>OW203729.1:13753801-14353801 GCA_934045075.1 Yponomeuta sedellus | reverse complement strand
TTACACTGGACATTGCTTTAGGCGAACTTCGGCCACGCTTTTGGCTGATTCAGGAGCCAACCTCACAACATTAAAACGTCATGGCGGCTGGAAGTCAAACACGGTCGCGGAAGGATATATTGAAGATTCGATCGAAAATAAGTCTAAAACCTGTAAACGCATAATACAAAGCATAAACTTTAAACCTGATCCTTATGCACACCCGCGCCCCTCTACTTCCAAAGACACAAATTCATTGAAAATTCGGTAAGAAGCCGCACCGAGTCGCCAACGTTTACTAATAGTATTGTCTCGTCACAGTCCAATAAACAAATAGAAACGAACTCGAGTCAAACTCAAATCGCAAACTCCACGGTATCACTTCCTAATAAAACTATAAATTTTCAAAATGTAACTTTTAATAACTGCAATTTTAAATTTTAGTAGATACTTATTGTTTGCAAATATATGTGGTTTCATTTTTATTCATATTGTATCTTTTTATCTCTAATAATGTTCTCGCTGCTAAGGTGAAAAGTTGTATGTGTCACGCGAGAGAAAAGTTATTTCCATCTCGTACCTTAGAACCCCTCGCGACGCTCAGGATTCTAATGTAGAATCACTCGCTAACGCTCGTGATTCAATTATTAGAATCCTTCGCTTACTCGGGATTCAAAATTAGCACTCGCTTGGAAAACCAACTTTCCTCTCTAGTTGAACAAATAACTATTGTTTGTCTACGGCAGAAGTAGCTGAATGACACCACTGATGACCGTTTCCTATAAACAATAAACTTTACTCATGGTAAGAATCTGTCAGTTCTTCGACATGCGAGGAGGAAGATTTTGCTGAGAAGGCAACAACTTATGCCAAATATTAACTAGCGGCAGGCTTATCTATCTATCTATGAATGGTTTACATAGAAAGTTGCTAGATGCCGACACCAAATTATTTATTTAGGATTTATTGCTATGCAAAATTATCAAAAAATAATAATCATTGCCCAGCAGTGGGACACAAACATAGAGGCTACGTAAAAAAAACTATTATTCTGCAGCCTGTGGGAGAACCTTCAAATGTGTACAGTTAAAGGTATTTTTAATGGTACCTTTGGTTATAGGTACTAACATAAATAATCTTAAGTCTACTCACTGAAATGAATATTACTTACTTAATAAATAAATATTATTACTATCGTCACAGTTAAATAAATAAATGTTCATGGACATCTTACACAGATCTCGTTAGCCCCAATACTAAGTACAACTAAATGACTTGTGTTACAGGTGCTAACTCTACGATAGATTTAATACAATAAATACATAGATAACATCCAAGACCCGAGACAAACTAGAAAAGTTCGTTTCCTAGTTTGACCCGACCGGGAATTAAACCCGAGACCTTCGGTTTTACAGTCAGCCTGCCAAACCGCTGCACCACCAAGGCCGTCAATAATAAAAAAGTTAAATATCGAAAAAATCTTGCACCATCATACAGGAGTGTAGACGCCGGGAGTCTTAAGCGAGAAACGATCGTGTCATTAATTGCAAACATTAAATTGCGGTGAAACAAAAAGTAGGCTGTATCAGTAATTGATGGCCTTATTTACTCACTACTGCGGAGTCACAGTTAAACAACATTGGCTCTCAATTAAACCTGGTAAAAAACGTCTTGGAAGTCGGCCAACATGATCTGACCAAGCAAGTGGCAACTTCAAGTTTGGATGTGCTCTCCTCAAGTGGCAGCATTTTAGCTGGAAATAATTTTCTTAGTTTTAAGATTTTCACCTCTGCGGCGTTAAGGTTCAGAGTAAGTTCCACAGAAGTTCTGAAAGCAGCGCATACTTATATACAGCCTCGCCTCTCTACTTCAGCGTGGTCTCGAGACGGTAATGAATGGAAAGGTCAACTCAACACAACACCAAGCATCTCATAAAGGTACTTATAAGAGTTCTTCTCATGATGACCTTGCTCTAGATAGCCAAAGCCAACCTTGTTCTGAGCTCTCCTACGCGCCGATGTAAATGAGCATTGTCAGGCATTTGTTATTAACAGAGTGGATTAATATCTCAATAAATTATTCCTAATTGAATTTAAAAAAATATTCGTAAGCACCACCTAGCCAAGCGCAACGTACAATTGTATGTATATTGTGTCGGATCTTGTTTATGATGATCTTGTTGCACTTGGATTTATTGGAAAAATCTCCTTGATTCGCTTTTCTTTGGTTTTCTGGTTTGGATATAGATCCATGGCAAGTGAGGGTAATTCTCATTATTGTATCAATAAATATTACTACACGAAAGTGTAAAGGGTCACACTTTCGTGAAGTATTTTTTATTAGGTTCTAGACAGAGATAGATGAGAAGTCAGGGTAAGGTAGGACTATTCTTTATTGTACACCAGGAAAAAACAAACATAAACAAAATAATTACAAAGATACAGTACAATTGGCGGCAAAAATACCTATATTGTTTATATTTTTTCCCCTGTTCGTGGAGGACTAATATTATTTCCGTTTACAGATTTTTTGTTAGCCATCCATCCATTTTCATACTTTCATTAAACTCCAGGAACTAATTTTGTGGAGTAATATAATTTCGGTTTTTGGTTGTGGTCAATTCAAAATATTTATTAATCAAAAGATCTTCCATAGGTACAGAGAGGAGATTCACTTCAAATCACCTTTGCATAAGTGTTAATATTTTCTCCACGTTTAGCCATAGTTCTAACGTAGTAAGTAAATAAATAACTAACTTCCACACAAAACAATCGCTTGCCCTGGGATTCCCTTTGCTATGGTAACCAGGCATCACAAACAGGGAATACACAAAAACTGCGGTCATTTGCAGGTACGGCTTTCCCCCTTAGTGTAAGTAAAAATCCTATCTGCCGGTGTAACGGCCTCTTTAGCTTCCTCCGTTCATTTTAATATATTTTTTGTATTCATTTTTTTATTTATATCCAGCTATATTACGAAGTTCGCAACGCCACAGAAGCCGTTTGTGTGATTCTTGTTAGCGTGGCAGCAAGCTCCTGGCTTTCCTCTACGAACTGGGGTGGCAAAAATTGTTTTACCTTTCTCTCACGCGAAATAGGCCCCTTAGCAGTCAAGTTGCGGAAAGCGAAATGGTCACCAATGCCAAAAAATAGGCAACGCAATAAATATCTTAGAGTTTGGAGTTTGCTTTGGACGGATAAACTTTATCTTATCTAGTTTAGCTTAAAAAAAGTTTCAGTAACAATAAAGTATTATCATACGGGAACGCACTACCGGAGTATAAAGGATTCTATGTCTCAATTCAGATCTTGTTCTATATGTATGCCCACTTTCATGCAATTTTGTTCAGCCGTTATTGCGTGATTGAGTTACAAACGTCCAAACATCTATAATTGGGAATCTCATCATATTCCTTCTTTCCGGATTATCATGAAATTCCCAATCGACATCTTTTTAGGGTTATTTATAAAATGCACAATTCCTGAAACAAGTCTATTAGACTTTTTTACTTACAACACCTTTAAAATTTGTTCTAAAATGTTGTAAACTGCAAACTCTATTTGGAGAGTTTTAGAAATTGCGCATTCATGGAATAAAGAATATTGATTTACTTTTAAAGTTGAGTATATCGACGTTTGAAAAGTCCGTTTTCCTCGGTATTCAGGAACCCATATTCACCGTGCGCAAAAAACCCATTACAGGTTGATACAAGCCATAAGCCTGTGCCTTAGCTGCTTCGAGCAATGGAGTTTTCTTCTCCGTCTATATTTTTGGTATAGGTACCCCAAAGTATGCATATATTTCACATACCTACCGGATTGTATGTAAAGTAAGCCTACTCTACAAATTACACCAGATGCTTTCCCTCGTTTATAATGTGCGTATTCGATCGATAAAAACCCTTGTATGTCCCCACTTCTGAGGCACGGGTCTCTTCCTGTATCGCAGGAAGGTTAGGCCATATCTACTCCACCTTAGGGCCCCAGTGCGGGTTGCTGGATGGTTGTAAGACTGTGCTGAAGTATGGCCTAACCTTCCTGCGATGCAGGAAGAGACCCGTGCCCCAGCAGTGGGGACATACAAGGGTCAACCCTTAACATAACATACACTTTTTTATTTTTTCTAAGTTGTGTGTTTTATTTATTAGGTATGTCTTTTATGTGTGAAATAAAGTAATACCGTCTAACATAACATTCTTGTAAGTTAAAAAATAAGTTTAAGCCAACGACATAGACTGACAAAGTGACAGGAAAAGACGGTGAAGTAACCAAAGACTAAAGTAAACTGAGTGTATTGTAAGAGACCTACACTCAGCATTGGATAACCATAGGTTAAAAGGGCAACTAGATAAACCCTTGTTATTTCTGTATATCAATCGATATTACGGCGAAACCCTGTTAAATTATTTGAACACAAATTACAGCTAGCTTACCCCATGTGGAGTCGAACGCAAACTTATGTACAATTGTAGATACATACTAGCTGAGCCGACAGAAATGTTCTCCGTTTAGCCTCTAAATAGGTTTTTAGAAATGTTCTTGTTCTTTGAAACCCCATTATAACATATTTTTTTCTGAATATTCAAATGTTTGGTGATCTTTTACAATTTATCTTTACCCCAAACCTTAGACGGACTATGTAAGAGCATCATCATTATCCTGATTCAGCTACAAGAAATCCACTGCTGGATATAGGCCTCTTCCATGGATTTCCAAAACCATCGGTTGGAAGTGGCTTGCATCCAGTGTCTTCCTGCCTTGGAATATAACGTACATAAAATGTTGTAAATTTCTTGAGCCGTTCTCTAGTGATGCGCATACTAGCGAACAGTATTAAACTTATACTTACATAGAACATAAAATACTACCAATTCACAAATACAGGTTTGATTAAACGCTATAGTAAAATCATTTCAAACCATTTTTTAACCATGAAATAACATATGACACGGTTTAGGCGGACATAAGAGGTTTAGTATAATGAGTTAGAAAGGACCGCCTTGAAATTGCACTTTTTCGAGGCCCCAGTCCTGGCGAGGCCTGTTACTACATTGTGGGATGCTGAAACACGCTGCAGTTGTTTTATTCTCTTATATCATAAAAAACATCGGATAGTTTGTGAAAATTTCCAAGAATTATTTCATATCGGATAACAAAATTGCGTCTTGACTATTTTATCTTATACAGGAAGATTACTACTTTATTGATAAGTAAATCCACAATCTTGAGATATTGCTTCAGGTACCTACCACAAAACAACGAAATGCCGTCAGACAGTTTCATTACAAATATTATAAAACTGTTTATGTTATTATTATTATTATTAATACTTTATTGCACCATAAAATTGTACAATGCGGCGAACTTAATGCCATAAGCATTTTCTACCAGTCAACCGCAGGAGACATCAATAATAATAATTACATCGACAATAATAATTACATCGATAATAATAATTAATCAAGGCAATTGTAATAACTACTCGAAGATATACGGCTAGGCTGACAAGGTGCTGACAAAGTTGCTCGCAATTAGCAGCAGATAGCGGTAGGAAAGCGCCCGCCCATGTGAGCGGATTTTCCTCCGCTTTCCGTGAGAGAGCGCGCCCCCCACCCCGGGGCGTGGGGCGTGAAAGCTCGGCGGTCGTGCGCGGGCGCAGTAAGTGTGCCACGCGGGTCGTCGACCCCGGCCTAGACCCACATACGGCAATTGGGCCACAATCAGCGATAGTACCGCGGGCGCATTGACCCGCGCGGTGAAATGCGCATCTCTCTCGTTCACACTCTTTCTCTCGAATGTCACTTGCATGGCTTTCCCGCGATTCGTTATCACGTACGCTCGTTGACGGACGTGCCTCGCGATCGACAGCCGCGAGAAGGAAACAAATGTGTCTCGTTCAGGCTGAGGCCTACACGTGCATTTTTTAATAAATGCTATTAAAAATGCACGTGTAGGTCAGTATCCATAAATGTAAACTTCCAATAAATGAAAGTTAATGTTCTAAATGTTGATTTAATTATTTTATAATAGTGTAAACGAAACTTCCGCTTGCAGTGGTTTTACTTATAGATATTGAAGAAGCAACTTCTAGGTAGTTTACCTGTAAAAAAGTTTGTTTTAAGAATATTTAGTTCAACCTTCCCTGTTCCTTCTTTCTGCAGCAATATCGGTGGTTGCGAATGCGTTGTAGACAAATTTATCAAAGAGCCTGTGTCCGTACAAAAACGCATTAATTATACATGTTTGTGTTTTATACGTGTTAGCGTCAATGTTTGTGTTTTTCATTCAATTATTTTCTAGCATGTGGTCATCCGGACTATTTGACAGAACTGACACGATGAGAAACTAAGGCGTGTCATTAGAGCAGCGGTTCCTAAAGTTGGTTCTGCCGAACCTAATGGTTCCGTAGAAAATCGACAGTAATAAATCGACAGATTATTTTGAGTGTATAATAATTCAATCGTAATCCTATGTTTTTATAAGCCTATAAACGTTACACTCCCGGGCACAGGCCTTCCCTCAGATGGAAAGGGCTTAATCACCACGCGTGCCCACCACGTACTAGCAATTTGAAGCGCTGAAGTATTTGAAACCCTTAGATACACAGGTTTCATCACGATGTTTTACTTCACAGTTAGCGAGTGGTATCGCTACTATAACTTCAAAAATGTTCATAACTTAGAAAACCAAGTCATTGGTACATGCCCGCACCGGGAATCCCCTCCCATAAAGAGCGCCACGTTGTGCTATCATAGGGGGGTAATGCCCATAATCCCCACGCTGGGCATGCGATTTGGGGATCTCAGTTCGGTGGAATTGTACTGCAGGGGACGCTTAAAGCTTAAGTGACGTCAATTAAAATAACATAACAAAACCTCACGCCTGTTTTCCAGAGGGGTAGGCAGAGGCAAGCCACTTGCCACGATCCTAACAGATCACCTTCGCTTCATCAACGTTCATTAGTCGTTGCATCTTCAAATAAAATCTGTTCTCAAATAAATCAGTTCTGTAAAACAAAATAAGTTTGTAAGTGTTCAATAGCCGAAAAAGTTTAGGAATCGCTGCAGTAGAGAACCAACAAATACCATACGAATGTTCCAGAGTAACAGCTTTCTTTCGATACATTTGTCACATGAGGCTGAGAGGCTAGTGGAAAATTGTCCGTCGTGGATGGATGAATTCGCCGGCCGGCATGCGAAACATGCGTGATCCGTGCAGCCAATACTGTTTCACTTTCAGATAGTCGAACGATATGGACACAGGATTTCCAATTTTAATAGGCGAATATCTTATCTTCAGGCACCTTATATGCAAGTCAATCATACAATGACTGCATGTACATTATCTGATCGCTGTAGGTATGGAAATGTCGAGAAAATTGTGGATGAGGAACTTGCAAGAAAATGTTTTCGTCTCATTAAGCAAGCGATACTAAAAGGTAAATCTTATAAAAAGTAATTCTAGTTATGTGTTACACAAACACGCCATACAAATAAGGCGTAAACTTCATAAGGTGCTCATAACGTCTTATAAAGTAGCATTTATCAATTTTGATGTTTTAATGTCTCTTTATCTTTATTTTTAAACCTGTAGAGTTAAATAGAAAAACAAAATGTTTAAAAACCTATTTAGAGGCTAAAAATTTCACCCATGCCGGGATTCGAACCCGCAACCTCTGGCTATCCGTACCAGCGCTCTACCAATTGAGCCAATGGGCGACTCACGACTCAATTGGTAGAGCGCTGGTACGGATAGCCAGAGGTTGCGGGTTCGAATCCCGGCATGGGTGAAATTTTTAGCCTCTAAATAGGTTTTTAAATTTGTTCCTTAGCACGGGTTAGTGCATTAAAAATAAAAATAGTGTAATCATGTGGGTACAGTGATATCGTTCCGATGTTAAACCTAACTGCAAAGTAGGTAGTCGGGGCTGTAAGTAATGCAATTTGCTTAAGTCAGATGTCGCTGCCTGTACGTAATACAGAGAATATTGTAAAGAGGTTCGAAATTTCACTGATGTCGTGAGTCGCCCATTGGCTCAATTGGTAGAGCGCTGGTACGGATAGCCAGAGGTTGCGGGTTCGAATCCCGGCATGGGTGAAATTTTTAGCCTCTAAATAGGTTTTTAAATTTGTTCCTTAGCACGGGTTAGTGCATTAAAAATAAAAATAGTGAAAACAAAATGTAACAACTGTCTTATTAGAGTAAAAACATATTTCGCGTTTTTAAACCTGTTAAACTCCGAGTGAAATATTTTATATTAATTTACTCCAATAAAATTTTGTGTCAAGTTTCTCACTGTCTTTAAAACCTACCATAAAATGTTCATAACATAATGACTTGCCTATATTTAGGAAGCAGATTCTCAGTTGCAATGAATAGTGGTCGAGAGCGACGGCAAAAAACTCGGAAATAGCAATCTAGAGCGAGTGAAAAAGAAAGTAAAAATGAGAGCAAACGATACCTACACATAAGAACTACGCAAACACATGATGTGCCGAGAAAAGCATGCAAGTGAGTGCAGCGGTTTCAACTAAGAGAAAAAGTGATGGCGGACGTGTTGGAAAACCTTGTGATATCTTAGCGACGTGAACAGGTATTGTCTCGATCCGTCCTCGGTGCAGCTCCCGCCTTTCTACGAGCCTACTTTTATAGCAGATTTTTTCTCCCGTCTTATGACTTTTTCACTTTCTTCCTATGTACACTTTCTAGGCCTTTGGTGAAATGTCTACGCTTTCTAACGTAGCACTAGTGCAAGTTTTTCTTGTACGCTATGCTTCGCAATGAAATCGAGTTGATGTTGTCATTGATGTTCATTTCTTTTCAGTTCAGTTAATTATTATGACATCTCTTCTATAGCTATCTAGATAAATGTGCATTTACGTAAAAGGAGACGTTTATTAGTCAATTGATAGAGAGAAGCTATGTCTACGAGAGCTATAAAATTTCCCTTCACAATGAAGTTATAGTATCTCTAATGGTAGGCTAGGTTCGTTTTCAGGTTATCGTCACTGGAGGCTCGCTCTGGAAATCTGCATAGACGGATGTCGGTGCTATTAGATATTGTGAGTTTCTCTATCGGAGCGAGAGAAACCTTCGGAGTAGCTAAGTGTGTCAGGCCGTGGGCCCAGCTGGCGGTCGTGATCGTGCACCCACGGAAATAGGTCTGTGACAATAAACTATGAACCGTGTCTATGTGGGCCATCTCGCGGCGCGGGCGCAGCGGCGAGCGGCAATGTTGCACGCTATGCAAATCGCGAGGAACTTTCTTCCGGTGCGGTTTGCGCGAGACGTTATGTAGATTTCTCCGACGCACTCGGCACTCTCTTCGAGATATCTTATTTTCTTAATAAACATGTCAAGTTGTAGATACAGCTGGTATCTAGATATCGTAAAAATTAACGAAGCTGTCATAACCTTACGGGGCCGCTTTATTAGTGGATTTATTATTGCGATTCTGAATGGGTCTTCAAATGCTCTACTACCATATTCACGGTTCTATTCGGCGGAGAGCGGCTGCTTAGACCACGACCCGCACAATACCCGCGCCCGCGCCTCTGCGCTCGCTGCTGAGCTAACCTACTTGGCGTACGTTGCTCTTTTTGTTTGTAAACATGGCGTCGAGTAAGCCACTCGGACGGTGTGAGACTTGAACACACACCACCACACTCGAGTTCGTTCGGTAGTTGACTCTTAAGTCCCAGTCCCAGCAGAGGTGTGCCCTACCCTTTAAATTCATTTCGTAAATTTAATAATTTTACGTACGTTTGCTTATTGAGTTAGATGAGGGCCTTCGTGTTACGTACGATCTCAGATAGGTGTTGCACTCAGGGCAAGGTTTGTGTGATATGATGTTCGTGAAGACTAGGGTTTCCACTAACGCCAGGTAGGCAAGGTTAGTGCTTGTTTTTATTGCCCTTCGTAGGCATTTAGGGCCGTAGCCTGAAGTTTTTTCACGCTATGATTCGAGGTCAATTTTGGCGCAATGCGAGTTGCGAGCCAGGTGTCAAACAAGTTGGATCGATAAGAAAACTGCTCGACGCGGTAGAGCTTTCTGCTAGTAAATGCGGATTCAAAATGCAGAAAAACATCCAAGCGCTCAAAGAGAATGGCTCAGAGCTAACTGCAAAATTTCTCGTGCTCGTCGCATTTTTTTATGCAATACAATGTAAAAAATGTCCCACACGAGAGCCAAATCTACCGTAGTTATACTCCACCCTTACCAGATACCTACATTTAGATTCGGCACCCCTCTGGTCTATCCCTTCATATTCTATAAACACCAACTGTCAGAATGCCATGGTGTTTGTCATGATTTTGTGTAATGTATTTAAATTTATCCGTAAGTATAGGTAATAATCTATATTATTAAATTCTTTATTGTACCAGTAAAGATTGTTCAATTGGCGGGCTTAGGTAATACGTAACTATTAACTAATCTGTGGTAATACTAAATAGAATTTTATTCTAGCCAACCAACAGGTGACGTGGCGAAGGTGGGGCATTGTCAAACAGTAAGCTGATATTACCCTTCAAAGTAGGAACCATCATAATAGGAAAAAGTCGCATCGGTCACCATGTCATTAAAGAGTCATGGATTGTGAGGCATGTAAACATTAAATAAGTTGACAAGCATTAAGTATTAAAATATCGAAGGGTAGTTGTAAAAGAAACAGAAACCCAAGGGAGGTTTGAAAATGGCTTCACGTTGCTCGGTAGCGGAGGGAGACCATTGCGTTCCAGAATATGGTGCTGATTGGATCTCCCGAACAAGCAAAGTATTATGTTATTGTCAATTTGCCTAAATTTCAAGTTGCCTGTAACTTGAAATAAAGTCTAAAAAAAGAAGACGAAGGAAGAAAGCGATGATGGGGGTAAAGTTGCAATCAAACCTTTAGATCAACGAAAAATACAGTTCGCTATAAAATATTTTGAGACAGAAAATTCCAAATTGATCTAATCAGTAAATCGTAAGTTACATTAAATTAGTTATTATGAGTTTTAGTAACCTGTAATATTACTTTATATAAGTCTGTTTTAATAACGAAGAGGTATTTTTTTATTAAATTTTAATAATAAACTACCTACTATAAATAAGACTAAAGAAGAAGTTTTGCAGGTTTTTTCACAGATTTACATCTACATCCTTTAGTTATTAATTGATGTACGTACATAATTTCATTAAATTCGCGCTTTTTGTGCTTACTAATTTCGCCAAGCCATCGTCGCAGTGTAGTATAAATAAATAATTGTCCTTTAGTTTGATTATCTATAAAACAACGCCGCTATAAAGCAGGAAACATAATATTAAAATTAGCATGGTAAATTTGTTGGTTATTATAAAACTAGTTTTGATATAAATAAAAAAAAAATTACGGACATTTACGTAAATTTTGGTACAGTTAATGCGTATTGATTTTTAGATAGATAGTTCTTGATAAAGAAAAGTTTTATCCAAAATTATTATTTTAGTAAAAATTTTATTTTCTCAATCAAAAAGTTACAAGAGAAAACCTACAAGAGAAGAAAAATATGATATGAATGTCCGTAATTTTATTTTTTACTAAACCCTGAGAACATATTTATCGTAAGTTTACACGTACTTATTTCGTTAAAATCACGTAACATTTTGGATTGTGCGAGCAAGAGAGCGTGCTAGACGCAACAGCAGCCATAAGGTCTGGCAGCATACCAGACCATGTTGGCTAAAGTCAAAGTGCATCGAACGGACCCTTTACCTTTCTAAACAGCTCAGCCTAAAACGACCGGCGTGAAATTAATCCTTAGTCAAAGGCGTGGTGCTAGTGCCACCCACATACTCAATCTCAGAGGGGCGTAGTCACCGGTTCATTGAACCGGTACCAAGTTGAACTATCCTTTCAAAGAATGCAAGGACAGCGATGGCCCTCTCGCGCTGGTTGCGCGGGTGCTGATGACGCAGTATCCTGCCCTTCCGATCACTTCACCAGTGCAGTAGCTTGCGTTCACACTTGCGTGATGTTGTTTGATATTTAAAATAAATATTTCGCAACAAGCTTTTAGGCTTAACATCTGACAAACATGTAATAAGTACTTAAACTTACTTACATTATGGTTTTACAAACATGAAATGCTGCATTCTTCACTTGTTTTAATTTTGACATTATATTCTGTCTAAAGTATTGGCAACCTTTCTCGGAATATAAGTTATTCAAGGAGCTATCTTTACTACTTCCCATCGGCCTGCCTAACAAGGAATGCTATTGGTAAATAAACGGTTCCCGAAGATTCGAGCGCAGGTAATATTGTGCAATGCAATGGGAACAGCTGCCAGCGCCCCGTAGGGTAAAAGCCTAGATGACGTTGACCCTGGTCGACGAACTAAAAATAAAAGAAAGAAGGTATATACGCAGGATCCTGGCATTCTAGACGGTTCCGTCGTTGCGCCCAGGGATCAATAAAAGAATAAAACAGTCTAACCAGTTCAGAGACCCAGGCGGCAAAGTGGACGACCGCTGTGCGTCTGCCGCCTTTTGTCCAAGCACGATTCAATGTAAGTTAAAATAAGAAATAGCGGACCCTAGAAACATCTCTCGCATGCTCTTTACAGTATGGTCATGACCATAATGACAGTGGAACGTTTTAAGCTTTCAATTGAAGATATCAGTCATTCACGGAAATGCTGATGCGTTATAAATTATAATTTAATTAAAACTTTAGAGTGCGAGGTTTTACAATTATGCTCTTGATAAGATCCGCCCTTATTTACTCGGAATAATTACGGAACATATTTGTCTTTCTTTCTTACATATATACTTATATCCACTTTATATCAAATCCCACCAAGGGTTAGGTTAGCTCAAGTTGAAGCTTTTATTTGTGCTTGGAAAAGCAATGGATGATCAGCAAGAGAAATTATTTCTTTGATATAACATCGGCAACTAAGAAAAAACTTTTAAAAATTTAAAAAAGAGGAGAGAACAAAAGAGCTTACGTATGTTAGTATTTCTTTACGTGAGAAATATGGAAATATTTACTCGAGTTTATGTAAAATAGAACCCAAAAAGTTATACATTTGTGAAACGTCTTTTTGAGATGTCACCATAGATGTTGTAATAATAAAACCACATTAAAAACAGTCCATGCTGATTCACCATGATTTAGTACAAACTACTACTAAATTAAAACTTTTAAGAGATCCGTATCTGAAAAAAAAAAATCGTAACCCTTATCGCTTCGGGGTCATTCAGTGAAAACTTTCGCGATGTTTCGACGCCGTCCTGTCCTGGTAAGTTATTAATAAACACATGTAACATTTATAAAGTGCGTGTTTTTAGTGTAGATAAGTACGGTAAGCTGTACGTGATAGCGTTGGATGTATTGTGGTGATTAATCCCATAATCTCTATCTCTCTTTCTCTCTGAGAGAAGGCCTGTGCCACTGAGACGCTTATAGGCTACATAAAAAATAGCTTAGAATCCTAGTGGAAAATCCATTAACAACATCCCTAAATAGGACGTATAAAAATTCGTAAAATAATATTCTAATTCAGTCAGGAATCACTACTGTACCCAACATCAACCTAAGTGATTTTTTAAGACCGGACACGGGGAGCGAGGACAAGCGTGATATTGGTTAAGATTCAGCTCGACATAGGCATTCGTTCTTCATTTGGCACCTCATTTGTCAAACCTGTCCAATTACTTGGCCTTTAGCAGTCACAAAGAAATATACGCTCGAAATAAAATACCCTCATTTGCGTTCGGAGTAGGGTATAGTCTTAACGAATTTTGTTACTTTTTTGAATTAAAACTTTCTTAAGCATTGCACATTTTTAACATTAGCCCCAATTGATTTACTTGAATATTTTTTGAGAAGAGTCCTACCAGGTTTTGACTTAGATTTAGACATCCTGAGCCAAAGACTAGCTATTGACGCGCGGACTCTCTACTCACCATGAATAAGCTCTGTGAATCATTACGGACTCATTCGACAAAAAATCCAACAAGAAAATCTGGACTTAAGTTAATAATAAGTATCATTATAACTTGCAATTCCTGCAACACCCCAATTAGACATGGTTTTTTACCACAACTTATGTCTACTATGAGTTTTTTGAAAATGAAACAACGAGAAAAGGAAATTGTGTTTCGAAAAAAATATTTCACTACATTTATATTTTTAGATTTTTTTATCAAAACCTAATACAAAAAACATAATTTTATTAACTTTCTACTTTATGCCCTCTACCAATGTCGCAGCCTGAGATGAATCATAGTCCTACATGGAAGAACGTTTATTTTTAACCGACTTCAAAAAAGGAAGAGGTTAAGAATTCGACAGGTATAAGTACGAGTATTACTATGTTCTTGCATAACTTCGTCAAATCTTCGATTCAAATCCGATTACGATTTTTTTGATAAGATTTAATATAGCATCCTATTTTAGTTTGGTGAAGATCTGATGAAGTCTTTCAGCGATACAGAACGGAACTCTTCAATGGACAACAGCAAAAAAGCCATTGAGGCTAATCCATTTAATATGCATATATTTCATAAAATATAGCGTTAAATTTGTCCCAATGTAATTTGGTACGGTTCTAATGAAGACTTTCAGAAATGGAAATTGAGGACATCATATATTAGGGACTTCATTTATCAAATACTTAAATTCAGTAACTCTTTCTCTGGTGTCTGGTGGACATTGTTTTGAAGATCATCAGCTCGAATGTCGTTCTTGTGAGGTCTAAGTTTCTATTCTAGATAGAAATATGTTTTTTTTTTCACTCAAGTGTTTATTTTCACTGTCACTTTCTACAGCCGAAGATTTGGAAGTTTGATGATGACCAGCTCAAGAACACCCAGATCTGGGGTACCGTTAAACCTACAAACCCGGAATTTAAGTTGTAATGTATAATTTCACGCGTGGTTATTAAGACCACATTATCTATTCACAATAAATCGTGAAAAAAATTAAATAAAAACCGACTTCCGTACAGAAATAATTTAAATAATTACCTCTAAAATCGAAATTCGTACAAATCTAGGTATTGTAGAAGTATATGTTGAAGTCGGTGCCAAGTTCCAGACCAGCACATACATTTTGGGCGCCGACTCCAAAATATTCTTTTACAATACTAATATAATTTAGAGAAATAAGATGTGCGTGTCGATGATTCAAATATCTTAAAAAACTAATTGGCAAGATAGAAAAATTGTAAAAAAAAATTGATTTCAATTGTAAACAACAAAAGTTTTTGTAGGTAAATGCCAAACTCTCGTTAAAACCAAATTTTTAACGTCTCGTTAGTGGTGGCGAGGGCGTCCACCTTGCATTAACCTTGCATTGTGTCAGTAACATCTTGCTGGGCAGGATAACTGTACGGTGGTTGAATGAGAATAGCAAAAACGCGCTGCTATGCGCGGGCGCAGTGTTTTATCCGATCCGTTTGCCAGTTTCAGCCTGCGGCGATGGAGCGTTTCCTTCAGATAAATCTCCCGACCGAACAACTCCATTATTATAATGGAATGGAACCTGCGTAAGCGACTTGAGTTTTTCCGCAGTTTACGTGCGTTAATAAAGAGGTAGTAATTACTTTAAGAGGTCCTTAATTACTTAGTTAGAATAGTTTATACTTTAATTGCCATGTTAGTTTTATTAAATCCACTGCAGTTAAATAAAATGTAGGTACATTTATTTAATGTTTGATTGGTTTTGACAAGAATGTTGGTTTGGACTGTAGTCGACTCTACATAATGATGTTATCTGCTATGTCAGTCAGCTTTGCGGGCCGTCACTCGATACGGCTGGTATTCAAAAGCTATTCTCTAATCGGCTCACAGCGGCACATTCTAGTGCGATACTGTCACGGTACGTGTACGTGTAGGTGTAGGTGCGCCTGTAACAATGTAATCTATGGCGAGAGATAATTATGAGCGGTGACTGCAACAGCGGGCGGCGGCACGTGGTCAGGCAACTGCATACATTAGCCAGCTCTATTGGAGTTAATCGTTATGATTGGTAGGATAATGCGCGGCCGCTGACCGGCCTTCACATCGCCGGTCGCGCGGCCAGTGCGCGCCGCCCGCTGCCCACGAGCGAACGGCCTCGCCTATCTGCGCCAGCGTCTGTGGACATGAGGAAAAACGGCTTTTTATTCAATTGAATGCTGTTTTGCATTCTACCTAGACACGCTGTAAAAGGACCTAGTATTTTCCTGAAGATTTCACATAGTCAAAACTGGAGCAGTTTTAAGGATAAAAAATGACCTTTGGTCACTTTTTGACAACTAAGTCGTTGTCATGGCTAGTAGGTATATTTTAATAAAATATATATTTATTGAATAAATATGACAATTATGTCCAAATGCGGCAGGTGAATCACTGACAAAGTTGTCTAAGACTCGTTTAATAAAAGCGATAATGGAGCACTTACTCTAAAAATGTTTTAATTCAATAAATTTGTAAACCTGGGTATTTTTTTTGCTCCGACTATAGATATAATCCGACTATAGATATATCACGTGCTACTAAAATGCGCCACACAAATCGGCCCCAGTGTAAAATAATGTTTTTATGCATCTGCACTCTGATAAGAAAACGTTTACCATTCAGTGAAAAAACGAAATCTAATAAGTTTTTTTATTATCATATTAACTTTATTGTCATTGACGTCAAGATATTTTTATGCTTACATTTTGTAACTTTACTTTTTTCGGTTGTATTAGATTTAGCTAGGTACTGTTATACTAGCTGCGCCTGCGACTTCGTTCGCGTTGCATTAGAGTATGAAAATCAAGGTCATGGTCTATTGCCCTTCCAAATTTCTCTCATATTTCCCTCAAGACATCCCTTTTTTGGGCTGTATTTAATCTGCGCCGTCTCCCGCCGGCGCAGCTTTTCGCTCGCTCAAACTCATTACAGATGGAATAGTATACGCGTGACACGGCGAGTTGTCATTTAAATTTAAACGCAGCATAGGACGCCCATCAGCTCACTGGATTGACGATCTAAGACAAATGCTGGTAGCGGCTGATCAACAGCGAAATTAAACAAAATATAAAAGTACATATTAAATATAAAAAGCCAATTATAGATTTCTTCGTAATTACTACAGATTATGAGATAAGGAACGTATCATGTGTTTTATTAGCACAAGGAACAAGTATAAAAATTCTAAACTTAGGTATTAGATTCAGTTCTTGGGTTGCTAGTCTCAACTTATTTATATATATATATATATATATTTGATACTCAACTTGTTATTAGAAATTCAACTTTCTTCTGATCTATTAAAAATAACAATGCCCCTTCAGATACGTATTTGAGAAACGTGACGCTTTTGCCCCGGTTGACCTTACATTTCTTCTGTCCCTTTCACTTACATTCTACTTTCCTCTGTCCATCACCCTCGCTCGCGTACCAAAGACACAATGAATGTGTGAAAATTCAAGATGGGCAGTTAATGCGTTTGAAGAGCCTGTGCGTGTTGTCACACGCAGATTTATTAAACCAAAATTCACATTAAACCCTCTGTTAAACCTATGTGTGGGAGCTGATCAGCTATTACCGAGGAATCATCAAGCGACGGTCACAAGTGAGTCCCCTTCAGCTTCTTTGAATTTTTGTTGTCTTGCTAGTTTCTACCCAAATATCGAGCTATCCCATTTTTGCGAGTTTAATTATAGCCCAGCGCATACAGATTGGTGGCGCCAAACAGTCTTGAAAGTTTTTTTCGAGCTTTGCTGGCCTTGGCACGACTATTATTTTACAACTAGCTGGGCCCGTGACTACGTCCGCAATGGATTAGAATATGAAGTACCCTTACTCCTTAACCAAGCCATGGTCTATCTTCGTCTAATGTTCGTCCCTTAAGATCCTTTCTTAGTTGTATTATATTTACAATATTACTGTCATAACTCACCACCATCTCCCGTTGGCGCAGCTTGTCGCCCGCTGAAACTCATAATAGCATAGGAGTGAAAGTACGATTCCCGCAATTTGTGGCGCTACATAGTCAGAATTTTATAATAAATAGAAAGGAAAAACACGCCCTTAAGATTTTAACCGTGCCTTATTGTGCCGGTGACCAAAACAGTTAGATTTTGTACACCCACCACAGCACAAATAAAGACCAGAACCCTTCTACGCGCACTCTCATCTCGGGCCATCAGCAAGTCTTATCGAGTGCATTTGGACGAGGATGCGGACAAGGGATACACAGAGAGATGATTCATACTCTGAGGGAAGACTTCAGAGTTTCAAACTACAACATCAATAAAAAAACTCAGTAGATTCAATTTTAACATTTCTTAAAAGTTCTTTAACAAGGTTATAGGCACAAAAACCTTATTTTTAAATATTAAAAGTCATCAAGCCTTGTAGCCTTGGTAATGTATGTGGTAAAATGCACGTTAATTAATGGACAAAATAACCTGCGGTCACTTTAGGAGTACATGCGCTGCTAAAGGCAATTTTTGCTATGATAACACGTTAACGCGTTAAAATTTGGTATGGAGTTAGCTGACACCCTGGATTAACACGTAGGCTATACGTTTTACTGCGGGAAAATATCTTATTCCCATGGGAAAATCGAAAAACCGCGTGTAACATCGCGGAGCACAGCTAGTTATTTATAAACAACGATGTGGTTTCCGCCAAAAACGATCTCATATGTAGGTTTTTATTCCGCGCGTAAGCCGCTCTAGAATGAGTAGCCACCATAGCATTGCGCGTGAATAGAAAAACCCTTTGATGTGTCGAAAAAATCGCCACCCAAGCTTACGCCTTACCTCTAACGTCATTAACAATGCCATATCTCTGTTAACGCCTTTATTAACGTGTTGCGACGCAGGTAGGGGGTAGAAACGTGAGCCCGATTGGTATGGACCCTTTTATTACCACGTGACTTGAGTTACTTTTTGATATGCTATGACTTAAAGGAAAAAATGCGAAAGGGGAGGCCGTTGCCCAGCAGTGGGACACAATCGAGGCTTCATCCAAAAAAGTATTGAATGTAGAGAAAAATGTTGATCACTTTTTGAACTAAAACTTTCGTAAGCACAACACACTGTAGACTTTTAAGTAAATCCGGACTAAAAGTCTACAAAATGTTGATCACGATCAAAATTTATATAAAAAAAATCGTTTTAAAACTTTTAGTCTTCATAAAATATTTTTCTGTATTAAAAACTACAGTTATTGTTATCCAGACATTTTGACGCTCTACAGTATTTATACCTTATATCAATTTATACTTTAGATATCACTTTGAAAAATTTATTTTATTATTATTTATATGTATGTTTAGAAGAAGAAGAAACCATTTATTACATCAACAGAAACACACACCACATTACAACATAAAATCTTCAAACACAATGCAAATATGGCCGTAAAAAAACAAAAAAGAATAATAAAATAAATGGCCATAAAAAAACAAAAAAGAATAATAAATAAACGTAATTCACATAAGTCGCGGTGTGTCCCTGTTGCTGCAAAAGGCAGCAAGCTCAGCATTGTGGTGAGGGCATTTTTAGCAAGTGCCCGTATGTCCCACGAATAAGCTAGGGTGCAGTAAATACCAGTAAATATGTAATTTAATAGAAAAATTGATAAATTAATTAATAAAATAATAACATAAATAATATGAATAATAGTTTTTAGTTTAGTAAATTTCTAACCTCTTTACCTTTCGCTGCCTGTACGTAATACAGAGAATATTTTAAAGAGGTTCGAAATTTCACTGATGCCGGTGAGTCGCCCATTAGCTGAGTTGGTAGAGCGCTGGCACGGATAGCCAGAGGTCGTGGGTTAGAATGAATGAGTGGAATTTTTAGCCTCTAAATAGGTTCTTAAAATTGTCCTTAGCACGGGTAAGTGGATTAAAAAAAGAATATAATAAGGGTTCCTGGTTTAGGCGGAACCTTAAAAATATAGAATAAAACTAAAAACTTTCACACAATCCAATCACTTGTCCTTGCCGTGGGGTCTACTTACATATAGTTTATCAAAGAATGTTATAAACACGACAATGGTTGTTATTTGCCTCAATTCGGTAGTCTACAAAGCAATACCAGTGCAATAATTCCAGCGGTATAACCCGCGCAAATTAAATAGGCATCTCTCGCGAAGAAGATCAAATCGGGCGAGGTACTGAATTAACTGGCACGGGTTATACCATCGCAGTGCGATAAGTTACTAGACTACCGATAGTGGAAATGAAACGACGATTACCGGACTAATATAACTCTAAACTCTATTGAACAACTATGCATTTTAGAGACTCGCTCTCCTGGCCCCAAACTAGGATAGCCTGTGCTATATGGCAATCGGGCAACTAACGTGGAAAACAGCTAGACTGGTGCCATTTGTACAAATGTACGTCGGCCCCCAGTGGAAATCGAACCTACAACCTCCGGCACAGTAATCAGTCACGGAATATCGCTAGATCAAGGAGGCAGTCAGCCCCGGAATGCCGAGGTAGTACACGCTCTTAAGTTACAGGTAATGTTGATAGGTTGACGCACTTTGCCAATTATGCTGGCGTCAACAATTGATTGTTGCGATAAAACGTGCAGTGTGTGCACCCACGGCCGCTCTAATGCGTACGTAATAATGGCTAAAATCGACTGCAAGGCGATTCTCTTCCGTTTGAGAGTCTTGTGTGTTCGATACGGCTACATTTCACGAACACATACTCTATTTTGTTTGGTTATTATTGAAGGGTCTTATGTAATCGATGTCTAATCTATTTTGTTTATTCATCAGGCACCTATGCTAGTTCCATAATTATCTTAGTTAGAAAATCGTAAATAATAAAAAGACAAATAAAAAAAATTGTAATAATAAACATTTTAATTACATTAAAATTCATTCGTAGTATTCGTAGCATACTGCTAACATCGTACGAATTTACAATATCCAATGACTTCAAGAAAAAATTCGGTACTGTACCACGTATAATATCCACAATATTTGAAAACCAAATGGGTATTCTCGAATAAATGTTTAATTTTTATGGTGTTTTGTGCTAGGGTCGGGTGCGCGGGCGCAGATCCAGTGTGAAGCGCGAAGCAGTCGGTGGCCCACGTGACCGCTATCCAATATCGTGCGTGCGTGACCAACAATCAATTGCAGGCCGCAGTAGATAGGTGTGACATCATTATTTTCAAGATTGCCCTTAGAGATCGTAACAGGTATGCATACAAGTCCATATATTATCTTCTCCTTAAATCAGTAAGCGCCGGCTCTGGTGGAGCTATATTCTGCCTTATATGTATAGAGTATTTTTTTCTTGAGCACGCGGTACCTAGCTGATGAGTCACGCGCTTTGATACGGATTTGATTACGTTCGCTTATGTTGGCAGCATTGTGCGTAGAAGATAGTGTCGCTTTTTAAATACCCCTGCCCATTAAGTGTTGCTTGCGATATCCTTTTTCTTTGTATTCTAATCAGTAGCCTTTATCACTTGAATAACTTTTTATCCTCTTTTGACTCACTCACGTGCCAGCCCTTGGCGACTTAACTAGAGCTTTTAAAATGAACGAGTCTCGGAAACGACTATATGATGCAGCTGCGTTTTTATTTCTGCTCACGAGTTCGACGATTGGTTACAATGTGAGGTGAATCATGCGCGCTGTTAATAGTCGAAGTAAGGGTGATGTGATGAGAAAAGAAATCTATTCCTTCAAAGGGCGTGATTGTACAGCTAATTTTGGGGCCTATTATCAACGGTTGAGCAGTTAGTTATTCTGCTACAGACAATTTTTTTCTCTTACTTTTAAAGTACACGAAGCTCGCCACCCTTATAGCAATTTTTTAGAGCTAAGGAATTGGGGAAATAACTTTGCTAAGAAATTTCTTAAGAGGCTCCCTTCTCTCTCCCTTTCACTCAAAAAGAATTTTTTATTGGTGGCGCAATGGGAAAAAAACTTTTGGGTTGTACAGACCATTTCTGCAAAAAGTGTCTTACTATTTTATAATATCTGCGTACTGTGATTTTAAATCATTTACGCAGAATCAGATAAAAATATGATACTGCGTAATAAATACGCGCACAATATGTTTTTGACTTTCCTTATATTGAAGGTAGGTATCTCAAAATATTTTTAACTTTTTTTCAACCTTAATAATCATATAAGAGAAGTTAGTGAACATCCCAAAGACTGAAGAAAATCGTCTTCCTTAGTTTATTTTCGACTTATTAATTTCAAAGCTTCGAAGCAACATCTTTGAAAAATGCTATAAGTGTAATAATAAAAATTGTAACCAATATTTTTTTCTTAATTTTTTTCTTTTTTCCTAATAAAAGGTAAAAATATCAACATAATAAATACATTCGCAAAAAGCTTCGTCAAACATAAATTGGGAAAATTAATACAAAATAGGCACAAATAAAACATAACACTAACAACGTAATAATTAGTCTACACTTATAATGGTAAATAAATCATAACTTCATCTTCTTGAGAAATTTCTGTCATGACATAATTAAATAAATGCTGTTAGGCTTAAATACCGACTTCTACATTTTCTCGTATTATTTTTGTTTTTGTATTTAACAGCCTTATCTCAGATAAAGAAGTAATAATTAGAAGAAAAGTCAGATTTTTCCTTCAAGGAATTAGATAGGAATTCCACTACGTCCTAATGTATTTACTTTTAGTTAAAAACATTGTGGCACAGGTTATAAAATAAATAAGTGTTAACCTTGATTTCATAAGTGTAGTATAAGTATTTCTGTTTTTAGCAATAGTTTTGCCACAGAACATAAAAAAAGAGTAGAAGTAGTGACATGACACATTAGTACGAAAACCAGTGTAACCAAACTGATACACATAAACCAAACGCATACTAAGAATGCCAAGCTGCCATTGGTAAATAAAGTCAATGCCGAAAAGGTGTACATCATAAAAGTTTCGAGTAAAATATGCACCTTTTCGGAATGTTAACAATGATCAAAGTCAAATGACAATGATGAAATAAGGGTTGGCATTTTGTAGTAACGCTACTCTACACTAGATGGAACTACCGCCGCGTCGGACCGAAAAGAACTTTTACCTAGTAAGACATAAAGTTCAAAATTGAAAAACAAGTACATTCTCAGTTTGGGATGGGACAATGAAAGTTCTAGTTTGTCGATAGGGAGAACCTATCGACAAATTATACAAACAGTTTAACACATTAACGGCTGAATACGAATACTGATACTCAGAAGTATTTTTGGCGATTTCTTTTTTGCCTGCTGGTTGACTGGTAGAAAATGCATCTTTTTTACATTATCTTTTGTGCAATGAAGAAATAATACTAATAGGGTGGATACATATACAAATAAAACAATGTGGTAGATTTCATAATATTTTAAAATAATATCTCTTATTAAAATTAGCTTTAACCCACTGCTTCGTCGGCGTTAGAAATTATAAAAAAAAAATACTTTGTCTATCTGTACGCCATGTTTCATAACATAAGTAATACTAATTGATGATGGTATTATATAATTTCATTTATCGCGAGAGTCTAACCTGGAAGTGAAGCACATTTTTTCTGGTATTGCTGCATCACATAAGTGCCATCTTCCGCCTTTTTAGTTATTATGAAGTGTTCATGAAAATGCTCTGAATATATTGTGCTCCTCTTCGTTGGGAACCAATTTTGCCTTCTTATCGCTGCCATCCATTTTAATTTCGTATCCGGTGTCCTTAGGAAAACTAAACGAAAACTCACTTCCAAATTGTTTTGATTCCGAGAGGGTTGTTTTATCATTGCCTCGGTTCGCTGTTGTCAAAGGGGTTGAAGTATTAAGGGTAAATAGCAGAATAATAAAAAACCATAAATCAAATAATATAACAAAACAAAAATCTGATGCTCGCCAAGAGAACAACCACTCGAACAGGTAAACAATATAATAAGTAATTTACCTAATGTTTTGAACTGAAGTAAAAAAAACCATATGAGTCGTTTTCGATAACCTCACTTTACATCTCGGTTGGAATATTTAAAAATGTAAGATTAAAATTACTTTGATAGTTTCTTAAATATTGCAGTCCCTGATAAACTGGTGAAGAAAAACTATATCGTGATCTAGCTGTGCTGATGTCTTGTATGTGCTCATGTCATGTCTTGTATGAAAGTAATGTATGAGCTCCAATGACAGTTTTTACATGCACAACCACCAACCAGCGACCGGAGCTCATACATTACTACTTTACCCGGCCCGGCGACCGGACGGCTACCGGGTGCATATGAAAAGGCACTTAGGAAGGCCATATAAAATAACAATAATTATTTTACCTACTTAGACGAATTGGAATTTACAATACATAAGTACCGTTAAGTATGTATGACTACTAAGTCATAGACAATTAATTATCGATAGATTTTTATCATGTGTGCCCCCATCCGTAATTGAGTAGAATTCAAATTTTGACAGAAATTTCTAGAGAATGCACACTTTCTTCGATGAAAATTTAACTTTAGTAACCAGTAAATAAAGGTGGTTTCACTTTCTCATTTTCGGATTGGTTTCCGTGTTCACGTCATTACAAATTTAATTAAAAAGCCAATGAAATACGTCTTGCAGATGAAATGTTACGCCATGATCGGTATATTTTGGTGCCCAACTTTTATTTTTACTCTCTAACACAGCATACCAAGGCAGGTTAACAAAGTTTTCACCATTTTTTCTTTACTAGAAGCGCACGGCAACTGAAGTCAACAAAACTGTCACCGACTACGCATAGGCAATACATTGCTAATGTGAGGCACGCGGGCACCGCCCACTTACGACTTCTACTCTTTTTTTATGTTCTGTGAGTTTTGCGTTTGAACCCCTATTTTTCATAGGGTGAGAGAGTTTTGCCAAGATTGATTTGATTCGACGATAATTCAATGATCGTTATCTTAATGATATTTATTGGTTAGAAAAAAATGCTCTTTAACTTTTTTTTCTAGCGAACATGGATCTAATTTTCATGTATCTGTGCGCTTTAGTCTTTGGATACTGGATTTTTAAAAAGCTAAAAGAGTGGCAAAATTTACCGCCCGGCCCATGGGGCTTACCGATTGTGGGTTATTTGCCTTTCCTTGACCGACAACAACCCCATTTGACGCTCACACAATTATCCAAGCGATACGGCCCCATTTACGGCATCGGAATGGGAAACGTTTACGCAGTCGTGCTGTCAGACCACAAGCTGATAAGAGAAGCATTTTCTAAGGAAACGTTTTCTGGACGTGCTCCCCTTTATTTAACTCATGGCATCATGCATGGAAACGGTAAGCACATACTCAATTGAACCAATAGAAAATTCTATGCGTAAAATATTGATGTGACTCTTTTGCTCTCACAGGTATTATTTGCGCAGAAGGAAATTTGTGGAAAGACCAAAGGAAGTTGATAACGTCATGGCTGAAAAGCTTCGGCATGAGCAAACACGGCCCGTCTCGCGAGAAGTTAGAGAAACGAATTGCAGATGGTGTTTACGAGCTGTTAGAGGTATTCCCTGCATATCATGTTTTCTTATTGAATATTTTTCTCAGAAGATACCTCGTGTCCTAACTCGTACCCGAAGTCATAACCGCTTTCAATCAGAATTGTTGAGGCGCTTTAGTGTGTATTTCTTTAGTCAGACTTGAATACGTACTAAAAACATGAAGACTCAAATCCTAATTAAGGGGGCTGTCATGGTCCGGGTAGAAATACCATTGGGCAATATATTTCGTGTCAGCAGGGTGCTAATACAAATTCAAAGGTGCCCGAAGTAATTTAACAAGTTCCAAATTATTATTAGCTAGAAATATGAGCGCTGTACCGGGTTTCTTGAAAGTGACCTTTGAATGTCAGTGACAAATTATTCACAGATGGGCGGCAAAAACTGATCGTCTACTTTGTGTTTTTGTTTAGTATTCTTCAGACTTGACGATCGGTGTTTTATTTAAATTCGTATTTTTTAAGTCACCGCAGACGTCATACGAGTCAACTTTATGCATGTAGGCACCAGGTGTTATTCAGGAATATGTAAATTTTAGAATGTGCAGAGAAATAAGGAAAATAATATGGATCTCAGCCAAATGCTTACCAACTCGCTTGGAAACGTGGTCAATGAAATCATATTCGGCTTCAAATTCCCTCCTGACGATAAAACCTGGCACTGGTTTAGACAGATACAAGAGGAGGGATGCCATGAGATGGGAGTTTCAGGAGCGGTAAATTTTTTACCTTTTATGAGGTAAGTTTCTCTTTAATCTTAAGATGTCTTAATTGTGCTTATTAGCTTAGCAATAAGACTTATCTTTTTTTAGATTTATTCCAAATATACAAAAAACAATCAAAGTTCTTGTTCGTGGACAAGCTCAAACTCATAGACTGTACGCAAGTATTATAGCAAGACGCCGTTCAATGCTGAATCTGGAGAAACCTAACGGCGCAGAATACCCGCCGCACGATGATCTGTTTGACGATCATCCAGAGGGCTATATCAAATGCGTTAAATATAGCAAGCACGCCTCGAAAACAGAAGAACATTATTTCGACCCAAAGATTTTGATCCCTACTGAAGGAGATTGCATTTTAGACAATTTTCTCTATGAACAAAAGAAACGATTCGAAGAAGGTGACGCAGCGTCTTGGAATGTGAGAGATGAACAGATGCACTATCTACTAGCTGACATGTTCGGCGCAGGACTGGATACGACCTCCGTCACTCTTGCGTGGTTCTTACTGTACATGGCCCTCTACCCTGATGAACAGGTAATATTGGAGAATATATCAATAAATGAAGCATATCTCTTTGTCATGCTCATTAATAACTGAGCGCTTAATCCTCGTATGCCATTACAAGGTGTTTTTTATCTTTGTTGCAGGAGCTTGTTCGCAAGGAGATTTTGTTAGCGTGTCCAAATGAGGATACTATGGACGGCTCTAAACTGCCACTTTTAATGGCAACGATTTGTGAGGTGCAGCGCATTCGTTCAATCGTCCCTGTCGGCATACCGCATGGGTGCTTACAGGTAAGATTAACAAGGATAATTTATGGACTGTAATGATTGCCCAGACACCTCATGAAATTTTAAAAAACCTATTTAGAGGCTAAAAATTCCACCCATGCCGGGATTCGAACCCGCGACCTCTGGCTATCCGTGCCAGCGCTTTATCCAACTGAGGTCGTATCCCACCGGCATGGGTGGAATTTTTGGCCTCTAAATAGGTTTTTTAAAATTGTCCTTAGCACGGGTTAGTGCATTAAAAATAAAAATAGTATAACCTCATGAAATGTTAATTGTATTTTAGGATACATTTCTGGGAAACTACAGGGTTCCTAAAGGGGCCATGGTCATTCCTCTCCAGTGGGCGCTGCACATGGACCCTGACGTTTGGGAAGATCCTGACGAGTTTCGTCCTAGCCGTTTTATCGCGCCTGACGGTTCTCTGCTGAAGCCACAAGAGTTCATACCGTTCCAGACTGGTAAGTTATGCGCGAAAAACATCTTTTTGCTCTATCTATTCTACTTTTAAAGATGAATGTGCATCTAAGCGAAGGAGTTTAACGAAATTAATTTTACTCGACTTCATAAAGGAAGAAGGTTCTCAAATCGTAGCAATCTTTTTCTCTTTAGGTCTGTTTCCCGATTACACGAAGACGTCTGGACCGATTTGAAAAAATCCTTTTTGTTTGAAAAGGCCCTGACTTGATGACCATGTGACCATCTGATAAACCAGGTAAACCAGGTGGTCATCAAGTCAAGGCTTTGATGACAAGGGATTCTGGAGAAATCGATTGAACTCTTGAAATTTAAACGTCACACTTGCAGCGATTTGGGTATTTTTTTTTTTGACTTGTGAATTGGCTTTCGGAAAACATAATTTAGTGGAGTCGTAGTGATAAAAAAGTGACAATAAATTGTGTTAAAAAATTAAAGGTAGGTAGTTTCAATTTCAGTAGTAGTTCGTTTAAATTATTTATGAGCTTTTAGTGCTGTAGTGGATTGATGTCGGATTAAATAAAAAAAATCTTGTTTATGCAACCTCGTTCACATCACCGCGAACGGCGAATCTTAAATTCGGCATTTGTACGGAAAGATTGACCCCGAGTTAGGCTGAGACAATGGTTTGCCACTTGCCGCGACCCTCACCGTTGCATGCATACAAAAGGTCCCGTCGCTGGAAGCCGCGCGGGCGCCCCGTCGCGGAGAAGCGGGCCCCGCGCCCGCGCAACGAAGCCCACCTACCCACTCCGGTTACCGTCCCAGGGGCATGCGCGGGGAGCGGTAGCGGTAGGTAATACACACGTGACACACGCGTTTGTTCAGGGAATAGCGATGCTGCGTGAATCAGCCTCCGCGACGGACGGCCGTGTCGTACCCACGGAGCCCATCTGCGCGTACTCGCGTAGACACCGCAGCGGATGCTTACCACGGATACCCGCTTTACGCAGTTTTAGCCCTTAGGGTAGAAAACAACTTCCCTAGTAGTTTCACTTCGACCGTCCGTATGTTTCTGTCCGCGGCTTAGCACATAGATGACTGATACTAAAAAGCTGAAATTTGGAATAGATAAATATGTTAATTACAGTAGGGCGTCCCTTCTCCTCTCCTGACTAAACGGTTGATTGAAGAAACGTGAACAGTTTCAGAGCAGTAGTACTGCATAATGCAGTAAATTTCATTATATTATAATGAACTTTCTCGGTTAAGAAGGCTTTACAAGTTCACAGGCAATAGACGACTATCTTATTAAAGGAAAATTGTGGACTATTGAAAATTACTGATGAAATCGTTAGTTCTGTACAGCAGGTATTAACCTCTCCTTCTACGGAATCATATGCTGCGCGTGGTCCGACACGCGCTTGGCCAGCTTTTCATCCTTAGATGTTCATGTTGATGGGATTGGCTTCATGTTTATTTTGTATTGTCTTAGGCAAGCGCATGTGTCCAGGAGACGAGCTGTCGCGCATGCTAGCGAGCGGGCTGGTGGCGCGGCTGCTGCAGCGCTGGCGCATCCGGCTGGCAGGCCAGGCGCCCTGCGCGGAACTCATGCGCGGGACGGTCGGCGTCACACTATCGCCGCCAAGCGTGTTCTATCGGTGCGAACCGATCTTGTAGGATAATTTTATATTATTTTTTCTCTCATGACTAGTTTATTTTATAGTTTGCATGCTGTACTTAGAGCGTACTAGAGACTTTGTTTTTTTTGTGTATTGCTGAAGGTTTTTTTTTTATAGTAATAAAATGTGCTTATTTCGTAATAGATTTGTATTTAATGTTCAACACTTAATATGTGCTCAGATCTTAGAATACAGCTATATTTACAAAGCTAAATACTTATGGTGACATAGTGACATAATATCAACGATCGGCTTTTGCTAGCAGGGTTTTAAGGCTGCCTTTTTTGCAGCAAAAGCGACTCTGTTACAAACAATTAAAACACATGTTTATGTTATTCGATTACACGGTAATCTTAAAAACAAACAGTCTTATGTATAAAAGGTAGATTGCAGTAAAACACGGATTAAAGCCGGTCCATAACAGAAACTCCTCTCATAAAGCGACTTTAACTGAGTAAGTGTTTTAGTGTAACTGACTTTTATAAATAAGACTGAAATACTTTATTAATTAAAAAAATTAAGTTACAAAATATTCAGCGAAAATGATTTCTAGACTAGAAAAAATAGTTTCTAAAGAAGGCCACCACAACACAGGCTTGACCTAGCTTGACCTAGCGTAGTGACCACAGTAAACTATTTCTGCTTGTAACTGTTATTATTAATAAATAACATTTTACTTTACTTCTACTAGTTACTGGTTACTATGCTAAATGGAATGGTTACTTCATCGCATTGATGTTTCATAAATATGAATAAAATTTGGTTGAAATGGATTTGCATTTCAACCATGCATTACGTAACAAACAGTTGAGATCATACTGTTGTAGCACTGTAGAAGAAGACTCTACTTCTGTGTACGTAAGTGATCTTAATAAATAATGACCTAGATTATACAAATATTTTGGTATACTAGAACTCAAAAGATTATTAGCTAACGATAACAGACGCAATTCGCAAGAATTCTACAAATTAATGTAATATCGTGGTGACTGCAAATCTACACTGAATTCTTCATAATCTCAACATGGATACTTTCAAATAATCCTAAAGTTAATAAATTGAACACTTTATGCACAGCCACGACCACCGCTCTAGCGATGTCGTCACTTATTAGTCTACTTAAATTTAAAAAAGTGTCGTAAGATACGCTCTAAAACGAGTGATCAGAGACTGAGAATACTGGTGGGTGAATGGGTGGCGGCTGAGGGTGGGATTCGAGGCTTCAGTGCGCGCCGACGTTGCGCACGAAGGGTTGTTCCGGGGGATCGGCGCACGCGCGTGGCAGGAAGCGCACCAGGAAAGGCTGCGGCGCGATAGTGGCGCCCACTGTGCCCTCTAGCGACGGCATCGGGGCGCCCTCCTCCATTTGCACGTCGAACTGGTGCATCGTGCACGAAAAGAAAATAAACATCTCCATCCGCGCCAAAACGTCTCCCAGGCACATGCGCCGCCCGACTCCAAACGGCATGAAGTACTCTGGCCGCCTGATCTTGCCGTTTTCGTCGATGAAGCGGCACGGGTTGAACTTGGTGGGCTCGTCCCACAGATTGGGGTCCATGTGAACGCAGTTGATGAGTGGGACGACCTGTGATCCAGCCGGGATTCTGTAGCCGTTGATGTGGACGTCCCTAGAGAGAAAAGTAGCGATTACTTGTTTGTTTCTTATAACAGCAGAAGTTGGCAACTATTAAGGAAAATAAATTATTATTATTATTTTCATTCTGTGAGACTTACTTGGTGGGTGAGTGAGTGGTTGCTAGAGGGACGATACTGGACATGCGAAGCGTTTCCAAGATCGTAGTCTCCGTGTATGGTAAGTTCGGCATGTCTTCGATGGTTGGTAGCCGGTCGCGACCGACGACAGTGTCGAGTTCTTCCTGAACGCGCCTTTTAACGTCAGGGTTCCTTAGCATGAATACGATCACCCAAAGTAAGGACGATTTGATAGTTTCCATGCCAGCCGAGAAAAGGTCCCCAAGGATTTGTTTGACTTGAAGTTCTGAAGGACAAAATAAATAATTGTTAGTGTTCAGTAGTTTACAAATATAGAATATGTGCTCGTTGAACATTTTGTTGTTGTATTCTTACCATGATCTCTGCCTTCGAAAAGTTCGCCGGATTTGCCTGCAGTTTTTGCCTTCGCAATCTCTACGAGATATACGTCGATAAGATCGCGAGCTTTGTCGATGTTGAGAGTATCCCTGTGCTCGTCGATCAAGCTCTGATAGAAGGCGAAAATCTCTTCACGGTTCTGCAGAACTTTGGTTTGGGCTTGAGCTTTGCCGGGTAAGTACTGTGACAAAACAAAGTAAAAGTTAATCTATATGCTCTTTTTATAAGTAACTAAAAACGTGTCGTGTTATACATGTAACGGGTCTAACCGCGTTTGTTTAATGTACAGAAATGTATGAGCATCGATATGATATTAATAAAAAAATACAATTTTGATGTTCCTTACAGTTAACACTTACGTTGTAGAAAGGTATGTATTCTCCGTAGTGGATCTCTCCGAATAACTTCATGCCCTCTTCAATAAGCTGGTTAAGTCGCTGGAATCGTAAGTCGCCGTGGCTGAAGCGGACCGACATGGTGATTCCGCAGATGACGTTAGAGACACTCAGGGCCAACAGCGGGTTAGCGTCTACCGCATTTCCCTCGGTATTGCGAAGGTTCGCCATCAGGTCGTGCACCTCATTCTGAACAAGTAATACAATTTTGTTAATGAAATTGAAAGAGGCTTCAACAAAATTGATAGTAATGTTTTAGTATCTCAAAAGTACCTTGATTCTCTGTTCCATAACTTTCTTGCCATTGCCCATGTAAGTCATGCCAAACTCGCGTAGCTTCTCGTGAAGGAACCGGCGCTGGTTCTTCCAGAGGCGGCCCTCGCTGTTTATGATCCCTGTGCAGAGAGGAAGGCGGTTAGCCGAGTGGAGGCGGGTGGGAGCGAGGCGCCGCCCACAGCGCGTGCGGCTAACCGCAAGGGCGGAGTATCGGCGCATTTTGCATTTTGATCACAGTATGTTTAGTAAATTTTAAGTTTATTGCTTTTAGAAATAAGGCCGCCAATTATAGGTAATATGTATCTTTGTAAATATTTGTTGGTTGTTGTTTTATTCAGGTGCACAATGAAGAATATTCTTATCTTATGTTCTCTTAGTTTCATTTGTGGAACGAAATTGGACACTAAAATAGGATATTTGCGCATAAAAAAATATCCTTACCGAGTCCGTCGAGAGTGTCCATGAGGGGCGTGCTGGGCCGGCCGGTGAACTCCTCGCGGCGGAAAGCATCGCGGATGAGCCGGTAGTCGCTGAGCACGACGGTGAGCCGGCTGCCGAGGCGCGCCGAGAAGAGCGTGCCGTAGCTGCGCGCCAGCTCCAAGAAGGTCTTGTGCCGCACGCCCAGGAACGGCAAGTAGCCCACGACCGGCGGCCCCCACGGCCCCGGCGGCAGCTTGCGCGCCTCGCGCACCATAGCGATGACCCTCGCCAGCAGCAGCACCAGTGCCGCCGTCAGCAGCAGCGGCGTCGTGGTGCGAGCCACGCAGTACTGCACCAGTTGCCCGAACCCCCAAAGCAGCTTCGAATCACCCAACATTGCTATGTCCAACATTTTCAGTCTATGTTTCGAATAATCACAACAATAAAAGTTTCTGATCAGAGTAATCAATAAAACATAACAGTGCGCGGTACGAGTGTCGCGGGGAAGACGCGGTGCAGTGGCGTCGTAGTGTGTGTCGCGAGCAAACGCCGTATGCGCACTGGCGCGGCGTTCGAGTGGCCTTGCCCATAAATAGTACTGGTGGGGTGAGATAGGTAGGCTGCTAAGGGACGCCCCTCTCTCCGCGACTCATTTTCACGAACACCGCCTTCTAGCTTCAGCTTTTAGGCGCGTAGTGCGTGCTACGAACCGCGTAGCGCTGCGTAGGCGCTTTTCACTTTCAACGGAAAATTGAGTTTTTTTTATTGAAACTGTAGGCGTTATGTTGGTTCGGCTTCTTGATATTATTTATTCGTGACGTTAATTCGCGCTGCAGCGTCAATATTCTATAATTTTTTTTTAGCTAAATTTTGCTAAAGACATGGTACATTTATGCTCTACCTGTCAGGGTGCAAAAATATGTTTGTTTTTAGAAAAAATATAAACATCCGTGAATGCTACTTATAGATAAATTAGCGAATACAAAAAAATATGTACATAAATTTTGCACAGAAATAAGAAGAAAGAATTGTTTAAAATTAATTATTTTTTCTTTTCTAACATGAGTGAAACGTGGTACAATGTGGCCCCCTATGATCTGAGGTGCCCCCCAAGGTCTATGTAAACTATAGGTTCATACCTACCTACCTCCAAACGATTCAGGGATTGCGTAAGCGCAGCAAGGTGAGGCGGGTCAATGCACCCAGCCTTGGTGACTAGCGACGATACCAATAACGACCTCGGCTTGCCAAAAATATTATCGTTATCGATATTAAATAACTTTCAATAAGCAGACTGTAATCAAACATACAGTCTCTGTATTTTCCCAATTTTTTTTCAGAGATACGCTTAAGTGTAAGCTTATACTCGTAACGTATCAGAAATAGCTAAACGAAGATAATTTAAACTCACGTCTGTATTGCGGAGGGGTAGGCAGAGATGAGGTTCTACCACTTGCCACGATCCGGACAGATACCATTCGCTAAAGTGATAATAAAAGGCTAATAAAGCTCAACGTGTTTTGTGATTATGCAATGAATCACGTGTTTGGAGATAGTACGATGACTGCGCGAACGAACATAATATACTTCGATAGTGAATAGTTGTCATAGGATAATTTATAGAAGTAACTAGATAAATAATGTATTTATTTATTTATACTCTCTTCCTTTGCACATTTTCACTTGGTTTATATTTTAAGTATGAGTTATATGGGTCATAAAATTATTGTCCTATACCGCAAAATTAACTAATTAAAGTAGCAGTTCCCTTAATTTCGGCAAAAAATCACATATGTCATTGTTTCGTTGTTTATATACACGCTAAGAAGAAAAACAAGAATATTTCATGATGGCTCTTCTCTCTTCGTCTATGCTTCTCTTCTTCTTGTTCAGGGTATATTAGTCCACTGCCGGACATAGCTCTCCCCTAATGAGCGCCATACCTTTCTTCAGCAATCGTCTATGCAAAAAAGATTAATTATAAATTTTATAAAAAAGTTTTTTCAAGTCCTAAAAAAATATATATTGAACTAACTAACGCCGAAGTATCAGTGAATCGTCTCAATGATCTTGCAAATATAAGTTGTGTTGAAATCAAAACATTATCTTTAATAGCCTAGATCATTTTAATAATAAATTAGTCGATTAATTCATGAAATCCAAGAAGATTGTTTTAAATAAGATATTTTTTTATATATAAAACTGTCTTGTTGATCTAGCTGTACTACGTCTGATTATCGTGTCGGAGGTGGTGAGTTCGATTCCCGTACATTTGTGCAAATCGTTTAAGTCTGGTAGGCAGGGGTGGTAGCGGAACGGTGTAGAGAGCCAGCTTCTCAATTGAGAGGTCGTGAGTTCGAACCCCGTCATGTACCAATGACTTTTTTAATTACATTTGTGAAGTAATTGTAGCAATACCACTCGCTGACTGTAAAGGAAAACATCGTGAGAAAACCATAGCGTCTGAAGTGTTAACGTACCTCAGCGCTTGCTACGTACAATGGCCCAACTATGAGGTTAAGTGCTGAAATCTCAGGTTTATCTACCTATGGTCTCAGTCTAACCGTTTTTTTTTATTTCTTTTTGTCATGTCCTTGCCTCGTTACTTTCTAGGGTATCCTATTTTGGGACACGACATGTGACTGTTTGAAAGTTATTATTTCTGTACTAAGCAAAGTTATAACATTACAAAATGTTTCATGGCGCGCAGAGTGCGCCAGGACAAGTTCTCGGCAAGTCCGCACTCAACCTTTCGCAGAGGTATTAAGGATACCGATCAGAATGCAAGCACCGGAAGTTTTTCTCTTACTCTCCCACTCACTCACTGATAGATGATTCGTTTTACACTACATAAATTGAACCAAATTGGATTTCGACTGTTGCAAAGTCGCAATAAAGGAGCTAAGTTTTTAAAACGTTTCTACAATATTGTTGTGCTGAATTCTGTACAGAATGCGGTCATACATTCTATAACTACTTAATAACTTGCCCCTGAGCAATATTTTAAGGAATTATGTTTTCATAAATAGGACCGTGTCAATTTGTGTACCATTTTAGTGATTTGTTCATGTCATTACTCAGCTTGAGCGCTTAGTGCGCATCGTCAATGACACTTTCGTTCGGTGCTTAGTTTGAGTTTTTAAAAATATGTTGAGATACGGCGTCAAAATTGCGGCCTTTAACTTGAGGTTGAGGTTGACATAAATATTGTAACAAAAACATTTATAGTACTAATGATGCAGAACAGACGAAAAAACATCGAAGGTAACGTCAACTATTGGCCGTATCCCGTAAGTTGTGACTTAATGACGCTGCTTATCTGCGGCGGGGTCGATAAACACGGCACTTATCTTACTTTTGTAGACATTTTTTTGAAATTAATGCGGATGGAACGGCCGGTAAGGGACGTAACGGCGGAAAGACTGTCAAAATACGGGGATGTACTAGCAAAGGGCAAGATAAAAAGTTCCCGACAGCGGCGTATGCACACACGCACTCTCGACTCATCTATTAAAGAATATTGATGTAGTGGAACATATTCGTATGGATTGTGTCAAGGGGTAAACCTAATCGTAAATAAAATAAATCTTGGTCTCTGCCTCTCCCCTGAAATTCAAGCGTGAGTTTAATAGTAAGTAAAGAAATGTGTCTTTAAAGTTGCACGTCATGGTGACATGGTGTCCGTCTCGCAGAATCTAATATTATTAGTGGTTGTACAAAAATTTTAACACTTGATAAATGTGGACTGTGGCTTTGCAACATCCCAAATAAAAATAATTTACGTTTCCTTTCTCTACATATTACTTACTACACATTGACAAATGTTTAATATGTGGCACACAATGCAGCAGATGGTGGATATTGGCATACACGCTCCACAGTTCGCGGTTGTGCGTATGAAAAGCCTCCTTGACATGAATAATTCTGCACAATGACGTCAAAGTGTTACCAAATTTTTTGAGTTTTGTTGAACCAAATTTAAGGATTATCAGACTCATAAATTAGTTATTGAGTGGGTAGTTAAAATATTACGGTCTTAGTTATAAAAACACTCCTCAGAGGTAGCTAAAGTAAATAATCAGTGGTTACGTCTTTCCGTTTACCACAGACATTTATACAATTTTTTAATGGAATCGTGTTTTTAAAGATGAGACGAAGAATTAACAGTCTCATTTTTAGACATTTGAATACTCTTTTCTCTCATTTGTAGGTTCCACAAGAAAGTTTTGGTCACACGCTCGGAAGTCGATATCATCTACAAAGACAGGGCGCTATGGCACCCATTAGGGGAGGGTTATGTCCAGCAGTGGACTACATAATATAGTCTGAAGAAGAAGAAGAAGACCATCATCATCATCCCACCGCTGTTCACTGGGTATAGTCCTTTTCAGCTAAATGGATCCTACGGTTTACTACGGACGTATTCAGCCAAAATTTTGAATTCATAGACTTGTACGGATTTTAAAATATAATCTCCAAAATAAAATAATGTATTAATATAATCCAAATCGCATGTGGTAAAATTATGTGCATGCTATACTTAGACCACTTAATTCTAATATCATAGTCTTACTTATAATGGTTGTGATCGGTATTGTACACTAAATAAGTTTCAATTCTTTTTACATGAAGGTATATAAAGTTGGATTATTAAAATTATTTATTACACCAGATAGATGGGGTACCTACAATCATGGATACAATAATTTATATTATAATCAATCATAATGTTCTTTCATATCATAATCTTTTTTTTAAATATTGTCAAAATACAGATATTCTTAAAAACCTATTTAGAGGCTAAAAATTTCACTTATGCCGGGATTCGAACCCGCGACCTCTGGCTATCCGTGACAGCGCTCTTTCCAACTGAGCTAATTGGCGGCTCACCGGCATAAGTGAAATTCCGAGCCTCCTTACGATATTCTCTGTATTCCGTACAGATATTCTTAATAATAAATCTTCAACAACAGTATCCCGAAGAGGTCTAATTTTCCTTTTTGGCATATGCCATAAAGGGTATAGAATTCGCTGGGAATTGACAACATTTCATTTTTTTAGCATACGGATTTTATTGTCCTAAAGGAAACTAGATACAAAATAAAACGAACCATATTTTTTTATTTTCTGAAACACGCACGTTTTCTTATATTTTTTACATTTTAAAGTTTAAAATATTTTTACCGGAAGTGACGAAACAACGAGGCTCACAATATGTTTTCTTTTGCCTAATATCCTAAAAAAAAAATATAGTTACAAATGTCATTTTAGTATTGCCAGGGCCATGTTAAAAAACAGTTTCTGAATTTTTTTAACATATGCAAATATGTTTTTCTTTTATACAATTAAATCAGCTTAGTTCAATTCATCATCCCTTATATGTAGTTGTTCCTTTTTTGTCAAATGTACTTTGTGTTGGCGAAGCCCTTATCTGCGTTCGGAGTGTTTTTGCTGCCAGTTTGTTACTTTTGTAGCTACTTTTTCAAGGTTATTTATAATGGTATGGTAAGTATAGAGTATGGTAACCCTGATATTATGTTGTGTGGTTTGCCTTGCGTAGGTAGGTACCTAACGTAAACAAACTTTGTGTAGTGTTAAATTTATTTCTCTCTACTCAAATTCTATCCTATACAAGAACAAGAAAGTCATTAGTAGGTATACAATGGACACTTCAGATTTAGAGGGATTCGTACGCGCTGACAGCCGAAATCTACCCAAGGTAGATCTTTTAATGCTTTTGGAGTTCATGCATCATGCATGACGATGCAGCGAAAATAAGAGGTGCAACCGTGATGATGAAAACCATGATTTCAGTTTTATGAAATAGGCCCCGGAGACCATCAGCAACCTAAAATAAAGGGGGGGGGCACGTGAATAACAATGTACTACTTAAGAAATACGATAATTAATAATTAAAAATTATTCTTCGCCATCACTAAATAAATTAAACACTTCTTCGTCCTCAAGCAGTGTATTAGAAACATATAGGATGAAGAAATGATAGAAAGTTGAAAATATACTTATTATTTTTGTGTTTCAATCACTAATTACTCAATTAAAAGATAATACGGCAGATCAGCGATTTTTTTTATAAATACGGCAATTTGAAGGTTTAGATACGGCAACCCAGATTTTGACGATAATAACCACAGAACATAAAAAAAGAGTAGAAGTCGTAAGTGGGCGGTGCCCGCGTGCCTCACATTAGCAATGTATTGCCTATGCGTAGTCGGTGACAGTTTTGTTGACTTCAGTTGCCGTGCGCTTCTAGTAAAGAAAAAATGGTGAAAACTTTATTAAAATGCCTTGTTATGCTGTGTTAGAGAGCAAAAATAAAAGTTGGGGACCAAAATATACCGATCATGCCGTAACATTTCATCTTTAAGACGTATTTCATTGTATTTTTAATTAAATTTGTAATGACATGAACACGGAAACCAATGCGAAAATGAGAAAGTGAAACCACCTTTATTTACTGGTCAGTAAAGTTAAATTTTCATTGAAGAAAGTGTACATTCTCTAGAAATTTCTGTCGAAATTTGAATTCTACTCGATTACGGATGGGGGCACACATGATAAAAATCTATCGATAATTAGTTGTCTATGACTTAGTAGTCATACATACTTAACGGTACTTAGGTATTGTAAATTCCAATTCGTCTAAGTAGGTAAAATAATTATTGTTATTTTATACCTACTTCCTAAGTGCCTTTTCATATGCACCCGGTCGCCATCCGGTCGCCGGGCCGGGTAAAGCAGTAATGTATGAGCTCCGGTCGCCGGCTGGTCGTTGTGCATGTGAAAACTGTCATTGGAGCTCATACATTACTTTTCATACAAGACATGATATGAGCACATACAAGACATGAGCACAGCTAGATCGCGATATAGTTTTTCTTCACCAGTTTATCAGGGACTGAAATATTTAAGAAACTATCAAAGTAATTTTAATCTTACATTTTTAAATATTCCAACCGAGATGTAAAGTGAGGTTATCGAAAACGACTTATATGGTTTTTTTTACTTCAGTTCAAAAAATTATGTAGTTTACTACTGTTTACCTGTTCGAGTGGTTGCTCTCGTGGCGAGCATCAGATTTTTGTTATGTTATTTATTTTATGGTTTTTTATTATTCTGCTATTTACCCTTAATACTTCAACCCCTTTGACAACAGAAAACCGAGGCAATAATAAAACAACCCTCTCGGATTCAAAACAATTTGGAAGTGAGTTTTCGTTTAGTTTTCCTAGGGAAACCGGGTAGGCAGCGATAAGAAGGCAAAATTGGTTCCCAACGAAGATGAGCACAATATATTCAGAGCATTTTCATGAACACTTCATAATAACTAAAAAAGGCGGAAGGTGGCACTAATGTGATGCAGCAATACCAGAAAAAATGTGCTTCACTTCCAGGTTAGACTCCTGCGTATAAATTAAATTATATTAGTATAATCATCAATTAGTATTACGTATGAAACATGGCGTACAGATAGACAAAGATCTGAATTGAGTCGTAGAATAATATTTCCCGTGTCATAATTTCTAACGCCGGCGCCGGCGAAGCAGCGGGTTAAAGCTAGTTTTAATAAGAGATAACATTTTCAAATATTATGAAATCTACCACATTGTTTTATTTGTGCATATATCCACCCTACTAGTATTAATTCTTTATTGCACAAACGATAATGTAAAAAGATGCATTTTCGACCAGTAAAGCCGCAGGCAAAAAAAATGGCTAAAAATACTTCTGAGTAGGTACCAGTATTCGTATTCGGCCGTTAATGTGTTAAACTGTTTGTATAATTTGTCGATAGGTTCACCCTATCGACAAACTAGAACTCGCTTTGTCCCATCCCAAACCGAGAATGTACTTGTTTTTCAATTTTGAACTTTATGTCTTACTAGGTAAAAGTTCTTTTCGGTCCGACGCGGTGGTAGTTCCATCTAGTGTAGAGTAGCGTTACTACAAAATGTCAACCTTAATTTCATCATTGTCATTTGACTTTGATCATTGTTAACATTATGAAAAGGTGCATATTTTACTTGAAACTTTTATGATGTACACCTTTTCGGCATTGACTTTATTTACCAATGGCAGCTTGGCATTCGAAGTGTGCGTTTGGTTTATGTGTATCAGTTTGGTTACACTGGTTTTCGTACTAATGTGTCATGTCACTACTTCTACTCTTTTTTTATGTTCTGTGATAATAACACTGGTCGTCAGCTAAGTCGCTAAATTATTTTTGTCCTCAAAACTTTTTTCTTGTCGCTAAGGCTCTCGCAAAAGTCGTCATTTCTAGCGACTAAGTCGCTAAATTGGCAACACTGATTTTTTAGGTTAGATCTTGAAATTGACTTTTTTTTTATCGTGGCACAGGCATGTTAACTGGGAGCCATGGTGTGACGTCATCAGCGTATTTTTGTGTTTTTACCATTTTCTCGGAAATGAAACCACAGAAAAAACTGAAATAAATTTTTACGTGCTTTACAAAGCCAAATCTCGAAATGGTTTTCGAATTAGAGCACCATACAATTTTGAAATGTTGTCAATTCTATACTGGCTGATCACTAGAAATTCAATAAATAGTTTAAACGCGTTGCTGTCCTACTTTTGAAGGTTTTAGTTAGATGAAGATACCTACGTACAAGAAAAAATGCTTATACAGTAATATTAAATAATAATGGTTCGTGATCATTACTTACCGGAGCGCCTCAAAGCAGTCAAAACAAGATAAGAGTAGGTGTGGCAAAAACTACATCGTTGAAAAAATAGTGGAATGATACAAATCATGATATACTTTAGAAATACGGTAAATAAAAATGTCAGCACTTCTCTATAAAGCGAAAAATAAGTGATAATTATGTATAAAAAATCGCTATGCCCATATCAGGTAGTTAGAAGTACATGCACAGACTAATTTGATAATTACCGTAATGCGCTGTATTATTTAAAACGTTATTTCTGGTCTAGCCACTGGATTTATGTTATACTTTTTACAGCGAGTTATTTTCTTCGCCTCGTGTTCTTTATTTAGTGTCGGTACTGTAAACATAGTAATATACTGAGGATGTTGTTCCTGCTATTGAAGTTTGTTAAAATTTTAATCAAATGTTTTAATGGCGGGTTTTAATGTACTGTATTGTATTATTAGAAAAAATATCCAAACAATAGTTAGCAAAAGGTATTTTTTTATTAAAGACGGTATTCCAATAAGTACAGAAATAACATATTATGTGGTATTTTTGTCACTCATGGCGAAGAGCGTCGGTCCCGATGGCTTGATGGTCGGGTTATTAGTTATTTTTTAATTCAGATTTTTCGTTAGTTTCTTTACGACAGACTTACTTCGTCGGTTACACACCCGTATTGGCAGTCAACGGCACATGAAGGACTACTTTGCAACGGCTTGCCAGTTGTCGACTGTGCAAGCGAAAGAATAAAAGCTTGTTAAAAATTAAATTTAAGTGAACACCAGTCTCAGCAGCTAATTAAAATATTCTATTGTAGGATGTGTATACACATCTCTGCTGTTTGTTACCTTATGAGTACTTACAATGTTTAATGCGAGAATACATCAAAGATGCAAAAAAAATACACCAAAGGGGTTTCTTAAATAGGCAAGTATTGATATGGGAAGATAAGTGAATAATATAGTCGGTAACTTTTTTTATTTAGCTTATATAAGCCCCACTTCAGAGCGCTATCCTTCTTTCAGAGAGAGAGAGAACTTTGGGCTTAATTACCACGCGTGCCAAGACCAGTTTGGCAATTTCAAGTGCTGGGGTATGTGAACTGTGAAGGAAATGATCGTTAGGAAATTTGAATGTATGATCTTTTCCTTTACAGTTACCAAGTGGTATTGCTACTACAACTTCAACCTAAAATATTGTAAAAGTTGCTATGAAAACATTTTATGTTGGCTTATGGTATCCAATGGACTTCTCAATTTCCCGGCCGAAAGGATGCCGGTCCCTTGCGTTTATTTATTTAGTTATCCAACAGGCTTAAAATTTTATAAAATACATTAAATAAGCTTAAATTTACTTAGAAGGCCAATGATTATTATAGGTTTACCATAAATTATGTAAATAAAACAGGAAACTGATCCCATAACTACTTTAAATAAGCAATTCTTTACAAATACCTGTAGGTACCTGCGTGACGATTTACTTCAATCTTATCCAATTATTCATTGGGTGGGTTAGAGTTTTAGGGCGATTTTTATGTGGCACTCATAAAACTGAAAAGAAAACAATTACACTTATTTCTCGTCTTCTAGTATTTTTCTCTTCTAACTGAAGATTGCAAAAGTCCAAAGGTCGACTATCAAATTTGGCCTAGTCTCCTTCAACCAACCTGTCCAAGAATGACAATTACTCTGCACTAAAAAGTATGTTACCGATCCAGCAAATATTTCAATGCAAAATCTCATAATTAAGAAAAATCATTGTCAGGTCTATCTAATAAGTTTGGCAAGCAGAATTAAATAATTGTTCTCTTGATGACTTGACATTTATCTATTTACGCTAAAGTTGTAAAAAAATGTTGAAAATATAAATATACTTTAGATTATCAGAATGCGCGTGACACGGGGGTCAGTTACAAAGATTGCATAAAGCTTCGGAATAAACATAAGAATCGTAAAATTATCATCATATTCATAATAAATAATCATTACGCCACTAGTTTACTGTAATTTTTTTATGAAGGATTTTTTCATGGTAACAGGCAATCACACCTAAATGGAAAATATGTGGGTGGTGGGTGTGGGTGATTTTCAGTAATTATAATGTTCTTTTTATTTGTGGTGTAGAAAAGTTATTGGCCTAATGTAACTTAAAAACCTATTTAATTACTAACTTACATAATTCTTTAATTTTGGTTTTACATCGGACGATAACTTGGGTGCAAAACAGTTTTTTTCATACAACAGCCGGTCAAGGGCGTAGTCATCCATATCAACCCTTCATATGTCCTTACTGCAGGGGCACGTGTCTCTTCCTGCCAAGTCCGGATTGGTGGAGGGTTGTGTAAGACAGTAGCGGGCTTTACTATCAGAAGTTATCAAGCCACCCATAAGGCCTCTGACATGAGTTAACGAAGGGCGTAGTAAATTTACGAACCTAAATGTCGTTTCGTTACCGTTATCGTCCAATATAAAACTGTCCAGTGACAAATGTAAACGTTGAATATTCGACACTCCTATAGCAATCCCTGAAATGGTGACTTCATCTAACCAATTTTTTTGAAGGCGGTAGAAGATAGTGTTTTAGAATTATAAGTACTTACTGAAAATCGCCCAAACAATTTTTATTATTTGGGTATAACATTTTTGTCAGCCTAGCAAAGAACCGGATTGGTTGGCGTGAATGAGAAGAGACCTATCCGCAGCGGGGGCCTCCAAATTCTGAGCGATTCCAATTTTTCGTACTAATTGGACAATTAGACGTTTGAAATCGTTCAATTATATCAAAGTGTCACACGAGGTAATTAAGAAGCATCGCACTGATAATCGCATTTTTTATTAATCCAGAAAGATCCAGTTTTTGAGTTTTTTACAGTTTGGGTTTGATTGCAAATATCGCAATTGTCTTTTTTAATATCGTAGCTGTTGTTCCCGAAGATGTGGTTGATTCCATTTTAAATGCAGTGTTACGCTATGATCTGCCTTTGATAGTGTGAATACGAAAAAGCGATTTAATTTTGAACTCAAACGCATTAAAGATTTCTAAATAAACTAGGAGTGACCATTTTTTAAAACAAACCTTTGGCTAATTAGCCTCGTGAAGCTGAAGTTTCCGCACTTTGTTTGGCAAATGACACAAAGACTTCGAAGAAGTCCACTGATTTCTTGTGTCCAACCATAATGCAGTCACGAAGCGTTAATTGTCGAGTGCATGGACGCTTGTCATTCATTACGACTTAGAGGACATCTTCGAGATAATATTTTTGGGCGGCATTCAAGGGGTCACCTTGATAATAATGTTCGGTAGGTATACGCGCTACAATAAATACATGTGGAATCGGATTAAATATATTTCTTCATAGTCTACCCATTCAATGAAGATAAAAACTGGCCAAGTGCAATTCAGGCAATGTAGGGTTCTATAGATGGATATCAGAATAGTCGGACTTAAAGGTGGGGTTTTAGCTGTTTTGAATATGAAGAGTTTAGACACGTGCCGTGCAGTACCCATGTAGTACCCAGTACCCAAGCTAGCCCTGTCCAATGTCCATTGCATAGTATTGTGATGGCGTCATTGAACGTAAATATTCTTGTAACTTTAGAAATATTAGAACTTTATTTTACTGCTACTATATTAAACCAAAATTTTAAATTTATGAAAGTAATTTTCACGATTATGATTCCATGTTATTAGGAAACTTTATCAAAATGCTTAATTGTTTTCTTGTCAGCAAATAGACAATTTTTTGAATCAAATCTCAAAGTCTCCGGCTTTTTTATATCAAAACAATCCTACACAAAAATGGTTCGGTAGTTTATCCTAAATCGGGAATCGATAACTTTTGTCGTTCTGTATATTTGGAGAAATTTAATTGTTAACTTTCGTTCGTTATTAATTGTTAACAGTCGAGGTAAAATAACAATAAATTACTACGCGATTAAGCCCCGAAAATATTCTAATAATGTATTCTAGTATTGTTTTCTGCTTTTGCATCAGAAACTGTTGAGTCTCACTGTATGGCTACGAAAATTTGTAAATAAAATTAAAACCACTTCAAAACACTAAAGCACTAAAACCGGAGAAATAATTATTATTAATAAACGGAGAAACGAATATCGCTTGTAAATTCGATTCAGTTACTTTACAAATATATTTTGGAGTCTGTGACCAAAATGTAGGTATACATGTTGCTCTTGTAACTTGGCACAGGTTCCAAACTACAATTGTACAATTTAGATAACTACAATTTATTCGTTTAAAATATTAAATTTTTTGTTTAGTTTTTTTCCCATAAAATTCCGTTTATTCAACGAATGTACGGAACACTAAAGAGAACAAACAAAATACCTAACTCCTTGATGTGACAGCGAGACTGCAGTGTGACCTATGATATCAAGATTAAAAATAAATTGCTAGATATTTTTCACACACTCAGAAATAAAATAATGTGTTATTATATGTAAATAGGTTCTTATATTTCTATATTAGATAAATCTTTTCAAAGTACTGTCAACCAGATTCTATGCAACATTTCGTGCGACCCAGTAATCGACACCTTTTTTCTGGTCCTCCCCAGACACCTTGTTTTCAGCCTGCTCGAACACTGACAGAGTGGCAGCGCGTCTTCCAGCGATGAAAATTGTATTCCTTTGAGCTGACTATAAGGAGTATAAAACATACTATTCAGGAAGTATTTTATTTTGTGCATCGCGTGTGCGTAGGCGCGTTGTCGTGGCTGAGCAGTAGGTAGCCCGTGGAGCCCTGTGTTAGTTTGCTTGTATCTCACGACAGAAAAAATTTCTGCCGATTATTTGGTTGTTTACCATTCGGCGTTGATGCTTCTTTAGTTCCGTAAATAAGTTGATACCAAATAGCCAGTCAAATTGGAAAAGCTCGCAGTCATAATCTTCCCCCCGCTTCTAGATCGCTTCACTTTGATAGTCGTTAATTCGTTTTGAAACACCCAAATCGGTGGCTGGCGCTTCGTTTCTGGATTGGTAAATAAATCCACTACTTATCACCTGTAATTACAGAGACGAACCTTCTTCAAATTTGCTTCGTATTTCACTGCAACATTCCTCTTGGGCCTGCTTCTGAGCGTCGGTGACGTTGTGTGGCTCCAAGTGAAAATAGTTTCACCCTGGGTGTCGCACTACCTCACCGACCTCTCCTCGCCTTTTCGCGTGAGAGGAGGATAGCCTCGTCATTCGAAGATGCATGTGTAGAATTTCATAAAGGTTTCCCGATCTAATCTGCAGTAGGTATGTGCTGAATCTCCTGACACGTAACTAGCAATTGTCGTGGATAAACTTTTTCACTGCTAGCACGATATCTTCCGTAACAGCGATCATTTCTTACTTCATCCCCAAAAGTTAGTCGACCGCGCTGGAATGCCGTTTGAATGCCGTTCGACATACATTCGTCCGGTTTCAGGTGAAACTTGAAATATATTTTACAGTAGCTACTCATAGCAAGTTCATGTGGAGGGAAATTTTGAAATTTTAACGTACTTATTTTTACTTATAAATAATCCGTCTCTGCTCACCATGATTAAGCTCTGCGAATCGGAGCGAAACCTGGTCGGACTTTTCCGATATAACAACACCCGTAAGTAAATCCGGACTAAAAGTCTACAATGTGTTGTGCTTACGAAAGTTTTAGTTCAAAAATCCTACCTATTTTATAAATCTTCTAATTATATAACAATCTCATGTTTTTGTATTCGAACTCCTCCGAAACGGCATCACCGATTTTTATGATTTTATTTGTGTACCTACTTATATTCAGTAGGTCTGAGAGTAGCTCGCAAGCTAATTAATATGACAAAACAACGTTTGTGGGGTCAAATAGTAGACTAGGATATATTTACATGACTACAACAGACTGTTCTCTCATACATAAATACTTTTATTCGTGATACCTTTTGAGTAGCCTTTTGAGAGTAATAGGTACCTATGGCTAAAACATTATAAAACGTAAAATGCCACCGAATCATAAATACGAAAAAACGGGCCAAAATCTATTTTTGAAAAAATAAATGGTAAATATGAGCTCTTTAAAGTTCCTTGCCTATTTAACGGAATACAGTGTGACTATTAAATATTGGTAATCAAATTGATTAAATACGAGAATCCAAGTACCTATGTACTTTGTCGACTTTTTACTGCATTGATCAAACCCCAAAATATTTCAAACCGAATTTAAAACGCTTAAATATGTCAAACAGTTTGGGTTCATGCATGTTAGAAGGTAGCGAAATATGTGCGAAATCTAATGAGGTTATCTACCTACGCATGGTTCATGAACGTTTTTTGAACCTGGCCAGGGTCTTCCGACGTAAACAAGATACAATGCGGAACAAATATCATTACGCAATGCGGCATCTACGCAAGGTCACTCGTACGTAACTAATAAATTTATTCTGTCTGTCTTTACCCGACTGCGGCGGAGCCCAAAAGAGGGGTAATGTGTTTAGCTCATGTATGTATGTAAGTTTCCGATTCTATTTTCCCCTCATAAGTTCCTAATTAATGGTCAGTTTTTGACTATAAAACTTCAACCGATTCGTTTTTTTGCGCAAGTATCATGGCTGTATGAAATTGTCGTATACACAAGTAAAAGTAAAAGTGTTTGTGATGTCGTTGTTTCTGGTTCCCACGACACAGGGTATCCTAGTGTGGGGCCAGAAGCAATGTATGTGCCTGTATGTAAATGTTATGTTATGTTGTTATGTTAAATAAAGAATCTCAAAGAAAAAAAAAACTTAAATAAAAAATGTCCAACAATTCGACTTCTTCTTCAGGTAGTACACTGCTGGACATAGCCCAATTCGACTGCTGAGCATTTACTACTACGTAAGCAGCACCAAAATTGAATAATGTAACTCATTGCTAGGTACCTAGGTTTGTCTCGTCTGCTTAGTAGTTAACGCTCAGCAGTCGGATTGTTAGTTATTTTTTATTTAAATTTTTTGTTTCCACTTGTCGGCAACATTGGCCCGAACGACCTGCGGATATTTACTACGTAGTGCAATAAGAATACAAACTATTCTTGGATTATGCAAATATCTATTCACTTTCGTCTATCGTATTTGTTTGTTTAGTGGCGGGTGTCTGTCTAAACAGGTTTCAAATGTCATTGTCCCTACATATCTAAACCTATTGAAATAAATTAATACTATGAAATATTTAGTATTTTTGAATCTAGGTGGAACGGCCGGTAAGAGACGTCCCAGGTGAACATACTTTGACCAAACAGAGGTTGCATTAGCGAAGGGCGAGATGAAAAGTGGCAAAACAGCGTTTATGAATGCAAAGACTAATTAACTTTGATGAAGAGACATAAATTTGTTAGGATTTTGACAAGTCACCAAGTGGCAAACTCTGATCTCTATTTACCTCTCCGGGACACAGGCGTGAGGTTTTTAAATGTAATCGGTATATGTAATATTGCTAATGGCGATTACACTCGTAGATAATTATATTATGGATTGGCTGCTTCTTTCAAATTTTATTATTCGAAATAGGATTAATCGTTCGAATTCGAAAGATCTGGTGCCTAATTATGCGCACCAAAACCTCTTGGAAACCCGAAGTTTTGGCGACAGCAACTCGTATGGAATTTGTGCGCGTGACATAGGGACTGATCAAGATTCAACAGTCAAGCTTGACACGATGTCGATATTGGTGACTTTGTTTGAAATCTAAAATGAAAGATTTTGGCAAGGAAAGATGCCCAATTGAGGTTACCTTGACAAAGGCTGCACACCGCACACAACTTGTTCGGAACTTATGCAAGCAGGCCGGGTCAAGGGTACAAACGCCCTAATTTCAAACCAGCTTTACGTTGGCTGAATACGTAATAAAGTGCAGAACATCTAGTTCATACGTCAACTGCCTACACTATAGGGTGTCGGAAGAGTAGGTAACGTCGGGCCCAAAAGCTGCGTAGACTACTTTTATTTACCTATTTAAGACAACTTTTATTGAACTTAAGTTCAATAAAAGTTTGCCATGAGTATTTTCCACCAGTCACTGGGTAGGAGGTGGTAAAATTATTGGTAGACGTGCAAAAGAAGGAGGTTAAGGTAGAAGGTAAAAGTGGTGGTAGCGGAACAGTAGAACTCTCGGTCTCACATTGGTGAGGTTGTGGATTCAAAACCTGGCATAGATTTACAAAGATTTTGATTTTTAATTTATCTACATTTGTGAAGCTGTAGTAGCAATACCACTGATTAACGGCGAAGGAAAACATCGTGAGGCAACCTGAGTGTCAGAAGTGTTTACATACGTCAGCGCTTAAAATCACCAATATGTGGAGGGCACGCGTGGTAATTCTCTCCCTGAAAGACGGTCTGTGCCATGCAGTGGGACGTATAGAAGTTATATGATAAGGTAAACGCGCATATCATGTCATCAAAACATTCGCTAAGATTTTTTAAATATTTTTTTGTTGTTAAATGCACGCAAGCCATGCATTCAGAGGGCATGACCGTCCGATCCAACTTAATCCATCAAAGCTAAGCTTGTTTGAGGTCTCTTAAACAAAATGTCTTTAGATAAGGTTTCTTGAGCAGAAATGGTCGGTTTACAAAACTAGATGAATTCTACAAAAAAACATGATATCAACGCCTTGTATGCCCTCTGCATGACATGATATCAAACCCTTTTATGTTGCTGCGGCAAGGGTCTCTACCCGCATCGCAGGAAGGTAAGGCCATACTCCACCACGTGGGTCAGGTCCGGGCTCGGTACAGGGCCGAGATTCTGCTAATGCATTGTGGTAAAATGACAATTGCGTGAACATGGCGATTTAATTTCGTTGCTGCTTCAATTCTACGCGCGGGCAAACATCGAACCTTCTAGGCGTCAAGGTTATTTAAAAACACTCCACGTGACTCAACCATGCATGTATGATGGTACTATAATGCACCAAAAGAACCGAGGCCCAGACCGTATGATCGCAAAAACGTCGGCGCTGCTACGAAACCCTTTGATGCGTGCTCTTGCGCGACTCGCTCTTGGCCAGTTTTTTTTGTAACTGCTTTCAACTCCACACAGTCCAAACCACTTTTTGTGAGTCACGCAGTAAACTTGGCACGACCTTGACCTGACTGGCTGCAAAGTGCCAAACCAGTTGCAAAATTTTATTAAATAAAACTTAAGTATTTGCACATGTTTAATTTTTCCAATGTCACAATGACTGAATAGTTCTATTTAATAAATATAAGTCCTTTTTTTCTTTGACAACCTTACATCACAAGGTTGTCTGAAAGAAAATTAGCAATAAGCCCGCCAATCTCTTGCTTTTGTAACTGTGATGTTTGACTTGTTTCGTAATCCCCAGGGGCTTGTTTTAGTTTACTGTAATTCGATGTCCATTTCAAATTCGATCAACCCACAGATCAACAAGAATTTTCTGATACGCAGTGTACCTGGAACTGTCATAATCAACTACGAATTGTAGTTTTATGAAAATTGAAACTATGCTCTGGATGTAATAAATATTCCTAGTGTTCTGAAACCACGTAGGTATTACGAGAATATAATGAAAAATATATTGGCATTAGAACAGTTTTCCAGATTTCCTATTCTAAAACATTGCGTGTGAATTAAGAAACCTGATACATACACATAGTGATGCCCTATTTGAAGGAGGCAAAGGCTTAGGATTATAGGGTTTACATTGGCTATCTCGTAAAATTTTAGGGAAATGTGGACGTATCAAGATGATACCCACTCAATCCTCGAGTAGATTTATTTGATGTTCGTGCTCACATTTTCATATTATTTCGTTTGGGCGGGCGGGCGCTGAAATGTGCAAAGGGCAACGAGACCTATTTTGACCGAACCAATAAAGAGGTTTGAGTTAAAATCATACGCAATACGCAATCGTAAAAAGTATGCTGCGAGTATCGTACGCAAAAGACATAACATAATACTTTATCAACTCTCAGGGTTGACTGTCGAGAGAGTGAAATTATCATAAAAATTATAATTTCGACCTTCAGCGTCTGAAAAGTAGGTTGTGACACAATTTTGCAAAAAATCCTTGCTCCGAAGATAACATTTCTTGACACATGGCCCGGTTATAACAAGAATGAAATAAATACAATTATATACTTTTCTTGTACGTTTCCTACAAACGATCTGTCGTTATATCTCAAATTTGATTGACATTCTGTTCAACGGAGGCAATATTGAGGAAAGGGACGTATCAGTTGTAACTTGTATTATAGGTACCTACTGTTGGTATAACCCTAAAATTATGCGAGATTTACATAGTAAATAAATGTAAAAATTTACGGTGAATTCAATTTAAATTTATTTATTGCCAAATAGAAGACACTGATAAACCATTTGATGATCACTCAAGTGATGTGTTAACAACAATATTGACATTGTGGTAAAGTTACATAATCAATGATACCACACCAATATTACGCTACAACAACATAGTACCTATCCAATCCCAGTGACAATAACAACATTAACTGATCTGTAATGTCGACTTTTTTATTTACATATTATACATACTTATACGTCAGGAGTAATATATGAATAAAAAAATAGCTTAAATTTTAAGTGTCGTTTAAATAAATATTACTGGAGTAAATGAGTAAAGAAACAGTTATTAGTCTAAGTGCTGGCTATCTTAATTAAAAATCAATACAAACAAAAAAAAAATTGTTTTTCTCAACGTGGCACCTAAATCTTGTGCATTTGTATCCCATGAAACTCAAAGGGCCAGGTGGCATGAATGAATTACATTAAGGCAGTTTCACATATCTTACCTGGAATTATTGTGTGACCCGCGGGCTATGTATGCCAGTCATCGGGTTCTTCCTATAATGGAACGTGGCCGGAGATAGCTACCCACACCCACGGTTTCATTTTACTGCCGAATAGGTAGATGCCCTTTTGTTTTGCTCGCACAGCTGTGCGTGTAATTGACTCATTAACCGTATTATCAAAGACTTGAACGACAATGAAACCGGGAATCTCCACTTTAGTTCTGGGTAGCATTTCATAAACTAAAATTCATTGTTGTGACAATTCTATGTAAACTGCGTATACTAAAGGATAGATATCCTACATGTTAATGTGCTATGAAATGTACATCGAGTTATCGTTGTAAGCGAATGGTAGTTCAATGAAATTGGACCCTGAAGGGGCAAGATTCGTATTTACCCGTAAAATTAAAGTACCTAAACGATAAATTGTATAAAATACTTAACTCAGTTGCCTTGGGCATCGCATGAGAAGTGACCTCAGCCCGCAACAGTCAGCGTGAAGGGGCCGTAGCGTGTCGAAATCAAAATGTCTTCCCGGGATTGCACCGTAACCTGAACCTATCCTCACATTACAATACTTAGTACAATAAGGCATCCGCTACATAATATTTCAAGCGAATAATTAAAATTATCCGTTCAACGGTATGAGTTCTGCGAAAGTCTTAGTAGGTACTAACAAAGGCATCCTGTCAACCTAATTAGTTTAAACACATATACAATGTTGTCTAACAATTTGTAATTTTATTTATTCAGAGCTTAAGCAAATCCGCAATCATTGTCCGAACTGGATTAAACTTAGGCTTAGCCAGTTTTCGGTTGCAAATCCATTGAACTTTACTTAGCATAGATTTAGTCGTGCGATACAAATATGGTAGGGGTGATTGAACTGTTTAGAACGGAGTATTACGCAGTGCAACCAATCGATAACGAGCCTTGCGTAAGCGCTTCGTATGCCCCTTCCTAAACACGCAATATGGTGACCTGTGACGTCACTTATCAATATTATAACGCAAATGACACAGTTATCCTCCTAACCGATAAAACACAAAGAATCCTCAATGGAATCGTGCGGGTGACTCCATTTACCGAACAACAATGGGGAACATGCGTCCAACTATCACAGTCACATTGTTTAAAAAAAATAACAAGTAAAATATTTTTTTCTTGATTTTGCTCCAAATCAAGCGAAAAAACAAGTTATCTCCTCTAGTCAAATAAATCTATCCAGGTTGTAATTTAGATTTTGTTTTTCATTGAATTCATAGTATTTTTAAATAAAGTTTAGGAACACGTTATTTTAGAGATAACTCAAATTATTTTACACTGCATATTACAGGGCCTAAAAATAGAGGTTATTTTTTAGTTTATAACTATGATTTTATAACGCTACGAAGCGCTCGCAGCCTAGTCGAATCGAGTGATTGCAATCAATCACTTGAGTTAAGCAACAACAGGTGCGGCCAGTTGCTGGATGGGTGACCGTCCCCTGAATACAGCTAGTGACAATTTTTCGGAGTGCTTCCGTGCTTCGCAAGCGACGTTAAGCCGTTGGTGCCGGCTGTCATGTAATGGCAGTCGTTAAGCCATTTCAAAGGCTTGATAACTTCTGACAGTAAGGGCCGCCACTGTCTTACAATCCTCCACCAACCCTTACTTGGCCCCCGTGGTGGAGTATGGCCTAACCTTCCTGCAATGCAGAAAGAGACCCGTGCCCCAGCAGTGGCGACATACAAGAGTTGATATCGTTGATTTTATGAATAAATTTTATCCCATCTTAATCTTATATTATTACCTTAAGTCCAGATTCATTTAGCTACTTCATTTTTTGGCTAAAGAGTGTCACCAGGTAATATATAATTTGAATAACTCATATATTTATAAATCCAAAAAACTACGAGTATTTATCCGTAAACATGGCGTCACCAACGAAATCGAAACTTTTTTGTGTTCAAGTTCTCCATTGGGCAATAATTGTTATAGTACCTCGCTGGTTTATTCCGCTGAACCGCCGAGTCACATTTATCTCACACCGATGATGTCGAAAACGAATATTTTAATCATATCCTATTCATTTTAAGTTATTTCGTTTATTCTTTGATCGCCAAACCAAATAGTTTAATAACAATCATTAGAGACCAAGATAGTATTGTTTTTGGTACGCACATAAGATAAGAATATTATTTATACCTAGCATTCATATTAGTTATTGGTTCCTACAATGAAAACATTTAAATGGGCGGCTTTATTGCTAATAGCAGAAACCTACATATCTACATTGGGATTGAATCCTATGTTATGTAAGATAAGTCATAAGGATAATAAATAACCGAAAGTCCACTTGTGTCAACTGATTGGCAGGTAAAACTTTACCTGCTTATCGGTTGACACAAGTGGAAATACTCGTATCACTCGTTAAACGAGACTTGCAAACGAAAGCATACGCTGAAAAAGGCGGCCATTTAAAAAAAAGTAAAATAAAATATTTGAGACTTAATTACGGACTTGTCTCGATATTTTATTCTGTGTTTTCAGGCTTAAGCACATATTCTTTAAAAGCCTTTATTCAGTAGAGACAGATTTATGTTAACGGTTCATAAAAATCTCATGGAATTTTTCTATTGCCCTTTACATCTGTCCAGAAAAAGAAATCCATAAAAAAAAATAAGTGGATTTATATTCGGTGATAAAAAAACTCAAACTTTAATACTATAAGAAGACTGGTTGCTGGTTTCGATGTAAATAAAGGGCAATAGAAAAATTCCATGGGATTTTTATAAACCCCTAACATAAATCTGTCGTTGCTGAATAAAAGCTTATGAGGAGATCCTCACCTTTTTTCCTTCAGCGCCTTCTTTATTATTTATTTTAGACACCTACGTCATTTAAAAAACCTATTTAGAGGCTAAAATACCTACGTTATCCCTAGGTCAAATAGAGTGAATCCTATGTTAAGCTTATAATTTAAGTGCCGAAAATACGACAACATCATTAATGCTTTGTGAAATGACGAAAGATAATGAAAAGTTTTGAGAGTGTACGCATCCAGTGAGTGAGAAAAATTGTTTTAGTAAACACGATAAGATTGGGTTTTTACAAAAGCTTTTTAATCCATTCTCTTTAACTTATTAACAATATTTACAATTTCATTAACTTCTCGGATAGGTGTTAAGTAGATACTTTATCTACAAGTATAAAAAAGGCTTATGTTCATATATCTGTGACTGAGCGTGTTATACTCGTAATTATAACGTAGGTACCTATGCAGTCATTTTTCTGGACAAATCAAGAAATAAACTAAAAAATCTATGAATTATTATTGCTCTTATAAAATTAAAAGTACAAGGGCGATCTTAATGCCTAATGTTAAATCTTCCAGTCAACCATTGTTATATATGAAGAAAACACTGAATTTATTAATCAAATGTTTATTCTAATGAGCACAGTAAACTGTCGTGGCACGAGCAAAACGAGCGAGAGAGAGAGCCAGCGAGAGAGACGCAACAGTCTTCACCGCATGAAAATAAATTAATAGTATCTAGGAAATTGTTTTATTTATGGCTATCCCTTCACCCCTACGAGATAATTACAGAAATGTTACCTATTTTAAAGAATATTTTACTACACCATTTTTATTTTTAATGCACTAACCCGTGCTAAGGAACAAATTTAAAAACCTATTTAGAGGCTAAAAATTTCACCCATGCCGGGATTCGAACCCGCAACCTCTGGCTATCCGTACCAGCGCTCTACCAATTGAGCCAATGGGCGACTCACGGCATCAGTGAAATTTCGAACCTCTTTACAATATTCTCTGTATTACGTACAGGCAGCGACATCTGACTTAAGCAAATTGCATTACTTACAGCCCCGACTACCTACTTTGCAGTTAGGTTTAACATCGGAACGATATCACTGTACCCACATGATTACACTATTTTTATTTTTAATGCACTAACCCGTGCTAAGGAACAAATTTAAAAACCTATTTAGAGGCTAAAAATTTCACCCATGCCGGGATTCGAACCCGCAACCTCTGGCTATCCGTACCAGCGCTCTACCAATTGAGCCAATGGGCGACTCACGGCATCAGTGAAATTTCGAACCTCTTTACAATATTCTCTGTATTACGTACAGGCAGCGACATCTGACTTAAGCAAATTGCATTACTTACAGCCCCGACTACCTACTTTGCAGTTAGGTTTAACATCTGAACGATATCACTGTACCCACATGATTACACTATTTTTATTTTTAATGCACTAACCCGTGCTAAGGAACAAATTTAAAAATCTATTTAGAGGCTAAAAATTTCACCCATGCCGGGATTCGAACCCGCAACCTCTGGCTATCCGTACCAGCGCTCTACCAATTGAGCCAATGGGCGACTCACGGCATCAGTGAAATTTCGAACCTCTTTACAATATTCTCTGTATTACGTACAGGCAGCGACATCTGACTTAAGCAAATTGCATTACTTACAGCCCCGACTACCTACTTTGCAGTTAGGTTTAACATCGGAACGATATCACTGTACCCACATGATTACACTATTTTTATTTTTAATGCACTAACCCGTGCTAAGGAACAAATTTAAAAACCTATTTAGAGGCTAAAAATTTCACCCATGCCGGGATTCGAACCCGCAACCTCTGGCTATCCGTACCAGCGGTCTACCAATTGAGCCAATGGGCGACTCACGGCATCAGTGAAATTTCAAACCTCTTTACAATATTCTCTGTATTACGTACAGGCAGCGACATCTGACTTAAGCAAATTGCATTACTTACAGCCCCGACTACCTACTTTGCAGTTAGGTTTAACATCGGAACGATATCACTGTACCCACATGATTACACTATTTTTATTTTTAATGCACTAACCCGTGCTAAGGAACAAATTTAAAAACCTATTTAGAGGCTAAAAATTTCACCCATGCCGGGATTCGAACCCGCAACCTCTGGCTATCCGTACCAGCGCTCTACCAATTGAGCCAATGGGCGACTCACGGCATCAGTGACCCGCAACCTCTGGCTATCCGTACCAGCGCTCTACCAATTGAGCCAATGGGCGACTCACGGCATCAGTGACGGCCGTGAGTCGCCCATTGGCTCAATTGGTAGAGCGCTGGTACGGATAGCCAGAGGTTGCGGGTTCGAATCCCGGCATGGGTGAAATTTTTAGCCTCTAAATAGAGTATTTTATGTTAACTAAATACCTACTTAGTAAATTTGTTCTCGGCATCATGCTCAGCAGACATTCTTATTAACGTCCTACGAACAGACTTAATCCTAGCTTAAACTAATACAAGTTCTTGGCATCATGCATTACTGCATACATCATAAGAAGTCCTACGAACTAGTGTGATAGTAATTTATGTAACTATGTACTAACATTAATTTTCCAAATTTTCACCACATTTCTGCATCTGGTTTACATGTCTTTTCCACTTACAACCACAAACATCTATGTTATATGTAGTATTTGGTACTGATTCTTCCAATACTACTCCTTGAATCCATGGCTTAAGCCCCTTACGATAATCTCTCACCATTACCTTTTCACCTACCTCAAAGTTAACTGTATATGTTCTTACTTTGTTTTTCAAGCATTTTTAAGTAATTTCTGGCAAAGTTGGTGGTCTCAGCAATGTAAATCTATTTCTGAGCTCCCTGCCCAGCATTAGCCTGACAGAAGTTATTCCCGTTGCACTATGGGGCATATTTCTGTAGTCAAAAAGAAATAAATTTATTGCCGACGCTAGTGTATTTCCACTCTCTTTAATTTTTGTTACATGTGATTTAAAAGTTTCTACAAAACGCTCCGCGGCTCCATTAGATTTGATAGAACAGCTCCCATGTATGTGAAGCATCAAATCGTCATAGTGGTATAAAATGTCCATTGATGATAATTTTTCTTTTATTTGATTGAAAGCATTGTCACATTCCTTTGTCCAATGGAATTTATTCTTTTGTTTACATTCATGCAGTGGTGCTATTATTTTTGCCATGTTCTTTAAGAACCTGAAATAGTAAGTGACTTTGCCTAGAAATGACTTCAGCATGGTAACATTCTTTGGTGCTTCCGCTCTTAACATAGGTTCTTTATTTTCCTTTATTACACTTATCTCTTTGTTAGTTATTCTAAACCCAAATACATCTACGCTTGTTTTGAAAAATTTACATTTGTCAATCTTTAGCTTAAATTCACATTCCTGCAGTTTAGTCAGTACTTTACTGAGTGTTTTTAGTGTTCCATCTACTGTCTGTCCTACTATGTAAATATTGTCAATAAATACTATGGTGTTTTCTATGCAAGACAATTTGTTACACATCAGCCGTTGGAATGACCCTGGCCCTGTACAGTACCAGTATTTACCTTATGGTGTGAGTACAGGGCCAGGGTCATTCCAACGGCTGATGTCCCTGTTGGCCACACTCGGAACAAAACTTCTTTAGTAACCTGCACTGCGCCTTGATATGGTTGGTAGCTCCACAGCAATAGCATCTATTGTCACTTTTGTCTGGAATCCTTCTTGTTGCTGTTCTGTATTTATTTTCTTCTCGATTTTTCTCCATCTTCGTCTTCTTGTAATAAAACATTTCCGAGACATTATTTTCACTTTTTCCATTTGTTTGTAGTAATGCTGCGTCCACTGTCCGTGCTAGTGTGATAGTTTCTGTGAAAGTCATTTGCGAGCTACTCTTTAACAGTTCAAACTTCACTAGTTTTGAATGTACACCATCGATTATCTTTTCTTTCATCTGGTCCTCCAGGTCTTTAAATTGGCACTTGGCACCTATTTTTCTAAGTTGCAAGGCATAATCTTCCACTGTTTCGCTAGGCATTTGGTTTCGACTGCGAAAAACTGCCCGATCTAATGCTGTTGGTTGTTTTATTGTGTATTTCTCCTCAAGTTTTTGGCATAGTTCACTAAAATTTAGCTTGAAAGGTCTATTTGGAGCGCACAAATAATTTAACACTTCCAACACTTTGGGTGTAATTTTTGTTAATAACAACGGTACCTTTTTTTCTTCTTTGACTTCATTCAGTGTTGATGCATTCCAATTTTTGCTCAAAGCACTCCCAGTTTTCTCCGTCGAAAGGCTGCAGGCTATAAGTTGCCATTTTAGTTTTCTCTTCTAGCCTTTCTAGGTGTTGTTTACTTAAACAATAGTCACGGAGGAGTTTTCTTAGTTCATCCACCTTCAAGGATTCGTGGTTTATTCCAGCTTTTCGCAAATATTTTTGTAATTCTTCTTTGCTTAGCCTGTATATCCAAGAACACTTCCCAGACGATAAAATTTCGTTTTCAATGTCAGCGTGTGAACTGCTTTCGTCTGTCATTGAAACAAAACGTCACCGATACTTGGCTGTGGGTGTCGTAATTTTTATTTGCACAATGGGTAATATAAGATTGCGGCCACTGCGTCCTGCTTAATGCAATATTTGCACTTACTTTTTACTTGAGTTTTGTTGGCTTAATTTCACCGATTCTTATTTCGAGGGCTGCGAGGTCAAACCCTGTAAGTACCCAAAACATGAAACTGAAATAATCGAGGTTAAAGTTTCAGACTGTCGTAATATATTACCATGAAATCGTACGACATCAGTGAAGTTTGACATAGACGCTGAATGTATCTGAGACGGTCTTACATTATAAAACAATTGATACTGAGATCTCCTAAGCACTTTTTTTCTTGAAAATAGAACAAAGGCCACCCATTTACCGGGGTTTACCTATGAAATAAAAACGCTATTTTACTATTTATGGGTTTTAAAAAGGATAATTTTCAGGAAGGTCAGCGTTTCTTCTGGTCCTGTGGTCCTATGTAGAGATGGGTAATGCCCCGGGTATTAATCCGCCGGTGGACTAAATCTCAGTTAAGTCCCAGTTATACCCCGTTAAAACCCGTTGAGGTGGGGAAAAACTAATGCGAGTAGTTTTTAAAAGCATCGTGCCATGTATTGAGCGCAGGGTGCTATATGGATGGTGTAGCGATGTGTGGGGAGGGTGTGTGATGCTTGAGATGCTACGCTGGACTGGAAACAACCGAACCATGATGATGATTAGGACAAATACAACTGGTTCCTGACATTAGTGAATCTAGGAACTTCATACTGATTCCAAACTGTTTAGTTTCACTAAAATAACTTCTACTGCCTCATTCGTCTAGCAATCAACACACTTAGTTATCAAAACAGAGGTCGTAAGTTTGATTCCCATACTAGGCCGTCGCAAACACTTTTTCAAACAATACAAATTGTTTGAAAAAGTGTAGCCTGGGTGTTACCTGATTCAGGAAATCGAAAACATTCTTGACAAGATCTCCTAAGAAAGAGCTTGCGAGAACTTATGAGAACTTGATGATTTAATGACTAAATGGCTTATCTATTCTGAACTTTAGATGAATATGATATAATAATATGTAGTTAACGTTTTTAATCCCCAACGAATCTGACTCATTGGCTATTTTTAAGACCCATTTAGTTTCGTTTCACTGTGTTTTATTTGGAGTTGCCGCTATGATTTGTGCTTAAATACTTTATCGCATGGCTATACTGTCGGTTGTATGTATTTAATTTGTATTTATTTTGTAGGTAAATACATATTTTAACTCAAAAATCCATGTATCTTGCTGCAACGCTGCTTGGATTTAAGAAATTATAATTATAATACTTTTTTTCTGACTAAGCCATAAAGTGTCTATCTATCTAGCTACCTATTTACCTATGTAAGACTTGGGGTGTGAGGATGACTGCTCATATCATCAAATTTTCAAATATTATTATGCATAGATTTGACTCAAATTTCATGTTTGTAGCTATTACGGTGCCGTAGAACTAAGGGTTATAGTTCATTGTCACACTCCCTCAACCCACGATTTATCGGAACACTTTATTGCACAGCCAAAGAAGCAATTATAATCAGAAAAAATTAAGAAATATAATCGTAATGATCAGCTAAAGAGCTCTGTACCAAAGGTACTATTTCAGCTACAAACCTAGAAATAAAGATAAACTCCTTAACTTAATTGTAATTGTCATTACACTATTTTTATTTTTAATGCACTAACCCGTGCTAAGGAACAAATTTAAAAACCTATTTAGAGGCTAAAAATTTCACCCATGCCGGGATTCGAACCCGCAACCACTGGCTATCCGTACCAGCGCTCTACCAATTGAGCCAATGGGCGACTCACGGCATCAGTGAAATTTCGAACCTCTTTATAATATTCTCTGTATTACGTACAGGCAGCGACATCTGACTTAAGCAAATTGCATTACTTACAGCCCCGACTACCTACTTTGCAGTTAGGTTTAACATCGGAACGATATCACTGTACCCACATGATTACACTATTTTTATTTTTAATGCACTAACCCGTGCTAAGGAACAAATTTAAAAACCTATTTAGAGGCTAAAAATTTCACCCATGCCGGGATTCGAACCCGCAACCACTGGCTATCCGTACCAGCGCTCTACCAATTGAGCCAATGGGCGACTCACGGCATCAGTGAAATTTCGAACCTCTTTACAATATTCTCTGTATTACGTACAGGCAGCGACATCTGACTTAAGCAAATTGCATTACTTACAGCCCCGACTACCTACTTTGCAGTTAGGTTTAACATCGGAACGATATCACTGTACCCACATGATTACACTATTTTTATTTTTAATGCACTAACCCGTGCTAAGGAACAAATTTAAAAACCTATTTAGAGGCTAAAAATTTCACCCATGCCGGGATTCGAACCCGCAACCACTGGCTATCCGTACCAGCGCTCTACCAATTGAGCCAATGGGCGACTCACGGCATCAGTGAAATTTCGAACCTCTTTACAATATTCTCTGTATTACGTACAATTTGCTTAAGTCAGATGTCGCTGCCTGTACGTAATACAGAGAATATTGTAAAGAGGTTCGAAATTTCACTGATGCCGTGAGTCGCCCATTGGCTCAATTGGTAGAGCGCTGGTACGGATAGCCAGTGGTTGCGGGTTCGAATCCCGGCATGGGTGAAATTTTTAGCCTCTAAATAGGTTTTTAAATTTGTTCCTTAGCACGGGTTAGTGCATTAAAAATAAAAATAGTGTAATCATGTGGGTACAGTGATATCGTTCCGATGTTAAACCTAACTGCAAAGTAGGTAGTCGGGGCTGTAAGTAATGCAATTTGCTTAAGTCAGATGTCGCTGCCTGTACGTAATACAGAGAATATTGTAAAGAGGTTCGAAATTTCACTGATGCCGTGAGTCGCCCATTGGCTCAATTGGTAGAGCGCTGGTACGGATAGCCAGTGGTTGCGGGTTCGAATCCCGGCATGGGTGAAATTTTTAGCCTCTAAATAGGTTTTTAAATTTGTAATTGTCATCCCTATGAATGTGAATTGACCAAGTACCATGGGCTAAAAGATGATTTCATAAACCTCTTCAGCGACTCGGCTACGTACGTTGATAATTGTAAATTTTGACCTAAAATATTTGACCGATTTTGACATTTTATTAGGATTCATTATAAACTTATTGTATAGTTATATGGCCCATGTAAAATGCCATACCGTAAATAAATAAATCTCTTAAGCACCCTTAAGAGATTTATTTATCAAGGGTATTAGGACGATCAGCCCAAAAATACCAGTATCTAAAGCTCCTAATATGCAACCTAGAATTTGAGCCAAAATATAAAATTTCATATTTTTTTCCTATGCCCGAAGATCTTAAGAATATTCAATGATAGCCAAGTCAGTAATCACTGAATCTAAAGGAAAGATTGATTGAGAAATAGCTGAATATACTGAGACAATTTGTTTTATTAAAATTTTTTGCGCCTTAAAATTTAAGGATTGTATACTGTACCTTCTTAAAAATACATGGATCGATGATACAGGTTGTGATGGTGATTCACAACCGTTTTTCGGCGTGTATTGGTATGCTATGGGCATCTACGCTAATCATCACTTTCCATTTAGAATTCCTGGAGCATTAAACCTTGTATTTTTCCCAACTACCTTGCTGGCTCACCACAGGCTGTTAACTTACGAAAATCTTGGTGTTAATTTTACAATATTTTTTTATAACCGAGGACTAATAGTGAAAGATTGTTTTATAGCTTATACTCTAGGTTTCCAGCTTCAATTGTTGGTCCAACAATTATTGTGTTTGAGATGTAGGTGTGCTTGAGTTTTGTTGACCAACTCAGAAGCACCTGAATCACACTCTAGTCTTTTAGTAACAAAAATTACGACGAATCCAAGTAGTTTAACTTGAATTGTCGAATTTTAGATGCAACTGTGCCCTAGATTCAGATATTCTTCAGCTGTTTATCATCAAACTCTCAAACATCTTGCTGTAGAAAATGAGAACAAAGCTTTATATTTCTACACTGATTTTGGGTTTCTGGCTGCAACGGTGCCTTACGTCTAGTTATTTTTGTGCTGGTAATCATCAGACTTCAAAATCATTAGATGTAGATATTGACATGAAATATAAAAACTATATTAATATTGAATTTAAAATTAGTAATCAGCCCGTCTCTAAAACCAACAGGTAATAATTGGGTTAGTCCACCATTAGATTAAAAGTTGAAAGATTAATTATTCTGCATAAAATACCATAGTAGGTAGGTATTAAGGTAGGCAAATGTTTGAATACCTAATTGATAATGGTTTTTGCCTGCTTCTACTATGTGGTATTTCTAGAGACATCCTGAGGGAAGTCGCTTAAAAACACTTGTAGTCCCCTACATGACTGTTTCATTTTAGTAATTTTAGTTATCGCCCACTAAAAAAGGCGATAATGAGTTTTAACTGAGTCAAAACGTTAAGCCCGAGTTTTAACTCATAGGAGAAAAATGGGAAAAACACATTACCCATCTCCATTCCATTACTTTTTACAATTTCATAAACAAATGTTGAACTAACTTGAACTCAAAATTCACAAGAAAATATTGCTTTACTTTTCGGGTAAAAGAGAGTAATGCGTTTATAGGGATTATACCACTAAGTCATATTTGCATAAATCACCAAATTACTTAGTGGTAAAATCAGTTAACGATTATTGTTATGTTATTGGCAGAAGAAGTTAAATTTAAAATGACCAAAACATTACGAGCTAATAGTACATTATGACACTAGTGAGCTAAGTTGGTCATTACAGACGAGGTGGGTTTACTGCTCGAGCCGAAGGCGAGAGCAGTTATGGAACCGAGTCTGTAATGACCAATGCTCACGAGTGTCATACGACGTTTTTCAACACACTTGTGAGGAAAATAAAAAACAAGCACAGGTAAATAAAAATAAAAAGTACGCTAAAAATACTGACTTAGAAAAAGAGTTCGCGTTCTTTTCCGTTTTCCATGTTAGGAAATTTTCATACGCTGCGACATATTTTTCCCTAGATTTCTCGGGTATAAAACTTTCATTGGCATTTTGCGCCTCATTAAGTATGTCTTGCGGAGTTAAAACCATAACCTCTTCAGTATCAGTACTCGAACTCGACATTTTCACAATAAACAATGAAAAGTTTTATTTCTTGAGAACTGATATTGAAAATGGCGCGCGCTTACTTTTTTTATTTGCGCGCTGTCAAATGTAGGCAAATGTAACAACTTCCATAGAGCCTATAAATCGATATTTCTGAATTACAAGTTGGCTTTTAGATATGTCTATCTTTTTTCTTATTTTGATTGCAATTTGATGAAAATAAATGTTTAGTTATCGTATTTTAATACTAACGTGCATAAAATATAAATTAAATTATTATTTTTAGATATGAAAACTCTTTGCTGTCATTATTTATCTGTAGTTGATAAAATTAAAACTATATTCATTACAGCACTTGTGCTGTAATATTATTACGCACGCGTGTATAATGGACAGCATTATGGTTCTTAAACCGGTGTTATAAGAGTCACTTTACGAGCAAGTGTGTTGAAAAAAACTATAACTACACATAGTCCTCGTGTAGTTATAGTTTTTCTTTTTTTTCTTTCTTCCGGGTTTGACCTCGCAGCCCTCGACGAGGGCTGTGAGGTCAAACCCGGTAAGTCGAGTTATGGTTGAAATCAAGTTAACCCATTGGTCGTAACTCTTCGCGCTCTTTCTGGAGCTAAATCCCGTTATTTCATAGCGGTCCTGGATCGTTTTTTGTCAAAGTAGAAAACCCAATAAAAACAACAAATCATCAAAATAAACTGTACTAAAATCCTTTATGTCATGTTAAGGCAGGCGGTAAAGGCAAAACGTGAAATGCATTTCGGACTAAACTCATTTATGTGTAGTTATAGTTTTTTAGCTCATAATGTTTTGGTCATTTTAAATTTAACGTCTTTTGCCAATAACAATAATCGTTAACTGATTTTGCCACTAAGTACGAGGGCTGCTACTTATGTATGCGGAATAGAAAAAATATACAAATGTATATGGCTAAATATGCTTTTATTGTTTTTCAAAGTATAGATGATAGATGCACTTTTGCATTCGATGAAACTAATTTGTAAAACACTTTTTACACTCTGATTGAGGTATCTCCAAAACCTGCTGTTTGAACGCATCTACGGCATCTTCACGGGTCGAAAATCGTTGACAACGTAATTTATTCTTTACATTGGGAATAAATAGAAATCACTGGGAGCCAAATCAGGGCTGTACGGTGGATGACCCATCAATTCTTTTTTTTGACCATCCAAAAATGTAGTTGTTTCCTGAGATGTATGACAGCTGGCATTGTCATGGTGAAGTATGATTCTGCGTCGCTGGTTGTTTTGGAGTATTTCTTCAAATACTTCCGGCAAACAAATGGTCGTGTACCACTCCGAATTAACCGTTCTACGATTCTCCAGTGGTATTGTAGCCACAATGGCCATTAATACCAAAAAAGCAGGCACCATTTGCTTTACAGTGCTTTTTGAACGAGCCACATTCGTAGGGTTCGGCTCATTTTGAAACAACCAAACTGTTGATTGTTGTTTAGTTTCGGGATCGTACGCATAGATCCAGGATGCGTCACCTGTGAAGTTATTAACAGATTTTGAGTCGCCTCCGTTGAATTTTTTTAATGTTTTCTTGCACCATTCGACGCGAGCATCTTTTTGATCCTGAGTTAAGTTGTGCGGGATCCAACGCGAACAATTTTTTTTTACAGACAAATGTTCATGTAATATCCTATGAATGCTCGTCATACATGTGCCCAGAATAGCCTCTATCTCGCCATACGTAACATGGCGGTCTTGCATTATTAGTTTTTGCACAGCTTCAATATTTTGTGTCACAACCACCGATTTCGGGTGACCTTCTTTATCTTCGTCCGTGAGCTTACTGCGCCCGCGATTAAACTCACTAAACCAATGACACAGTCTTTTTTGATGGAGCTTTACCACCAAAAGTCGAAGTTAATTGATCTACGCACTGTTGTTGCGTTAAACCACGTCTAAAATCGTAATAAATCATAGCACGAATATTTTCACGAGTGAGTTCCATTTTTTCAGTGACATGACATTTTAAACCCTACAAAAATAAAACACTAACGTATATAATTGAAAAATATTAGCGGCCAGTATTTAAAAAAAGAACGAATTTTACCATGGAGGTTAGACATTGCGCTTAAAATTATTGGAATTCCAGATTCCGCATACATAAGTAACAGCCTATGTAATTGGTGGTTTTATGTAAATATGACTTAGTGGTAAAATCCCTATAAACGCATTACTCTCTTTTACCCGAATATTTTCTTGTGAATTTTGAGTTCAAGTTAGTTCAACATTTGTTTATGAAAATGTAAAGAGTAATGGAATGGAGATGGGTAATGTGTTTTTCCCATTTTTCCCCTATGAGTTAAAACTCGGGCTTAAAGGTTTTGACTCAGTTAAAACTCATTATCGCCTTTTTTAGTGGGCGATAACTTAAATTACTGAAACAAAGTCATGTAGGGGACTACAAGGGTTTTTAGCGACTTCCCTGGGGCCTTTTTTTTGCATCTACTTGTTGAGATGATTTATACAGCGTCCAGTGGTATCTTCACTCACACTAGATGGGTGAAAGGACCACTCCGACGCTGTAGTGCCTGGGACATGGTTTTAGAGATGGTGTAGGCTTGCCCAGCACCTATACCACCCTGACAGCTTAGTCGGCCTAGCCCACAGGAAAGACTAGTCAATACGTGCGGAGCCAACCAAGCCGCGGGTTTCCTCACGATGTTTTCCTTCACCGTTAGCGTGTGGTATTGCGACTACGAATTTGCAAATGTACGTAACTTTGAAAATTAAACAAAGTCATTGGTACATGCCCGCACTCGGGATCGAACCTGGGGCTCTCGCTTGCCAGTCTATAGTTCTACCCACTGAGCTACCACCGCTCATTTAGCGACATCCCTGAGGATGTCGCTAAAAACCCAAGAAGCAGGCAAAAACCATTAATAATAGGTACCTATTCAAACATTTGCGTGCCTTAATACCTAACTACTATGGTATTTTATGCAGCATAATTAATCTTTTAACTTTTAATCTAATGGTGGACTAGCCCAATTATTACTTGTTGGTTTTAAAGACGGGCTGATTACTAATTTTTAATTCAATATTTATATAGTTTTTGATATTTCATGTCAATATCTACGTCTAAAGATTTTGAAGTCTAATGATTACCAGCTCAAAAATAACTAGACATAAGGCACCGTTGCAGCCAGAAACCAAAAATCAGTGTTGAAATATAAAGCTTTGTTCTCATTTTCTACAGCAAGATGTTTGAGAGTTTGATGATGACCAGCTGAAGAATATCTAAAATTCGGCAATTCAAGTTAAACTACTTGGATTCATCGTAATTTTCGTTACTGAAAGAATAAAGAGTGTGATTCAGGTGCTTTTGAGTTGGTCAACAAAGCTCAAGCACACCTACATCTCAAACACAATAATTGGTGGACCAACAATTGAAGCTGGAAACCTAGAATATAAGCTATAAAACAATCTTTCACGTTCTTTAGCTGATCATTACGACTATATTTCTTAAATTTTTCTGATTATAATTGCTTCTTTGGGTGTGCAATAAAGTGTTCCGATAAATCCTGGGTTGAGGGAGTGTGACAATGAACAGTGTTGAGGAAGTGTGACAATGAACAATAACCCTTGGATCTACGGCACCTACAAACGGCTACAAACATGAAATTTGAGTCAAATCTATACATAAAAATATTTGAAAATTTGATGATCTGAGCAGTCATCCTCACACTCCAAGTCTTACATAGGTAAATATGTAGCTAGATAGATAGACACTTAATGGCTTAGCCAGAAAAAAAGAATTATAATTAGATTTTCTTAAATCTAAGCAGCGTTGCAGCAAGATACATGGGTTTTAGAGTTACAATATGTATTTACCTACAAAATAAATACAAATTAAATACATACAACCAACAGTATAGCCATGCGATAAAGTATTTCAGCACAAATCCTAGCGGCAACTCCAAATAAAACAGAGCGAAACGAAACTAAATAGGTCTTCAAAAATAGCCAATGAGCCTTAGTCAGATTCGTTGGGGATTAAAAACGTTAACTACATATTATTATACCATATTCAACTAAAGTTCAGAATAGATAAGCCTATTAGTCATTTAATCATCAAGTTCTCGCAAGCTCCTTAGGAGATCTTGTCAAGAATGTTTTCGATAACTTCTTGAATCATGTAACACCCAGTCTACACTTTTTCAAACAATTTGTATAAATCAAATACGACGGCCTAGTATGCGAATCAAACTTATGACCTCTGTTTCGATAACTAAGTGTGTTGATTGCTAGACGAATGAGGCAGTAGAAGTTATTTTAGTGAAACTAAACAGTTTGGAATCAGTATAAAGTTCCTAGATTCACTAATGTCAGGAACCAGTTGTATTTGTCCTAATCATCATCATGGTTCGGTTGTTTCCGGTCCAGCGTAGCATCTCAAGCATCACACACCCTCCCCACACATCGCTACACCACCCATATAGCACCCTGCGCTCAATACATGGCACGTTGCTTATAAAAACTACTCGCATTAGTTTTTCCCCAACTCAACGGGTTTTAACGGGGTGTAACTGGGACTTAACTGAGGTTTAGTCCACCGGCGGATTAATACCCGGGGCATTACCCATCTCTACATAGGACCATAGGACCAGAAGAAACGCTGACCTTCGTGAAAACGATCCTTTTTAAAACCCATAAACAGTAAAATAGCGTTTTTATTTCATAGGTAAAACCCGGTAAGTGAGTGGCCTTTGTTCTATTTTCAAGAAAAAAAAGTGCTTAGGAGATCTCAATATCAATTGTTTTACAATGTAAGACAGTCTCAGATACATTAAGCGTCTATGTCAAACTTCACTGATGTCGTAGGATTTTATGGTAATATTTTACGACAGTCTGAAACTTTAACCTCGATTATCTCCGTTTCATGTTTTGGGTACTTATCGGGTTTGACCTCGCAGCCCTCGATTGTGCACACGCGCGGTTCTTTATACCTCGTCGCCAAACTGTTATATGAAGAAAACACTGAATTTATTAAAAACCTATTTAGAGGCTAAAAATTTCGAACGAAAGATTCAAACCCGCAATCTCTGGCTATCCGTGCCAGAGGTTGCGGGTTCGAATCCCGGCATGGGTGAAATTTGTTGCCTCAAAATAGGTTTTTAAATTTGTCCTTAGCACGGGTAAATGCATTAAAAATAAAAAATAGTACTGAATTTATTAATCAAATGTTTATTCTAATGAGCACAGTAAACTGTCGTGGCACGAGCAAAACGAGCGAGAGAGAGAGCCAGCGAGAGAGACGCAACAACCATGGTATTTATTGCATAAATTATATTTTTTTGTAAATTCTCTCTTTTTTTAACACTATAATACTATCGACACTATAAATATGTATATTCAGCCAACACTTATCAAAATTATAAAGTTACACTAAACTAGGAATTCCAACACTGCACGTAAACGTGGTTGTTTTTCTTGGAAAATAACTTGCTTCTCCTCTTGTTTTTGTTTTAATTTACTGATGATGTTATGTAGCATATTTCGCACATTTGCCTATGTAGGCATACAAAGTGCAAAATTGTTTGACTGCCTAACGTCTTTGTTGGTCTAGCGGTACCGCGTCTGATTACCATGCCGGAGGTCGTAGGTTCGATTCTCACTTGGAGCCGCCGTACATTGTACCAATGGCCTCAGTTTGTTTCCATTTTTGTGATGTTTTTGCCTGGTTACCGTAGAAAAGGGTTTGCAGTTGGGGACCAAAAAAAGTGATAAATTTTGTGAAAGTCATTAATTTGAAGTGCATTTACAACATGTTGTTTACATGATTTCAATTACACCCTGTATATATACCCGTTATGGAATGACCTTACGAATGTAAACCTATCGAAGTTTGTTTTCAACAATCTTATCCATCATTGTAAATATTGTAGGTAGGTAATGACGATTGACCAATTCTGATGAGCTTATCTCTCTCAAAATTACACCGTTTAAACAATAATTACGTCAATCGTTTTTTTCTTTAAAGATAAAGTAAACAAATAGATATGAATCAAATTGATTGTTGCCTTTACTTTGTTGTATTTACATTACTGTAGTTCACACTGAGTCATAGTGCCTACCTAACACGTAAATGGGAATTTGAGTCCCTTTGTTTGGCAGCTGAATTGCAAAACGTAGTTCAACGACATTTATGTAATCTAATATATTGAATACCAGTAAAATTTCAAAGTGCAGTGACCAGCATTAACCTATCAAGGTTTCTTGAGAGTTAAAAATAGTGTTTTATTTAATATTCAAATGTCAATCAAACTTGTTTAATCCTATATTGTTTTTTTATGAGACTATTTGTTAAAACTATTAATTTTTCGTCTACCTCGATTTTATAGGAATATAAAATTTTGCCTCCGAAAGCACGTTGATTTCAGCATAACCTATAGCCGTTCTATTCAAGAAAAACTTGCCTTTACCTGCTTAACGTAGTTCAACGACATGTATATGTATATTGAATACCAGTAAAATTTCAAAGTGCAGTGACCAGCAGTAACCTATCAAGGTTTCATGAGACAAATAGTGTTTTATTTAATATTCAAATGTCAATCAAACCTGTTTTATTCTAAATTGTTTTTCTTAGGAGAGTATTTGTTAAAAAATATTATTTCTCTACCTTCATATCACAGGAATAAAAAATGTTGCCTCCGAAATCATATTAATTTCAGCATTACCACTCTATAAAAAAACGTAACTTTACCTGCTTAGTTAATATTATCTTTTTCGTTATCTATTGAAATAAGAGACTATGTTTTAGACTGTATTGAGAATGGGCAGAATGGAAAGTTTGTCATTTGGCTAAATACCAAATTCGAAGACATTGGCATTCGATTAAAGAATAGGTAGGCCGGTGGACGTTTTAGTCCAGTGGCGTCTACTCGTAGTGGTGGCCGTGATCGTGTAAGCAATCGGTAGGTAGCCCAACGACCCGATGGATTTATGACGTTACCTTAAATCGTCGATAAGTAATGGACGAAAATGGTAGACGAGCTTGAGGGTTGGTGTAACAAAGAAGTGGGCACGCCCAGAAATTTATTTTACTTTAGATACTTCTTGATGGGTTGGGTAAACAGATAAGTAGAAATATAAGACGTAGCGTAGGTTATCATACCAAACCTGCCAGAAATGTTTAATTTTATTTTTGGTTTCTGCAACACAGGCCTGGAACCCTAATTCCAGGCCTGTGATGTTGTGTTGTACTTATATGCCAGGTGAGTCGCGAAATAATACCGGACAACCCCAACCGGTATATGGTAGGTCGCAAGAAAATACGGCCTAGCATATAAGTTGGTACCGGCTTGGACCGCATTCAGGTCCAAGAAACTGAAGCTACTAAATGGGCATTTCTCCACGGGGTCCGAACTTGACGGCCCGGCGCATAACATATCCAGATTATAAAAATATACCCCTGCAAAAAATACTACAGTGTCCTCTAGGTCCTCGTCTACCTGGAGAATAACTGTTTTCAGCAAACTTTGCTGAAAACAGTTTGCAACTCACAGAAAAAAAAATTGAAATGGCTGAAAATGACCTTCGGTGGCTTGTCCCTAACCCAAAACTTAACCATTTATAATTATTTCTATAAAAGTTAGACTGTTTTTCGGGAATGTATTTATGTTCACATATTGTCAGATAGTTAAAGTACCTCTCATTTAAATACTGTTTGAGTGTCCCCTGCTTCTGCCTGAATTCGGTGGCACTTATGAACCAAGCGTTTCTTCGGTCATAGATTACTATAGGAATTCGCGGTGTGGGCGAGCCATTTTGTCAGTCACGCCGCAGCGCCCGAGGACAACGGAGGGGTGATTGAATGAAAGTCTTGGGAAATAACAGGGTAAGTAATTGATTCTTCAGATTTGGTCGAGGGCACACTTTGACTTCGGTGGAGGTTTTATTGAAAAGAATACTTATTGTCTGTAAAATCTAGTGCTTACTGTTTAATTTATCTCCGTGACTAACTTCTAGTGCCTTGATCTGGGGTAGATACGTAGTGTAGTTTAAGAGTGAACTTGAAAAACATATCTTTTCTGATTTCGGTGTGCCTGATTTCGGCGGATTTTTGAGCACCGAAGTCAGAAAAACTTCCACCGAAGTCAAATTTGCCTGATTTCTGTGTATTTCGTTCGACTTTAGAGAACCGAGGTCAGATTCCTTACATGTAAGTTTCAAGTAGGATATGCGCATTTTTTTTTTCATTTTATTCCAATTTATGGCATTTGAAGTTGAGTAATGTTAAATTAGCTTTGTTATGATAAAACAAAACGTTAAATGGAATAAAATAAAGTCCGGAAGTAAAATTCATAGTAAGTATGTGTCATTTTGTTAAAATCATTTATCTCTTTCATAACTAATTATGCCATGTTAAAACCAAATGAAGGGTGTCTCGAATTGCTTTTTGTTTTTGGTGTAGTCGTATATTGTGTAGTTGGTGTACTTTATAAAGACAAGGCTATACTGAGACAAAAATGTATAAATTAATATACTTCATTGTTTGACTTTATTGCGTGTTTTGATAAAATTTTGCCACTTCTTTTGGAAGCATTATTATTTTTTGCTCTAGAATAGTTAACTTGAAATAGTTATCTACTCACGCAATTCGTGCTAGAGTTTTGGCGCTTGCATGACGGGTGTCAGTCTGATGAGAAAAAACTGATTAAAAATGTGATTTTAGGTATAAGAAGTACCTATTGAAGTAGGTACTTTAGAGCTTTATAATATATGAGAATTACAATAAACAAGTTGATTAATTATATATCCGCCCGGTTTTTATTTATTACAATTATCCTCTTTTAATTTCTAGACAATGCCTAACATTACTGGTATCAAATTGTGACTTTGGCACGTTAAATGATTCTCTGGTCATTTTCTGATTTCAGTGAATTATTTTCTGATGCCTGATGTTTGTAATCTGATTTCGGTGCAAGTAGTCCGATTTCGGTGTTAGTTTTTATGATTTCGGTGCTGGTAGTCTGATTCTGGTGTTCAGTTTTCTGATTTCGGTGTACTCTGATTTCGTTGATTTAAATATTTCGTTTTATAACCGAGAATCTACCTACCCAAAATATATCATGTTTTATAGTTTTTAGCCCTTTATCCAAATCAATGCATAAAATTCCCGAAAGACGAAAAAAAACCGACCACCGAAATCAGTAATTTTTGCCTCTTCTGGAGAAATGCCCAAATACCGAGTTTTCGAACTGGAACCATTGTTCCAAGACAGCTCGTTGATAAGCAATAAGGGCGTGTTTTTTAAACTCCTGAGTTTCTTCATCCAATAGGTACCTACTGTTCCTCGAAATACCGGACATTGTTCTGTCCGGTATGACCATTTATTTTTTACCGGACAAGCCCTAAAAAATACCGGACTGTACGCTTAAATACCGGACATCTGGCAACCCTACCTGGAATCCAGTGGGACCGCTCTTGTAATTTAAATATTTTGACTACAAATGATTTGGCAAGTGGCAAAACCTTATCTCTGCCTGCCGCCAGGGATAAGTTTTCTATGTATAAGTAACTAATTTCAAGTTGTCCTCCATTAGTGGCATTCCTTCAGTTTCAGTTTCTGAATTGAGCATTTCGCTAAGTAAATACTTAACTGTAGCGCTGTCTCTTCGAATTTCTCAGCAAAGAGCGTGTCATAACGTTAAGTATTGAATAGAGTCAGGCGTTACTTTGCGGAAAACCATAAAAGCGTAAAAAGTGAAAATTACTTTGCTAAATTCCGCCAAAAATCCCACAAGCAAGTACTTGCACTTGGGAGCCTGAGGATGCCTCGTGTAAGAGGCGTAACGCGTCGCGTGTTTTCTCACACAAGTATTGGTGTCGGTGGTGGTGTGTTCGTGTCTTGCTTCTGCTTGAAAAAATGGCAGGGAGAGCGGTGCATTAACTAACCGCATGGTGCTTGTGGGATTTTTGGCGGAACTTAGCAAAGTAATTTTCACTTTTCTCAATTCAGAAACCGGCCCAATGAAAAATGTTTAGCTGGGTAAATTTATCTTATTTTACTTGAAGGTACTACGTTGTCCTTCTGTCATCTTCGGTTGTGATTCCCGCGGGTGGGCTGCGGTCGGATCGGACGTTATATCATGATTGCTCTGTGCCCACTCCGCGCGAGGGTCGGTGGTTCATGGCCGCCTCTGATAAAAGAAACACGTGCACTATTTACATGAACTATTATCATTTGCATCTATACCGGAGCAAGTGCGTCAACAGTCCCACTCTAGTAAGTTGGTTAACTACGTAGAGTTTGTAGCAACAGTCGTCCACAGTTAAAAGGGTAACGATAAGTCCATTAACGAAAGAGGCTTTCAACGAGCAATCGGATTTTTAATTAGTGCTTGTGAGTCATCGGAGGTGAGATGGTTAATGCTAAGTTAAGGAAGAGGGTGTTATGCGATATTAAAAGGTGTCGTAAAACTTAGATGCCATATAAATAATAATAATAATATTGGCCTTTTTGCATCTACTCAATGAGATGATTTATACAGCATCCAGTGGTATCTTCACTCACACTAGATGGTTGAAGGGACCACTCCGACGCTGTAAGAAACTTAGATGCCATATAAACATAACATAACGTTTACAAACCTCCTCTTAAAAAGAGCATAACTTAATGTGTAACTTGTGTTTGGCCATGCTAAGCGTCGGACTAGTGGATGGAGTATCGAATGTCTACGATATTGGTGACCGAATCTTGAATCTGAAGTAGCAGTAGGTGGGGCCGTAGCCTGAACAGGGCAGTAACGGAGTGACGGTCGAAATGCGGTAGGCAGTAGTGGGCAGACCAAGAGCTGTGGTCGTACAATGTAGTCAAGTCGGTAGAGGAACGTGGATGCGAATGTCGAGAGACCGCGAATGATGGGGTGGTGAAGGTGAAGAAGATGCATAGGCTTGGCCTATACCCAGCAAGGGGCCGATATGGACTATGTGAATTTGTTTGTTAGATACAGTTTAGAAAATCATAGACAGGAGACACATAACTCTCGTGGAGCTAATTCACGGTCTTATTTATAAAAACACGATTTCTTAAATCATTCGACTACATGCGTAACTATACTATTTTTTATTTTTAATGCACTAACCCGTGCTAAGGACAATTTTTAAAACCTATTTAGAGACTAAAAATTCCACCCATGCCGGGATTCGAACCCGCGACCTCTGGCACGGATAGCCAGAGGTCGCGGGTTTGAATCCCGGCATGGGTAGAATTTTTAGCCTCTAAATAGGTTTTTAAATGCTTAACTACTGATTAAAAAACCGCCTCTGGCACGGATAGCCAGAGGTCGCGGGTTTCAATCCCGGCATGGGTAGAATTTTTAGCCTCTAAATAGGTTTTTAAATGCTTAACTACTGATTAAAAAACGCCTCAGTAATGCTTTAGAGGAATTGTTTTTTTATTAAATTAGGCCGTAAATGTTTACTAACTAATTACTTTCAATTGAAACGTTGATGTGACTTGTATACTTACCTCACCGCTCAATTAGCTAAATACTACTACTGAGTATTTGTCATATGTACTTCTTAAAATCAATAGAGCGAGGGCAGAACATTCAGCCAGATACCGGTTTAACTGAAGTGAATAAAATTATTAATAAATGCGTTACTAAACCAAACTTAAAAGAAGAAAAAAGTAACAACACCGCTTGAAGTTTATCGGTGCCGGTTCTCTGAAGCCTTTAGCCGTAGCATAAAAACTCACGAATTCGTGTGTCTTGCGATGTAAAGTTAACTTTTATGTGGAAATATAAGCACTAATTACGGTTTTTCTAAGTACATTTTATGAAGTAATGGTAGGATTACCACTCGCTAACTGTGAAGGAAAACATCGTCAGGAAACCTGAGTATCAGAGGTATTGAAATACCTCAGCGATTGAAATTGCCAATCCGCGAGGGGCACGCGTGGTATTAAGCCCATACTCTATATCTCTATCTCAGAGAAAGCCTGTCCTCTACAGTAGGACGTTTGTAGGCTACATTTTTTTTTCAATAGTTTGATGCGAAAAACTTTGGAGGCTGATGGCCAAAGGCCGCGCTTCACCCAAAGCTACCTCCGCATTAAAAATAAGCTTCAATTCCTTTCGTATTCTACATTAACCGTGGGATAATTTCTATAGCGGGCGAAGCCGCAGGTTAGAGCTCGTAAATCGTAATCGTAATTCGTTAAGACCCTTCTTAATACCACTATAGCTCTACCTAATTGTGGAAACGCTTTTTTTATAAGACTAATAACAACTAATAACAAGGCTACGGTAGAAAAAGTTGTCAAGTGCGCATTTAGTTTAGATAATGTATTATTTCTGCCTTCAGTGCAACCTTGCATGTCAAGGTTCTATGACGGATGTTGTTGAGCACGGTATACGGCTATGAATTGATAGTAATCTTGTATTCCTATGTAATCGAGGCGTCCTATTAAGGTTCAAGAACGTTCTATGAACCCGGTAGCTTTATTGTAAACAACGTCGGTTTACTCACATTTAGTGCGAAACCTATACATACAGGAAGCGTTTAAAGTCGCATTTATTAGACACTGGCAGTATCTGCGACTTCAGAATATGAAGTGCCGATACCCCTTAAGCCAAGGCATGTTCAATCTCCGTTCTTAATTTCATCCTTGAGATCTTTATGTTTTAAATTCAGTATTCTTAAAGGGAGGAGATATGTGACTGTGGAGCCTCATCGCAATCCATGGTGCACCTGCTCCAATGTCCATTGTACCCTCACACATGCACTCTGGAGGACCTAACAGAGGCCAACGCTGCTGCAATTGCAGTAGCCAACTATTGGGCAGGAAAAGTATAAACTGGTCGAATCGCTGACACGAAAAGAAGAAGAAGAAGAAGTATTCTTAAAGCTTACATTACATTGCTTCTGGCCCCACACTAGGATACCCTGTGTCGTGGAAACCAGAAACAACGACATCGTAAACATGTAGACGTTCAAGATCTGGGGTTTTCTTCTGTCCCCAACCGGGGTTCGTACCCAGGACCTCTCGCATAGTAGGCAGATGCGCTACGCGCTGCGCCACAGAGGTTGTCATACATAATATTTTCATAAATATACTGAATTGCAACCCCTAAGATGTCAGATTCTGTGAATAAATCCCGTACCTAACACATAAAATTTAGACTAGAATCACAGATAGGATAGACAGGACATCACGAAAAATATTAATCGTAGTAAAAAACAATTAACAACGGTTATTTAACTTATAACCGATTATAATTATTAAAACATGTTTAGTGCACGTCCTCCATTATAAGGATGCTGCAACACTGATAGAGCACGCAAAGCGCGAACGTTTTTGATGACATGTCATGGTTTGAGAAAACCTTTTAGAATAAAAGTTGTCGTAAAACTGTAGTATTTCAGGGATGGAGCATTCTAGCCTTTTTAACCCTGTAGTTCGGTGGCTAGATCTCAATACTCTTTGAAACAACGATGTGCGTGACACATCGATATACCTAATAGCAAAACCTGACAAGGTAAGATGAAATTGTATCGTCTATTATCTTAGGCTCTAAGATAGAACTTAATATAATAGTCAATAAAATGTAGGTCCTATCAAGGTAGGATTACTAATTAATAAAGGCTGTTAGCAACGAGATCGCCCGATGTACTTTTTTCATTGTAACTTTTATATATGTTTTGTTTCTTCTGTGGATGAACTGAAAGTGATATCGATCAGTATTGTGGGAAGTGGCACTTTCCTGTTTCTGCTCTCTGTTACAGCAGGCGTGCATTTTATGTTATATTTCTTGTATGAAACAAAGAATATTCTCATCTTATGATAGTGTTAGATTTTAAATTATCAATAGGAAACTTAGTTTGATTCAGAGTTACCGAAGTCTGTCTAAAGAGTTTTATACGTCATTAACGTAGAGCTTGCAATGCTTTTGTCCTAAAACGCCGTTTTTTATTACTTTATCGTAGTGCATTCCCCGTCTATATCGTTTACTTAATCTAGCAATGACACATTGTTTACTGAATTAACACAAAGAATAACAACATAAATTGAGAAAAGAATGATCGTAGAAATCCATTGGCTTCTTTATCTGCGCCTTCTTCTCGTTACGTCAATGGACTTATACTCAGATTAACTTAGTGCAAAGTTCTATAATTGTAAACTGAAGTAAACAGCTGACAGGGATTAATGATTCTCCTCATCAAGTCATCTACAAAAAAAATATTCGTGCAATTTAAAATGCACGAAAAGAAATTCCTATTCTGACTATACTTAAACAATACTTTAGTATGCAGAAGAATTTTTGGCTACGTTCCTAGCCCTACGTTATTAGAACCGTATAGTAGGTAGGTACTCCTGTTCGACCGTAGAATCGGTTGAGTCTTGCTCTCGGATTTCTAAGTCTAGTAGTGCAATCAACTGTTTATTACTGTCAACTGTAAATGAACAACGATTTACGAGCAGTGCTTCCTTGTCTGGACTGCAAGGTCGATGCCAATCAACGGTCAAGTCATTTCTAGATCATGTGTTGCTACTGGTTGTCTAACGACTTACATCCTTGCTTGGCGTTTGTATAGCAAAACCGAATAATTGCTATAAACATTACCTAACAGTGGCTATCATAAACTAAATCTAGAAATAAACATAAACTTTTGATCCCAAGATTTAGGCTGGCAAAGGTTAATACATCCTTCATGGGGCATTGTATACGTTTCTACAATAAAATCCCTGAAGATATATTAAAATGCATGAGTTTTGTAAAAAATATGTAAACTCTGTTAATTAAGGACTTTGAAAAGACTAAGTTTGGAGATGATCTAGATTTTGAAATGGACACCTAGTTTGACTTGGAACGTTCATTAAGCCGCAGTATCTGCGCTACTTTCAATAAATCTTTTTCATTTCATTTCATTATCGATGGCGTTTGTTTAGAATTAAGCACAATGTCAAATCCCGAGATTATTTCAAGGTGACCTACTTTGACAAGTTGATATTCTCTTCTTGATTAAACGATAAAGACTTACGCAGCCTATTCATGCAGCATTCTGTGATAAATTTATACTGAAATCTGCATAAGTAGCTGAGTGTTCAGACGTCAGTGATATCATTAATCAGAAGAAGTCAACGAGAAATTATTACATTTTATTGCCCTTGTTACATAAGGACAGGTAAATCGTACTTAATTAATGTTAACGTACTTTCGACTGTGTAAAATAAAGCTCATGTGTGGAATACATAATTATATTTACATACTACTTCATACCTGAAATTTAGAAGTATAAAAACATATTAAATAAAAAAATCTACTTGGGATAAATGGTAGTTCCAATATTGGATATTATAGTAGTGTATTGATAGAGTGATAAGTGATGGGTCATGTTTGTTCGGCAGTTACATGCGGTATATGTGCAGTAACAATCAATCAATAAATACATACATATATATATATATATATATATATACAGATTCTGCGTCCATTATGGGCTTTTTTACATTTAATCGGACGTCCACCTGCTTCTGACGTCCGATATACGGAAGTCAAATAGGAGACCCGTTCCAATCGCCTCCTCTTACGCTGCTGACCACAAATAATTAAAAATAAAAAAATAAACTTGGAAGTCATTTTTCTTCCGTTCTGACTGAACTGAATAATTCCGTAGTTCCGCGCATTTTCGTAACCAATATCGGTGGCGCTGCTGTCTTCAATCGCCAGTTCATAGTGCGCCTCATTTGGCGTCCCGTCACTTGTTGCTGCGAATTGCGACGTTGCCGTTTAGTGCGATCTAATTTGTGACGACTGTGTTAATGTAACTGAAATGCCGTTCTCAAAGAGAAGGTTGAAGGAACGACGAGTAAATTTTTGAATTCCGTTTGAATATGTACCTATTATATTTAGTACTTATTATCATTATTTTGGGTTTGAAAGATTAATTAAAAGGATTTATTAAAGTTGATAACAGGTACGCGATTATGTATGTACAGTCGCCTTTAATAATATGTACACTTTACGGAACTTATGTCAAGGGAATAAGGTTAAAAATTGTATTACAATTTCAAATGTGACCTATTCACTCGTTTTTACTACTTTATTTCATGCACCTGGAGTAGGTAGGGTAGGCACTTAGGTTTGTTCTCCTGCTAGCTATAGGTAGACACTGACTGTCAATCGATAAGAAATACCTAATACCTAGGCTCCGATCACAAATAGAGCTGATGAGTGATGATATAGTGTCGCTCGTGAAGAGAAATAGTTTCAATACCTATAATATACAGATGTCGGTTTGACGCGTTCTATTCATACTGAGCAACATTTGACGTCCATGAATTTGTCCCGAGAACTTAATATTTCCACTTCAGAACCGAAGATATTGCTGCTCGCTTTGAAATTTTCCCACAAATGAATGCGTAGTTTGTGTTCGTTATTAGTAAGTTTGTAGTGCACTCATACTTCTTTAACATACTCCTATTTAGAGTAAAATAAAATTAAAAACGAAAATATGTGTCGCTCGTAATTTAATGGTATAGGAAACCTTAAATTAGCCTCAGTCTGATAGATTAGAAACGTTTAGTGGTCGCGGTAGAGGCCAAAGGAAATTAAATTTTATGTCTTACACAGTGATCGTGTTGGGATTGTGAGTTAAATCAGTGAAATAATGTTATAGTTGGTAGTTTTGTGTTTTTTTATATACGGACGTCAGATTGTCTTTAATGGTTTGCATCCTACGACTGTTGACGTCCATATATAATCAATGTGACTAGATAAATATGATATTATTTATGTGTTTGCAGTACAAAATGTTATGTTTGTACTAAGCGCAATTTTTAATTTTATCTGAAAATCATCAGTAAGGATTTGTATCTTACGACTAATGAGTTCCGTATTTTTATCGCGGTGATAATATTGAGGGCATTGGTTTGGATTACGAGACGTTAAGTTTGTTTACAATTTTGCACTAAGCGCATTTTGTTTATTTATGTAAGTGTACTTGAAATACAGTAAAATATAGTAGAGTAATATATGGACCAGATTAAGACCATATGTTCCACATCCTGTTTCATCTGTATACCTACAACAAACTCAATACGAGATGTTGATTGAAATTATTATCATTTCAAGAAAATTTATGGGCAGTGTTTTATAAGGTCACAATAACGTAAGTTAACCAAAGACTTAGCCAAAGGCCCTGTTACTAAATACTGTTTTACTAAAAGACTAATAAATATTAATAAATAATAAAAAAATACCAATATTTTAATAATAATCAATGAACCATTTAAGTTGAAGTTAAGGAACATGAATATAGTCTTGAATAAACAACTAAACGGGCGTTAGTTGCTACATAATTTTCACACTGCTAAGTATCACGCGTTCGTATTTTGAAGAAATGGCGTATATATGTACAACATACGGACGCCAAACATTGAAGCATATCACAGTATTCGACCAACTGGCGTCTGTTTACATAAACAGCTCAATTTTAATTTAAAGCTCATGACGATTATATTAAACGAATGCTATTAAATGATTAATAGTATATTAGTAGCCAAGTACGGCATCTATTGCAGCCCGAGATAAGTTCGAGGGTGCAATTGATGCTTACACCCGAGCTAACGTTTCTGCTTTGCATCTCGATTGTGAGGTAAGTAGAAATAAACCGGCATTACAAGAATAAAACATTTTAAAGTAAAAGTTTTCTATTCGTGCCTTTTTCATAAAAAAAATTAAGGAAATAATTTAAGTTTTTTTCAAGAACGAAATTGTGCTTCGCCGTTCAATATTAAAAATTGATGACTATTATACTCACACAAAGACATGCTGAATAGCAAGCGACCTCTTTGGTCATTATGCTGAATGTATGATGTATATTGCCAGTATGATGGTTAGATGTACGCGAACTTTTGAAAGAAAGAAGTGTTTCTTTTAATGTTTATCCCTAGGGCTTTTCTAGCTACATTATTACCCTAGACCGCTAATTAGTCACCTACAAGCCCCATTTGGAGGTAATAAGGACCTACTTGCCGATCATGAGAGATTTTAAAACTATTAAATAAACGAGTACCATGTACAACATGGTGCACACTAAAAGTTTTGCACTTCTAGCTAATCGGAACTATTTGAGTTTCGAATGTTATATTTTTTGAAAGTTTTTAGTATTAATAGACATTCGGCGGGGGAAACCATTGGTCAATTGTTTTTTTATCACACATCAAAGTTCTACGTACGCAACGAAAATGGAATTCAGTCGAAAGGATGTTAGAGCGATGATTTTTTTATGATTTTAATATATGTAATAATAATAATTTATTTATTGTACATGTAGCAAAAACACGAATACAGTCAATTTACAGAGACAGTGACTAAAGTATAGGTACGCACACACTTAAAATAGGCAGAGGCTGTACATCATGAGTTTAAAAACTGTGTCACTCTTCTATCCCCTAAACTAAGCAAAACCTGTATCTTAGGGAATAGTGTTCCTTATAAAATTAGATGTCACATATGGTACAAAGTGGTAGACATGCAGTAGCGTACACATACATTAAGGCACAAAAAGTTCTCTCTCCCCGCAAAACAGTGCCGCTCATCTTCAAAATGCTTTTGGAAGAGAAGCACCATGTTTGAGCACCGTGAGGCGATGGTTTGCTGAATTTTAGAGAGGTGGAGTTTCTTTACATGACGCCTTCAACTGCCGTCAACGAAAATAATGTGGCCACTGTTAAGCGGCTAGTTGAAGAAATTTCGCGGATTACCTATGAGACAATTCGAAAACTAATTGAGGGTTCGTATGAGCTTAATTCAGAAAATTTTACTTACGACAATATTTTTTTCCGGGACAACACTTAAGTAAATTAAAAATTAATGTTATTCGGAATAAGTAATTGGTCTATGTTTACTTAAAGTTTAAGACTATACATAACAAATCACAGAGTTGCCTTGAAAAGTGTTATATAATTACAAAGTGTACTCTTTGTGTTACTGAAAAATGTGATCCGGCCCTTATTTAAATAATAACATTTGTAAATCCTATTTAGAGGCTAAAAATTCCACTCATGCCGGGATTCGAACCCGAGACCTCTGGATATCCGTGCCAGCGCTCTTTCCAACTGAGCTCTAATGGGCGACTCATCGGCACCAGTGAAATTTCGAACCTCTTTACAATAGTATTACGTAGTATTACGTATGGAATTTTTAGCCACTAAGTAAGTTTTTGAAATTGTCCTTAGCACGGGTTAGTGCATCAAAAAGAATATCATTACACAAATTTTAAAATAAACTCTTGTATCGTGATCTTTTAGTAAGATAAAAGACAAAAAACCCTTCGTTTTTAAAAAATATTAATCCTCTATCTCCGTCCAAAATACATTATAGAGAGTTCAAAAGTTATGAAATGTCTGTTTTATTATTTTAAAAACAATAATTGCCGGAATATTTTTTTTTAAATTATAAACATGAACTTTAGAAATCTCAAGAAACGTGGTCGAGATGGAGCGAAAAAGCAGATATTTACTGCAAAAAGTGTACGGTTTCTTAAACAAAGATTGCGTTTAACAGTTTTAAGTCATTTATATAATGTTCTCCAAAAAGCAAACTTTCAGAAAATTTTGGACTTCATGTTATGTCTAGTCTCAAACTTTAAGTAAACATAGACCAATTACTTATTCCGAATAACATTAATTTTTAATTTACTTAAGTGATGTCCCGGAAAAAAATATTGTCGTAAGGAAGTCTCCGATTTTTGTCTCTGTTCCTTGGAGTTTAGGTAAATAAGCCCGCTCCATTCCTATCACTGGTCATCAGCATACATGATCTCGGTGATCAGTGCGTGTGAGACTTTAGTGCGAGCCTTAAGTCTAGCCAAGTTGAAAAGGCTGCCGTCTGTGCGGAAGCGGATGCGAACTCCTTGAGAAACAGTTTGTAAGACTCTTCTAACTACCACCGCAAAGTATAAGGCGAACAGAGTATTAGCTAAAACGCAACCTTGCTTCACCCCACAGGTAACGGGGAAGAAGTCTGTCTGATCACCGTCTATGGCAACGCAGCATTGCATGTCGTCATGCAGGAGTCTAAGCAGTGTCACAAACTTTTCCGTGCACCCAAGCTTATCTAGCACCAACCATAGAGCTTCCCGAGGCACGCTGTCAAAAGCCTTCTCTAGGTCCACAAAGCAAAGGTTTAGCTGACGACCCTGTTTTCTGCTCTTTTCTTGCAGTTGACGCACATAGAATATAGCTTCGCATATGCCTTGGTCCGGTCGGAAGCCAAACTGGATTTCTGGCAGAATCTTAACGGAACTTGTCCGTTAAGATTCTGCCAGAAATCCAGTTTGGCTTCCGACCGGACCAAGGCTTTAGGCGTTTTAAGAGAACTGTAGCAAAGACCTTTCCGGGGGCAGAAAGAAACGAAATGCCGCGATAAGCGTTGCAGTCAGATCGGTCACCTTTGTTCTTGTAGAGAGCATTTATGCGCGATTCTTTAAAGGTATCCGGAGCGCGCTCCTGCTCCCACATGCGAACAAATAGTTCCCAGACCAGCTTATGCAACTTCTCTCCGCCGTATTTTATCAGCTCTCCTGGTGAGGTCAATACCAACCGCCCGTTTGTTTTTTTACCCTGCCCAACATTTCAAATAACCCTCATACCGAGCAATTTTAAGAAAATTGACGGTCTTCAATTATTAAAATAAATAAATTTCAAGTCAAAAAGAAGACGGTCACTTGACATTATGACTGGTCACATATGACTTTCGTATACGGTAATGAAATCGCGCAATACACCTATGTTATAAGAAAATACCGGTGTAGCATTCATACACATTGATTTAAACATTCTTTCTTAAACGGTCACTTAGCATATTTCCTACTCACAGTTACCTTCATATATCCACTTGTATTCCAATATCCGGATATTTTGGTATTTAACTGGATAGGCAAAGCATAAGGCATACCTGATGATAAGCTAACAGCGTGGCCCATCCAGGACATACAATCCAGAAAAGTTTCGACCCTATATTTAATTAAGAATTCATTGTGTTAAAAACTAAGGACAAGTGTAGGTCTCAGAATCCTCGGGAGTTCGGACGCCTTACTTACCAGGAACGCAACACCACGTTCCTATCGAGCAAGAAGAGGTATTCTTTCAAACAATAATACAAATATGGAAATTAGGTATTGACGCACAACATGGCAACGTCGCATTCTGAAGGAGCTGGTATAGTCGATGATGTGAAATAATTTTATAAAATATTCGCCGGGTGTTAAATGGATCGCAATATGGAAGGGGGTTCCCAGAGCTATGAGTGTGCATGGTGGTATACATATATTTGTATATCGATATAAATTACTTTAAGGAAAAACTAAGTAATACACTGTAATAGCAGGTAATTTAGTAACTAATATTCACCGGCAGAGTCGATCTAAACCTGCTAGTAATGGTGGACGTCACAATGATGCGAAATGAAAGGACGCTGAATCGGTACCCAGATGTAAATATATATATATATATATATATATATATATATATATATATATATATATATATATATATAGAAGACATTAGCACAGTTCTGCTAATTACAACAAGGAACTAAATACCATCTATCAAATAGCAGTTGCAAACGGATATAGCAGGCGAATGATTGATAGGCTGGTGGTCAGGAAGCGGAACGGTATGGTTAGTAGACTTTTATACGCAGTGCCACCTGAAAGGCCTCAAAAAATTAAGTCAAGTATTACCTATGTAGGTCCAATTTCTGAAAAAATCCACCGGACGTTAAAAAGATCTGGGATACGGGTTGCGTTCAGGACGAGCAACTCTTTGGCTAGAAAATCTAGAAATCTGTGCAATCAAAAAGAGAGGGTGGATAGATTCCAGCGGTCTGGGGTGTATAGAGTTGCTTATCCGGAATGTAATGGAGTGTATATTGGCCAGACCGGTAGGAGTTTTATAACTCGGTATAGGGAGCATGTGGCGGCTTTCCGAAACAATCATCCGGATAAATCTCATTTTGCCAAACACCTTTTGGATACGGGTCATGTACTTAATAATAACCATAATTTGAAAATTTTACACACCTGCAGTAAGGGGTTGAGATTGTCTATACTTGAACAGCTGGAAATTTCCAAATTATCTAGGGATAGGTTGTTTACAATGCTGAATGAACAGGTGGGCAGCTCCTCTATTTCCCCATCAATCGATATATTTGCACAAAACAACAATAGCCCATAGGCGGTTGAAACGGTTTAACGGTCACCAGTTTAACCGTTACATTGCGTCATCGGGGGGAGGGGCGGCCTAGCCTATAAATACGGAGCGTTTTTGCGGAGACGGTCACTTGCATTTGGGAGCCTGAGGATGCCTCGTGTTAGAGGCGAAACGCGTCGCGTGTTTTCTCACACAAGTATTGGTGTTGGTGGTGGTGTGTTCGTGTCTTGCTTCTGCTTGAAAAAGTGGGAGGGAGGGCGGTGCATTAGCTAGCCGCATGGTGCTTGTGGGATTTTTGGCGGAAAGAAATTTTAACTTTTTAATGAATTCAATTTACCAACATACCTAAAAATTAAAATAAAATAGAACACAATCAGAACATTCACAAAAAACTTCGTCACTCATAGTGACAAAATCACGGGTACTATATTAGTACAGAAAAAAATTATAAAATTACCACCCCGAGATAAAAGATTAGACTAGATTATTACTCTTAATTGCATTTTAAGAGTACATGAATAACTTAAATATTACTTACATTACATAGTGTTTATTAGGTAGTTATATGACATAATAAACTTAAATTACTTAGTGTAACTATGTAACTTAAACATTTAAGTAATTAACGGTCTTATCCCTAAAAGCGACACACCGACCCAAAGGATCTCACGACGCTAGGAATGCTCTGCCGCTGCACCACCCCCAAGGAAATCCCTGTAATGCCCTGGAATAATGGTGATACACACGACTCACCAGGCGCTGACCGATTTTGCGAATTGAGAAAATAAAAGCAATAAGTATATAATTTTTAAGTGATTAAACCATCTAAGGGAGAAATACTGTAATAACGTTTTTTACATAGCCTCTTATGTCACACTGCAGTGCACAGGCTCAGAGAGAGACTACGGGCTTAGTTATCTATCACGCGTTCCCACCGCGGATAGGCAATCTCAAGCGTTGAGGTATGTGAACACTTAGACACTCAGGTTTCCTCACGATGCTTTCCTTTACAACTAGCTACTAGAATTACACAAATGTACGTCACTTAGAAGAAAAAACATATAACTCAACTATTGATAAATGCCTCATATGTAATAAGGCATTATCTGCACAATATACCGTCATAGATTAAGCCAGATTTGTATGGGCCGCTATGTACCACATCACTAGAGCAACTTTTTGACAGGTATGGTATGATGAGACCCACTAAGTAAAGTATTAGTCGTAGAGAAATAGAAAACTATTAGATTATTTATCTTTTGTCATGGACTCTATAATGAGATTATAATTTTTTGGTGCAAGTTCTCCATTCCTTATTTCTATAATCGGGAATTTATTGATTGCAATCATTTTATGTATATTGAATTACGATCACCATTCACTTCAGGTAAGTTCGTTTGATTATTCAATTATTATCAAACACACATCCTCTCCCCGTTCCGTCGACTTCCCAATTCAATTTAACTAAAAAAAATATTATATTAATTTATTTTCTTCTTCTTATGTTTTATTATAAGTGAGTTTACTTTTTGGCTATATTGTCACGTTTATTGATTGTAGCTATTTTTTGCTGTTGGATTTCCTAAGATTTATTCAGTTTTTAAACGGCACAGGCCTTTCTCTCAGACAGATAGTTTGGTCTTAATTACCACGCTTGCCCACCGTGGATTGGCAATTTCAAGAGCTAAGCTATTTGACCACAAGAGACCGGACTTACAAATAAAATATATAAATTACTATGGTATGAAACCCCTTTTAAAATCACTTACACTATTGTGATACAATCTCCACATATGTATTGAGGAAAATAATGATTTTATCTATTGACAATAGCTATAAATAGAAATGCACTTGAGATGGTATCGCAGCTGCAAGCGCATCTCAATCGCATTCAATCCCGATCTCAATGCCGGGGTCGTCTAATCACCTTGCTGTTGTTTACTTGTTGAAGTAATACTAGTATCTTCTGTTAAATAACATTATTGTCTAATGAGTTTAACCTTGAAAATGTTTTTGTCGAAAATTTTTTTTTAAAATGTTTAGAAGTTTTGTTTTTCCGCGAGAAAAACTTATCTTAATAAACTTAATTTAAAATAAACAATGTATCTGGTATGTCCATGTTTATTTTAGGAAGAATCGTCTGCTGTACTATATATAGCATGGCAGCAAATACAGCATATAATTATCTAGAAAATGTAGCAGTAAAACGGCACATGTGAAATACTAACTGTGACCTCATTAATATGGCCTTTCCACGATTACATAAGGAATGGCAATGGTGCTGATGATGCCAAGTTCATAACCATGAACTATGATTAGAAATATATGGATAGAAGTTGCACACTCATAAAGGACAATGTCAGCAAAGCGGTCTTGTTATTAATGAATGTATTTTATGAGACTGCAGTTAAGGGTAAGTCAGTGCCAATTTTATTAGTTGAACTAAAATATCTTCCTATAGGTATAACCGTTAAATGTGCTGTTGCATCTCGTTCGCACCATCTTACATTAATTTATTGTAAAAAATAGTAACTATACTTTTCATATTAATGTCATCTGAGAGTTTGATAAATAAATAATAAAATTGAAGACCTTCAAGACGTATTTTTCTTATCCTCTGCCTAATTGTCTATTGAAAAAATTTATAAATAGTACTTATTTATTGGTAACCAATTTTCTTCATCAATAACTAAGTGAAGGAAAACCATACTGTATTTAAATTATCCGTATTTTTTTACCTATCGGACCACATTTATCAAAGGTATACATTTTTTTACAATCATTACAATGTTATATTGTGAGAGCCACCACCAACCTCCACCAACCCGGACTTGGCTCCCGTGGTGGAGTATGGCCTAACCTTCCTTCGATGCAGGAAGAGACCCGTGCCCCAGCAGTGGGGACATACAAGGGTTGATAACGATAACGAAATTGTGAGAGCGAGGCAGCAGGCCAGCATATGTAACAGCAGCTTTAAGAGACATGAAGTAAACATTTTAATATCAAAATATTGTAAGATCATAATGGTCGACAACAGATATTTATATCTTTCCATAAATAGCGTGTTAAAGTACCGTTCTTGTATTGCTATAACAAAAATCTCTTACGTAACGTATAATCAAAAAAATAGGCTCCCAATCGTAAAATGAATGTAAATTCAGATACGTACCACATCGTATGTACGTAATTACGTAAGTTTGATTAAATTAAGTTTGAGTAAGGTCAGAATGCCAATAAAATTGCAAATTTTTGCGAATGAAGCAACAAAAGTTGTTGAATTTATACAACTCGGTAGTGAGCAGTAAAACATCGTGAGGAAACCTAAGTGCTTGAGGTTTTCTCATACTGATATAAAAAAATTGTCAATATGCAATGAGCACGCGTAAGGAATGTCTATACTCTCACGGACTTATTTATAAAAACCCAAGTCGTCTAGAGCACTCCTTTGAGTATTTTATTTATTATATTAGGGGTTAAAGTATGAAATTGCCGTTTTATTCTTTGAATTGACATAGAATCTTCATGGTTTGAGGTTTTCGAATGAAACTTTTTTCAAATGGTTTCTATGATGTTCTTTTTTTAAAAAATGTGAAACATTTGAATATCGACTTTCAATTGTTTTTGTTATTCAATTTAGACAAGAAAGATGGATACTGCGAAAATTCGATTGATTTTTGAATACAACTTCCGACTCGGAACTAACGCGGCAGAAACAGCCCGCAATATCAATGCTGCGTTTGGAGAGGGGTCTACTAATGAACGCACTGTGCGACTTTGGTTTAAACGCTTTCGTGATGGAAATTTCGACTTAAAGAACGAGCCACGAGGAAGACCGCCCACACATATATATATATATATATAAATAGATTCAAATCTTGTCCATCTAGTCTAATAATTAGATAAATGAAAATTGCGAGTCATTAAAAATATATTGTGATGAGCCAAGTTGGCTGTAAGGCACCACGTTTCAGGTAGAATAGAACTATTGTTATTGGATTTTTTTTGGTATTTCAATACGGGACTTGTATAATACCCAAAAGTAAGGGTCAGCGTTGAATGGATCAATCAAACCGGGCGCGGGTCGTGTCCTTTGTATGCTTCTGGCCTTGAGCTTTTAGAATTTTGCGAATATGATATCTTACACGTGGAATGTTAAGGGTAAACTTACATGCCTACCATTTACGGAATTACAAATTCATAGATCAAAATACACAGGGTGTTCGTCTCATGGATTTCTTATGGTCATAGGCGTGACGACAGTATCAAATAATCAATGTTATAACGATATTAGAGGAAAGTAAATAATAAAGGATTTAAAATACTGATTTTGTTTTATAAAAAAAAGAGATTACCAATGAAATAAAAGATTACTATACTGCTTTTAGATATTTTGACTAAATCACTTATCACACCGCGTAACGTCACCCTTAGGTTAACATTGGTTAACTTCACTCGTGCTTTATTGTTACTACTAGTGATTACCATGTGGTTTGATGTTAGATTCGTCGCAATGATACTGCGAGCTGTTTACCCACAGATTTAAAAGAATTTTAGAAAAATGGCTGTGAAGGTGAAAAACATTTTTTTTACCTAGGCTCTGTGCTTGGCCAGATTGTAAGTTGGTTGGTTACAAGATGAGAATCAGGCAGAAGCAGGAGCAGATTAGGGACAGATATCCAGAAGTGTGTTGACAGCTCGCTTTTTTACCTTTTGTACGCGGTGTTAGGGATAAAATTGGATCGGTACTAGCCACTTAAACGTCCGGGTCGCGCGGCCACGGAAGCCTTAACCGTCCGCGCTCGCGAATTACATTTTTTGCGACATTTTTGCACAGTACCATTGTTAGAAAAACTGTAATAACTATAGAACTGCTGCAGCTACCACAAAATAAAGTATACTTCCGAATAGCTCATAAAATGCACTAACAGATAAAGTAAAAATTACGGCTCCAAGTAACATTTTATAGTGAAATTCAATAGAATATATGAAATCAATTGTGGAAACATGGCGTGATGCGGCGGTAGTTGAAAATGTCAATCTGTCGTTGTATGTAACACAATTCAGTTTTTTTTGTATCTAATCATAAAGTGCAAATCCTTACAATTATTTTGATATATAATACATTGAAAAATAATGAATGGTTAGATAATTACTCCATGATACTGTATATGTTCCGTACTCTTAGGTATCTAGCCAGCTAAGGACGCCTAAGGATACCAAACACTTATAGTCTGCAGGAGTCTTCAATTTTTTTTGTATCTAATCATAAAGTGCAAATCCTTACAATTATTTTGATATAAATAATTATAATAAAATAATTGAAAAATAATGAAAAGTTAGATAATTACTCCATGATACTGTATATGTTCCGTACTCTTAGGTATCTAGCCAGCTAAGGACGCCTAAGGATACCAAACACTAATAGTCTGCAGGAGTCTTCAAGGTTTACTGTAGTTGTAGAAGCTCCTATATTGGCCAAACGAAGCGGTTTATCACGGAAAGGGTCAAAGAGCACATTGCTGCAGTCAAGAATAGACAGGTAAACAAGTCCGCGATAGCTGAGCATTTACTGGAGGCCGGAAAAAACCACTGGATCGGGCTACATCGACCGAAAGTTCTCTTAACCGATCGACAGTGTTATCAAAGAATAGTTCGGGAAGCATTTGAAATTAAAAAACACAAGAATTCCCACAGAGAGGATAGCTTCAAGCTTTCAAGTACGTGGAATCCAGTGTCAAGTAAATACAAATCACGCACCTTATCACCGGACCTGTCCGTGGGCGTAGTGAGTGTTGTGTGTCGGCCAGCTGCGAAGAATTAAAAGTGACTACCCACAATAATTTACTGTACTCGCTATTTCAGTCTACCCGAGACCACGGCAACTGTAAAGGTGCCGAAACTTCGGAAAATAAGGTAATTACATTTTATCTAATAAATCATCGCGATTAGACCCGTTTAGTATATAACCATTTATGAAAGAGGATTTAAAAATCTTTCGTCATGCCTATTGCAGAGAAGATAGATCATTAAGATCATCGTTATGTTGGTTTTAAGAAATAAATTCCCAATATTCGACATATTGGCTGTAATACCTTTCACTTTTGACTTATAAATAGGGCTTAATAGTTCCAAATGACCTCACTCATTTCCCATTACAACGTGATAGGTAATGCTGCTTCTTAACACCCTCTATTAAGAATATTGTTTTCATAAACACAAAGGGTATATTTTCGATAATTTTCAAGTTAATACAGCTGCATATCTCAAACTAGTGTTTGTACATATACCTATTAATATATTTGCTTCTATAATTATTCACTACTGCGTCGTCTACGATCAATACTTATACAATGTACATATTATAAATTATATGGGTATTTGACAGCAGTTTCAGGATGGCTGAATGCCAAAGCGATGTCTACCGCTTAAGTCCTTGAACTTGTTAAAAAGGTCGAGTTGACATAACGAGAGCATTCATAAAGAATCAGTTCTCCCTTTACATCTGGAGCTATTTCAATTAGCAAGGTTAATGCCATAACAGGGCCAACGGGTTCTAAAGAAGTAACAGCCCGGTACGGGAACATTTTTCTTTCTCTCTAAATCACCTTTACGGTATATTCGATGGATTGACGTGAACTAAATAAACAAGTAGACCTTTTAGGTTTCATTGGATCGGGGGCTGCCCCGAGTCTTTTGTTGTATCATATCATCGTCTTGAAAGTATTAGTAGAAAAAACTTAATGAACAGAAAATGTATAGAAATTGAATTAGGTATGTCTAAGTTCAATTCAATTTATTACAACGTAAAGAATTACATTCTGTTTTATGAATTTCAATGTACAATGTCAAATGTAAGCCGCTGCCTACGAGCCGTATTGTAGTGGATAAAAAGGCAGCAGGAAAAAAAAATGTTGAACTTAAACAAGGAGACTTTTATCTCTGACCATTCAGATACTAACAAAGGTTTAAGAGAAAGAAGTAGAAAAATATATTATAATTATTAATGATAATACACATATTTCATTTTTTTATTATGTAAGAACGTACAGTGCTACACAAGAAATAAGTCTCGCGGATGTACCTGCGCAGATGACCAAATTTTTGGATGTGCGGCAAGTTGATCGACCAATCAAATAGTTTCAATTTATGGCAGGCCGCGCGCCTTTGTTGCTATTGGTTGATTCAACGTCATCGATGCAGGTGACTATTAGTTTGGCAATATTAGCGTGAGCGAAATAGGTAGCGCTACTGCGACAATTAATTCTGCACCTTAACCGTATCGGTTAAAGATCATGTTGAATGTACTCATAGCTTCGGGTACTTTCGTTACACTTCTTCCTAGTCTGCGCGAACGTAGATTCCCGAAGGGACCTTTATGATGTGTAGTACTGTACTTTACGCATGCAGTTAAACTTTCTTTCTCCTTTAGCTTTCCAAACTTTCTGTTTCAGCAAACCTTTGGTGTTGAATGGACGTTAGTACAATAAAAAGATGAAATACAATAATAAACTTACAAAAAAATTGGGAAATACTCAGACCTATATCAGGCGTAGTGGGGGCTGGGAGGAAATATAAAATTATGATAAACCTATATAAAAAAACAAATAACGATTATCTTCATCAGCCCGGTAAACCCCACTGCTGGGTTTAGGCCACTTCATTTCCACGCCAACCAGAACAGTCTTGCGCTAGTCTCATCCACTGTTTTCCGGGTACTTTACATAGGTAAATAACGATATACCCAAAAAATACCTACATACAAATTGAAGATACATAATAAGTTCAAATTTTTTTATGTGTGTCCCACTGCAGGGCCCTTCAGACCAAGATTTTCGGTCATTTGCCACCTCCGACCACATCGGGCAGAATTTTTCGAGTGTATTCCGCCATCGTCCGACCGCCTTAAACAATAAAAACTGAAATAAAAATAACCAGCAACGCGACTGACGGTGATTATCATTAACTACTGAGCAGGCGGAACCAACCTAAAATTACATTGTTGATTTTGGGTTTTGTCTGCTTAGTAGTTAATGCTCAACAGTTGCGTTGTTCGTTATTTTTTAATGATTTTTTTTATTTTTGCCTTTTGTTTTTTTTATTTTTTACTCATAGTTTTTTTTGGATTTATGCTCATTTCGTGTAGCCTACTACACTACATGCAAACACGACAAATTTATTGATATATTCCTTGTCAAAATCTGACCAGTGGTCTTATTAGAGATATAGAATCGGACATATTTAGATAAATACATACATATATATACAATATATACATACATACATACATACATACATACATACATACATACATACATACATACATACATACATACATACATACATACATACATACATACATACATACATACATACATACATACATACATACATACATACATACATACATACATACATACATACATACATGTATGTATACGAACCAAACACATTACCCTCCTTTTGGGCTCCGCCGCAGTCGCTAATGCTCAGCAGTCAGGCTGTTAGTTAATTTAAATTCAGTTTTTTTATCACCAGAAAAGCTATCAATCAGTCAGGCAGCCAATACTCATCCACTGTTGGCCTCTCCCCTCCCAATGCAGCCGCTGCCATCAATCTGCCTCAGATCGTTCGTCCACCCAGCGAGCAGGTGTAAGCGACAAAAAAAAAACTCATGCCTTATCCCGGCGGGAAGGCAAAGACCAGGGTCTGCCATTTGCCACCATCCTAAAAAATCTCTTTCGCCTGATCCACATTTAATAGTCGCCGCATGCAAGCACAACAACACTTTTAACAATAAGGCCGCCAAATGTACCTCTTCTTTTGTAACTTTTGTCTCAGTAATTATTTTCTGGTGTGAACAATGAAGAATATTCTTATCTTATTAACTTCATTAATATTTTCAAAAGTCATGTCACAAATATATCCGTCTTTGTTTCATTGGTGACGCTAGAGAAAGAATCCTGAAATTAAGCACTTATAGAATATTTAGGACTTATAAATGCGTTTTTTAATGTATTCTACAATACTCGTCGGTACCAGCATTATTATGTAGCGTTAATACAAGTTATACATAAAACATGGTTCTATGTGCTACGAATCGCACTGCAAGCCGCGCAAAGCCTGACAAAGAGCAGAATCTGTGCCAATGGGTTGTTGAACTTAGTACCTTTGTGGAATACGTTCGCAGCTCAAAGTATCAGCTGACGGGCCACATGCTATACTTAGCGGTTTTATTCTAGGTCCGCTAAGCTGTTCACAGGAACTAGAACAGAATTAAAACAAAACGCCATGGGCCTCGATTAATACGTCTTCATGTCATCGTGTGAGGACGCGGGTTCTCACGAGGTTTATATGGTCGTAAACGCATAAAAAACGATTTCTGCTTTTCATTGAAAGCGTTAATTAGCTCCTGTGTGCGTGATAGGCAGGGTGGTTACACATATACAGGGTAGTAACTCGAGATGGGGCAGTAAAAAAAGGAAACATTTTACGAGACTCCATGTACTTTTTTGAGCAAGTAAATAGCCTATTTACCGACTTTGGAAGATTTGTATATTCTTTAAGGTGCAATTTCTTACATATTTTACAAGACGCTAATCGGTACTACGAGATTTGGATCTTTTGGCGTCAAATAGTTTTTCTGAACTGACTTATTATGTATGTAATTGATACCACTAACTTACCTTTTACATCTACGTAATAAGATGATTTATACAGCGTCTAGTGGTACCTTCACTCATACTAGATAGTGAAGGGACCACTCAGACCCTGCAGTGCCGGGGACATGGCGTTTTAGATAGAGTAGGATTACCAAGCCCCTATACCATTCCGACAGCTTAGTCGGCCTAGCCCACAGAAAAGACAAGTCAATACGTGCGGAGCCAAGCCGCGGGTTTCTTACGTTGTCATCTAACTCATATCATAACACAATGTACATACAATAAACTGTCTTAGGTAGAGTCGACCACACTTTGACAACCCATCAACATATCGGGTATCGGCAGAATATCAGCGCGGGAGTTTTCTTTTGTACTTCCAGCACATATGCTGTAGGGTTGCTAAGTTTCTATCATTTATGTATACTTCTGTCTTGCTTATGGTTATGGTGTGCTGTAACTTTGTGGCCTTATATATGTAATGCTTTGTATAGTTGTGTGTGTCTTGTGTTAATAAATAATTTATTTATGTAAAATTTTCCGTGCTTCGCAAGGCACGTTAAGCCGTCGGTGCCGGCTGTCATGTATTGGCAGTCGTTAAGCCATATCAGAAGGTTCATGGTCGGCTTGATAAGTTCTAACAGTAAGGCCCGCCACTGTCTTAAAATCCTCCAGTAACCTGGACTTGGCCCCCGTGGTGGAGTATGACCTAACCGTCCTGCGATGCAGGAAGAGACCCGTGTCCCAGCAGTGGGGACATAAGGGCTGATATCGTAACATTTTAGATTCAGCTGCAAAGTTGCCCGTCACGTACCTAACTGAGCAGAGATGTTGATATGCTGTTTGCTGTAGGTACGCCATTGCTGAAACCAAACGAAAAATCTAAAAACTTAAAACATCTGAAACGCCTAAAGCCCCGTTGTGAGGCAGACGAGCTGAGTGCACATATGCAAATTTCACTTTCATCGGGTGTGTGGGCAGGTGCTAGCTCGGTCAATAAACCCGCGGCCCCGCAGCACCGATTAGATAATTTCCGCGCTCGCTGTTGTCAAATTTACTCGTGACCCAATGGTACAGTGAATTCGAGGGTCGACGAACTTAACACTGCATATGACATACCTACGTGGAAAGCATTGTTGAGTAAGTCCCAACGCTGCCGACCTACCGTTTGTTATGTCCTTGCCTGGTTACCATAGCACGGGGTATTCTAGGTTGGGACGAGGACATGTGATTGTGTTGTGTGGAACTTATTATTATTATACTATTTTTATTTTTAATGCACTAACCCGTGCTAAGGACTATTTTAAAAATTATTATTTGTACCACGACTTTCTGTTTGCCATAACCAGCCGAAGACATAGACTGTTTTATTATCACGTAGGTACCTCTAAAACAAAACTGTTCGCTTGGATTCGTAAAATGTAGGGCACGCAATCGAATCATTTTATCACGCACATCAAGATTACATTTGCTTGAAACACGATATCCTCGCGATTTTCTGGCGTTCTTCAATCTGATCTTTATTTTTAAAATATACAAATTTTGTTACAAAAAAAATGGCCAAGTGCTCCCGAAACCCGTTCACCACGCGAACGGGTTTCGAAAATATTAAAGGTATAATTAGTTAGCAATATCTTATCAGATTTATTAAAGGTATATTTATTCAAGAAAATCGGGTTCTTTTATTTAGTTCCTTGTGGGTTCCCTAGCTCTCACTGATTTGGCCGGTTTTGGTTATTTATTGTAAAACTGTAACTACTCTATTAATACCTATCATCCATCTATATAATAACATCCGAACTTGTACGTGTTACGGTTTAGCTGATGTAAAACCGACAAATCATAATTTATCGGGATCTCCGTTAAAAAGTAAAGAATTACTTTTTGTGTGCTTTTTGTATATTTATTACTGGTTGGGCGATCCGCCGACATCTTCTGCGAAAATATCGACTGTCAGTCGAAAAAACTTACCTATTTAAAAACAAAATCGCCGGCTGTGGAAAATTATTCTCATTCGATTTTACCTATGTTAGTTTGTTTCCAAGTGTAAAGGATAAAAAAATTCAGGTAATTTCTGAAACAAAAAAAAACCCAGCCAAGTGCGAGTCGGACTTGCGCACCGCATGCTTGGTCGTTTGTTACGAGTATTTTTTGTCATTAGTATATAAAGGTTGTCTGGAAGAGATCACTTTTAGTGATAAGGCTGTCTATACTCTTAGGGTAAGACATATCTGTGTAATTTCCTTTTTTATGTACAACAAAGTGTTCTCTATATATCTATATAACGTCCCACAGTTCCCCACTTAAATGTTTATTATTCATTTTTAGTATTTGTTGTTTTAGCGGCAACAGAAATACATGATCTGTGAAAATTTCAACTGTCTAGCATTCATGAGATACAGCCTGGTGACACAGACGGACCTTTGTCCGGTTTCTTATTTAACCATTTTCATTAAAATTTCGTTTGTTTGAATTGTAAATATGTATATTTTTGTATTTTAAAAATTATAAAATTCGTTTTCGAAATATTCATTGGAAAAAAACATAGTTACAAAGTGGAAAATATTTGAAATCTTCTTTCTAGTCCATGTTCCACAATATTTATAACCGATCAATCCAACAGTTCCCACACTAGTGTGCAGGCGAAAAAAAATCTATCCTTAATTTAGGTATGGGGGAGGTACCCTTATAACAATTTTAATGTCATATGTTACCGTTTTGTTCGCGTACTAAATATGCTGTCAACATGGCGCCCTCTAAAGAGCAATTGCTTTTGCCAATTAAGATCTATGGCGCAGTCGCGAGTTGACAGCTCATAAAAATTACAATTGATTTGTGATGTCAACTAACCAATACTCGAAAGTGCGGTCCGTATGAATACCTACTCTACATACTCGTAGTTCTATTAGTCAAGGGCTCCAAGGCACTGTGACGGCCAGACGGCCGCTGATATAGATCATAATTAGCCTGCATTCATAGATCCGAATGAAAGAATTCGAATTGGGAGATTACGGTAGTAACAAATAAGATGTTTTGTTACTAGCCAGCCAAGGCGGTAGTAACAAAACATGTTTTGCTACTACTGTTGTATGTAAAAAATGTCGTGCAATATGTCAAGTTCACAATATGTTTATACTATTTTTGTAACCGTAATCGGTTAAAAATAAACATATTTTTTATTTTTACCCGATTACGGTGTAGCCTAAAAGAAGGTGTATGTGTGTCGCTCGTATATACGTATGTATTTCTGATTCTAACATAAACATAATAACATAACCTCACGCCTGTAGGCAGAGGCCACTTGCCATGATCCTGACAAATCACCTTCGTTTAATTAACGTTCATCAGTCGTTGTTTATTTTCCCCTTTGCCAATGCATCCGCTATTTGGTCTCAGTATGTTCGCCTGGAACGTCCCTTATTGGTCCTTCCACCCACATTCGTTATACGAATATATATTTGTCTCGCCAGTCTTTCTTTAATTATCTGTCTGATTCTGCGATCCCTTAAAACTCCTTAAGCAATTATCAGATTTTGACAAATTAGATATCAGTCAATTCGTCGTGACTGCGCGAGTGTAATATAGTATAAATTCTACAAAAATAAAAAGCACAACAAAGTGTATGAAAAATAACCAAATGAAAATTCCTCAGATAAAAATTAAAAACCCTACTACCGACCTATAACTACTAAGCAGACGAGACGGAAATTCATCAATGTAACTCATTACAAGGTACCTATGATGTTCCTACTGGCTTATTAGTTTATATAAAAAACCTATTTCTGTGTACAATAAAGAATATTCTATCTATCTATCTATCTATTTAGAGGCTAAAAATTTCACCCATGCCGGGATTCGAACCCGCAACCTCTGGCTTAAAATAGCCAGAGGTTGCGGGTTCGAATCCCGGCATGGGTGAAATTTTTAGCCTCTAATTAGGTTTTTAAATTTGTTCCTTAGCACGGGTTAGTGCATTAAAAATAAAAATAGTATAATTATTAGTTTATGCTCAGTTGTTAGGTTGCTAATTTTAAAATTTACGCGACCTTCATGACATTATTTCCTGTAAGCGCAATTAATAAACATGAAAAGAAAAAGAACTAGAGACATAACTGAGCGCGCTTCCTATTGCTTAAAAAAAGTTAGTCGCGTTATTGGTACTTTAAATTGATTTTTTTATTTAATTTTAGCGTTCAGATTTCTTTCTTCAGTTGCTTTTAAATGTTTAGCAATAACTTAAACTTTTTGATTTTTTTAACTAGCTGATTTAGTTTTCCATTGTTGGCCAAAGGCCTTTAGCCTTTTTTATTTATATTCTTTTTTTATTTTTATACGATCTTGAGAAAAATCAAACAGCAAGCAGCTGGTTTTTGGCCGAATCTTCTTTATGTGAGACTTTTAGCACAAGTATATTTTACCTCCACAAGGTATAATTTATCTGCATAATAAGCGGTGCCGCAGTTTCTGTGATTATTGTTTTGTAGTGTACTATCAAGAATATTCTTGTCTTAAAAAGCCCAACAGATAATACATACATAAACTCACGCCTATATCCCGGAGGAGTAGGGAGGGACCAGGGTCAACCACTTGCTATGCGATCTTGGCAGATCCTGGTGAATTTCTTTCCCGGCAGATAACTTGAACAACATCCGCGGTCGGGATGAGATTGCGATGGACACGTAAGAGCGATCGTTTTGATAAAAATACATTAACTCAAAAATTACATTCCAATAAGTAACGAAATACATGAATGCGAAGTCTTTCCAAGTTAAATTACACTGAACTTCTTATAGAGCACCAGTTCCTTGTTTGCATTGGCAACTTCGAAAAGCAAGATAACCGAATTGGTTGCCAACTTCCCATAGGAGACGGCTCATGATGAAGAAATTTCTTGAGACGCTTCGGTGTACTAACTAGCGTCACCAATAGAAAAATGTCATAACTGGTTATGACCATGAAACGTAATAAAAATGGTAAACATTTTTAATACGTTTTTCTCTAAAAGTGAACATGAGAAATCTTTATATTCTTTTTTTTAATGCACTAACCAGTGCTAAGGACATTTTTAAAAACCTATTTAGACTAAAAATTCCACCCATGCCGGGACTCGAACCCGCGACCTCTGGCTAACCGGGCCAGCGCTCTCCCAACTGAGCTACTGAGCGACTTACCGGTATCAGTGAAATTTCGAACATCTTGACAATACTCTCTGTATTACGTACAGGCAGCAACATCTTGCTGAAGTAATTTGCATCACTTGCAGCCCCGAGTAGGTACCTTACTTTGCAGTTAGGTTTTACCCACATGATTATATTGTTTTTTTGAGAAATCTTAACAACGTGACCATTATTTTTAAAACTTACAGTCAAACCAGTCTAGGACCTGGGATCAACAGTCTAGAACTATTAATCGATTTTCGTTAAAAACGACCGTTTTTGCCGGTAATTGATTAAAGTGGTTGGTTGTTGATTCTACACTGTAGGTTCTAAAATAGTTGTCGCAGTCGTTAAGATTTCTCATGTTCACTTTTAGAGAAAAAGGTATTATAGAACAACTTACGACTTTTTTCTATTGGTGGCTCTAGTTGCCATCATATGCCTTATAATAATATGTGAGAATAAAACATTGAAAGTCGGACACACACGGTACAACACTACATATCTGATACTATAATGTTAGCTACCTTGATACTTTCTTATGTCACTGGGAAACACTCATTATCTCTAAGTAAACTTAACGTTATCGACGCACTATAGGTATGCGCGCAAAACACATCATATAATGTAACTGGAAGTAGTTTTACTGTCCGGTTCAATGATCGCACAAGGACGTCTCAGATTACTTCAGTTCAACTACACCACTACGTCATGGAAATAAAATAATTATAGTTAATTCCACTGTTCTCGGGCGGCTCGCACTGTGCATTACGAGTAATACATCCAAGCGCAAAGAGTGCGCCAAGCCAAGTCCTCGACCGGTCCCCCGCTGTGTGCATGTATGTTACAGTCAGAAGTCTTAAACGGCCAAAACTAGTTTCGACTGTAGAAAAATAAAGTAAAATTCTAATATGTATCCAACAATGTTGAGTTGGTTTTCGGTCTTAGGTACATGTTCAACCTAACATGCTCCTCCGCGCTCCGCTACGCTACGCTACGAGCTTCGTCGCACCTATATTTTTGCTGTCGCAGATTGAGTGATGCATTATTTTAGGTGTTTTTACCATTTGGTATTTCAAATGTATGCTTTGAACAAAAGTATTTTTGACTGATTTTAGCAATCAAAACTAGTTTTGGCTGTTTCATGTATATTCACTCGTACCAACACGGATTGTTGGTGTGCGAAAAGCAGGGGAACTGCCGCCTCAGGGACCCATTTACATTCAGTTTTAATTTAGTCACCATTTCGTATCCTTTGTCCTTTTTTATTACTGTAAACAATTGGTGTACTCTTCATAGATTACTCAGTACCCGCCCTTACCTTTAACTTACTTAAAATTTATTAGGTATTAGTGAGATGCATGTTTTTGGATGCATGCCTAGTACATAATTTTATCATCGTCGGACTCTTCCGATATTTATATCGTGTTTTTATAACAACACCCGTAAGTAGATCCGGACTAAAAGTCTACTATGTGTTGTGCTTACGAAAGTTTTAGTTCAAAAATTTATCATCGAAGTTTAGAATAAGTTTCATGTTTCTGTATTATCTCCGAATTAAATAAAATTAAACCCATTCTAGCCCTATATTACCAGTCCAGTCTATTTTTAAAGCCAGTTATGTCACAGGACTGAAAAGTTTCAGAAGGATTGTGGGTTAGCAAGAAGAAACATTGCTACAAAGTTCATCAAAGTACATCCAACTGGATTAGATTTGGATGAAATAAACTTATACCAGTGTTTCCCCAAATATTGTTAACTATTTTAATTAAAATAGGTTACTATTTATATGTATATGGTCTACTTTATCTTTTGTATGGTATTTTGTATGGTTGTAGATGGACGGAGTTGTTATAGTTACTTTATATTTTGGAGAAAATATTGTCAGCAGACTTCCCCTTAATTAATTTTATGTTTTTCTTCATTTAGAAAAAAAAAACTAGACAAGTGCGAGTCGGTCTCACCCTTCTGAGGCTTCCGTACAAATTTGTTGTACTTACATACATATCAGTTCAGGAATTGAGTCACGCAGTTTTTTCTGTGCTTTTCCCGAACCTTTATTTATTCTTTTATTGCACTTATATAAATGTACCATACGACGGACTTAATGCCTTAAGCATTTTCGACCAGTCAACAGCAGGAGGTAAAAGATCGATTGACTCGATTCGTAGTTAAGTATCGGTAGACATTTTTTCTATAATTTCATGATTTAATTACAAATTTTTGTTTAAAGTTTACATCGTTATCTCCACGAACCCGGACTGTGACGCCGTGGTGGAGTATGGCCTCACCTTTCTGCGATGCAGGAAGAGACCCGTACCCCAGCAGCTTTTGCAGGACATACAAAGGGTTGATATCATATTTTTCTCTTTCGGTGTTACAAGCATGAATAGATAACATCCGTACATTAAAGTCACGAATTCTACTACTTCTACTTACGAATTCGTAACTTCTCCGCAACTCTGACTCGTCCGTTGTAACCAACTCCTAGCTGTCAAAAATATGTATTAAAATAAATATAAAAATATCAAAAATATGTACATACATAGTCAAGTAACTTAATCTGGATTGAAATCAATAATGTACATACAAAGTTTGTCACTGTGGAAACGTCAACACGTATAAGCCAATATTGGGCTGGTTGCAAACTAGGATACACTGTGCTACGAGTATAGTAACCAAAGAAGACATCATAAACATGGAAAAACACCAAGACCAGTCATTTGTAAAAATAGCTAATTTATTTACGAAGAGGCGCTTAATTTATTGCAACTGATTATAATTAAGCTTAAGGCTGCTGTTGCGTGCGTCTAGCATGTCGTACACAAACAGTCGTATGTAACGTACGATATCAACCCTTGTATGTCCCCACTGCTGAGGCACGGGTCGCTTCCTGCATCACAGGAAGGTTAGGCCATACTCTACCACGGGGGCCAAGTCCGGGTTGGTGGAGGATTGTAAGACAGTGGCGGGCCTTACTGTCATAACATAACATAACATTTACATACAGGCACATACATTACTTCTGGCCCCACACTAGGATACCCTGTGTCGTGGGAACCAGAAACAACGACATCACAAACATGTAAACATCCAAGACCTGGACTTTTTTTTTGTTTCCAGCCGGGATTCGAACCCGGGACCTCTTGCATGGTAGGCAGACGCGCTACCGCTACGCCACAGAGGTCGTCAAAAGTTATCAAGCTTCTCATAAGGCCTCTAGCTCGGCTTAACGACCGACATTACATGACAGCCGGTACCAACGGCTTAACGTGCCTTGCGAAGCACGGAAGCGCTCGGAAAAATGCCACTAGCGGTAGTCACGGGACGGTCACCCATTCTGCACCTGACCGCGTCTGTTGTTGCTTAACTCAAGTGATTGATTCCAATCATTCGGTTCCGCTAGGCCAAGAGCGCTTCATGTAACGTACGACTAGCATGTATCGGCTGGCATGCTGTCACCCTCGCTTAATCCATTTTATTATAATAATAAAATAATTTCACGCCTGTATCCAAGATGGGTAGGCAGAGACCAAGGACTGCCACTTGCCACGATCCTGACAGATTACTTTCGCTTTATCAAAGTTAATTTTTTTATGATTTTTATAAAAAAATAATAATTTTGATCTTAATGTCTGAGAGGTAACATAATTACGGACATCCTACTAGTATTATAAGTATGAAAGTTTGTCAAGATGTTTGGATGATTGTTACTCAATCACGCAATAACGGCTGAACGTATTAACGTGAAACTTGGCGTACAGGTAGGCAAAGATCAGAATTGAGACGAACATAATTGATATCAGATACCTTCCCGTGGAATAATTTCAAACGCAGGCGTGGTCGCGGATTATCGCTAGTTTAAATAAAGTTTTATTACTTTTCGATAAACAAAAGTTGTTTCCAAAATTTTGAATTTTCGTATCCAATCAAAAACTAGGTACACGATAGGAAGATTGAATGTCTCTAATTTCATTATCTGTGGAACCCACTGTGGCCTGTGGGTTTTATTTTACTTTGGATAAAATGTGGTTCTTTTATACAAATTATAAATAATGCGAGCGAAGCAGCATGCCAAACGTAACAGAAGCCTTAAACGGTTTGTTTTGGTGTTACGTAATCAACTAAAGCATATTTATCAGAATATCACTGAGGTTGGCAAAGGCCAAGAATTTTTCTTACGCACCTTACCATCCCCTTATTCAATAATGATTACATAAATATTTATGTAATTTCATACAAGTAGGGGAAGGTGGGGGAATTACGAATACCTAACCAAGATTCTAAATAAAACGAAAGGTATAAGACACAGCATAAACATTTATTTGTTTTGCGAAAGTAAAAGCAATTTTTCGCACTCTTTCAATAGTCAATCCATAAAACATTTTGCTGCATTTTATGATGTACTCTTCTAACTCTTTTTCTTGCTCAAATGTAAATAATGCCTTTCTTCCTCTTTTCGGTTCAGGTTTCAAATTTTTCGAATGATCATAAATAGTGGTTTTTGGTACTGAATAAATAGCTGCTGCTTTTCCTAATGATAGTTTCTTACTCTTTACATCTTCAATTGCTTTCTTTAAATCTTCCACTTTATATTTAGTGTCTGTCTTACGAGCGTAATTACGCGGCATCTGTAACAATCAAATGAAGATAGCTTTAAAAAAGAACGACTTAAAACAGAATTTTTAAATAAAGCAGTACCTACATGGCAATGAAGACGGGGTAATTGCGAACGTTTGAAATTACCCCACTCAATTCGTTCGTAATTGCCCCACAAAGTAACAATCCAAAAAAATATTAAAATTTTAGGTTATGCAACCGCAATCAAAAATTTCAAGACATCAAAACATCGTTGATTTTGTTGTTACCATACCTTAATTTGGAATTTAATGAAGTGCTCATAGATTAATAGAATCATCCAAATGCAGTCATCGAAAAAATGTAAGAAATACAGCGAAAACAGAAACGTATTCTCACCTTGAACGGCGCGCGCGGCCTCCGATTCGACTCTCGCTAAAGTTTGCTGGAAGAAATCTCTTTCAGAGATAAGCTCACCTTACATGTTATTTCTTATGTAAAATGTTTCGTGTGCAATAAAGTATAATAATAATAAAAAATATCACATGATGAGAAAAAAAAACAGAAATTATGGAGCAATTTTTTATAAAATTTAAACAACAAACTTTACACTGAGGAATTATGTCTTCGCAAATATCTAAAACTAAAAGTGCATGATGGTTACAATCTTTGAACAAAACTGTTTTCCTAGTAGTTATTGAAAGCCTGAAATCTGTATCAATCAAGAATGATACTCAGTACAAATATATTGTGATGACGCCTCAACTGGATGGGGGGGGGGGGGGGGGGGAAGGAAGGGGGTGCAGCGTGTGGCACAAACAGCGGTGGCCGCCGAATATCTATTATTCAACAAATATGTAACATAATGCCAAATATTGGCAAGTTCTAGGCGTTTATAATATAATTCAACGGCTATGATATGGGCTACATTAATCGGATGGGTAGAATAATATTTTTATTCTACACTTAACTAAGATCCATTCAATTCTTCTTTTTATTCAACCCCTAGGCTTTAGCCAATGTCAGTTTTGTGGAGATGGCAACAAAGAATATATGTCAAAAGTGTGAACCACGAGGATTCGAGGAATTGCCATTCTAATGTGTATTAAACCGGTTCAAGATATATTCCTTTAAAAGTGATCACGGTTGAGAAAAAAAGTGCTTTTATGTGAATAGATCTGAGACCCACATTTTAGTTAACTGTAATCTGGTTGTGTAACATAAATGGTTACAAAATGATTGCTAGTGTGTTTAAGGCCATAATGGCGACTTTGTGTGGCACCTTTCGTCACGGCAAGGTATTTAAATTTAGGCTTTTTATTCGAAAAATACTGAATTTAAAGTGACTCAAACTAGTTTTATTGTGGACACTGAGCTGATTTATTTGCGATAGGTGAAGGAGGACAATTTCGAAAGTTAGGTTACAAAATGAAGAGGAATCTTGCCAAGAACTGTAGACTCTGCTATTTCATGCTACAGCAACAGTTAGAAGAATGCTAATACTCGTAAAGGGTGTTGCAAAGGTAACTTTAAGGTCTGTCCAAAATGGGCAGACAACGTGCAAACGAAACGATTTCGATTTAAAATAATCCTTTATGAAGGATTATTCCACTTATGTATGTATACTGTATGTATTCCACTTACTAAGTTAGAGACTAATAATTAAATAAAGGCCAGAAAAAAAACCTCGTTCCTGTGAGGTGCCCGTCGCGACGGGCTACCCGCCAGGTATACGAGTTATCTATCTCCATCACACATGAGTGGTACCTACATCTCAACAACACAAACTTTCAACCTTCCAATCGAATAGCTACCTACTTCTGCAGAATGCACCAGGTCTCACCAGGAATTTTCTTCGCGCTAATGTTGTACCTAGTCTGTACTCTACAAATACTTAAGGTGCGTGCACAACATAACAATATGAACTAAAATTTACTCTCTTATTTATATAATCTCTCTATAAAAACACGATTCCTTAACACGAGGAGATTTTACAAGGAGAAAATGTAGTCACAGATTAAATAAACTGAATGAATTAAATAGAACGGAAATTATACTATGTACGATAATAATTTGTATAACAAATATTGGTAGAGTGCGGAAAGCGCGAATGTACCCTATATAGAAATCTCATGTCATAGTGTTTGTTATCGAACTCCTCCGAAACGGCTTCATTTTTTTTATGATTTTTTCGCCGGCCGATTTTTATGTAAATTTTGATGTATTTTCGAGAATGGATTAATATGGCAAAACAACGGTTGCCGGTTTTGTAAGTAAAATTATGTAAACCGTCTTCTCAATATTTGCCAGCGGAAAATGCTAGCAATATATGGAAAATGCCGCAATATACTGGGTGTAAAAAGGATTGACAAAATCCGAAACACGACACTGTGCTCCTAAACCAATGGTCGATGTTGGAGCTGAAATCGCTAGGCTAAAGTGGAATTGGGCCATAGCCGTACGGGCAATAATTGCCGCCTACTGGGTTCGAAGCGACAACGGATATAGCAAACGTGGCTGACCCAAGCGGAGATGGCGGGAAGACCTCACGTCAAGACCTTTCTACCGGGTTGGAAGAAGGTGGCCATGAACAGGGAGGAGTGGAGAAGTAAAGGGGAGGCTTTTGCCCAGCAGTGCGACGGAATCAGGGTTGGCGGAAAGGGCGGAAAAAAATCAATATCAAGCCTTGTATGTAAGCTTCTATGTAAGCCCTCTTTCGCAGGAATATCGCAGGTTGGGGGAGAATTGTAAGACAGTGGTGGGTCTTAGTGTCAGAATTTATCAAGCCGCTCATAGGGCCCCTGACATGGCTTAACGACTGCCATTACATGACAGCCGGCATGCCTAGCGAAGCACGGAAGCGATCGATAAAAATGCAGCTAATCGCGCTTGTTGTTGCTTAACTCAAGTGATTGATTCTTTGAAATTTCACGGATGCCGGTGAGTCGCCCATTAGCGTCGCGGGTTCGAATCCCGGCGTGGGTGGATTTTTTAGCCTCTAAATAGGTTTTTGAAAAGAAACTCACAGAACAAAACTCTAGTTGACGTATGACGCATTCTAGACGTGACCGTGTTACCTCTTAAACGCGAAATTCTTATTGTCGACAGCTATTGTCCCTAGTGAAATGCCAACCCTTTAGGACAAACCGCGGAAGCCGAGGGTATAAATAACACGCCTAAATGCCAGCGCTAGAATAGCGATGTCGCAATGCAATAAAACAATATTAACGAAGTAAGAACGTGCCTGTTCCAATATTAAGGGCATACCTTGTAATCATATTAATTTTTGCATTATTACACATCACTGCAGTTCGTTTTTGTAATTTGAATAGTACATATTTTTCCTCTGTGATATTGATACTCTGTAAGAGCACTGCAAAATATTAATATATTAACATGAAACATCTATAATATAAAAATGAATCGCCGAATGTGTTGGTAAGCGCAAATCTCGGGATCAGCTTAAGCGATTTCGCTAATTATTTTTTTAGAACATTCCTTGAAGTATGAGGATGGTTCTTACGGAGAGAAAAAGATTCAACTGTTAGGTGGTACGAAGTTTGCTGGGTCAGCTAGTCTTAAATAGTTTTCGGAAGGGTATGCAGAGACTGGTTTCTGCATACCCTTCCGAAAACTATTTGATTAGACCCTGGGGTCTGCCACATGTTACGTTCCTGATAGATCTCTTTCGCTTTATCAATATTCATTTCTTTCATGCACTCGCGCCGGTTTCATCTTTTTACCTAGTTTTCTGGGAATAATATTTAGTCGAAGAATATCCGCCTGGGACGTCCCTTAGCGCTCCTTTCACCACAAACTTCACAAGGCATTCGCTCGCGCTTAAAACAAATTGGTTCAGTACCGCAAAAGGAAAAAACGGAACCCTTATAGGATCACTTTGTTGTCCATCCGTCCGTCGGTCTGTCGAGACCCTTTATATTAGAAGTGGGTAGAGGTATCGAGTTGAAATTAAAACCATACACTTAGGTCTTTAGTCCCTAGAAGATGTGGAAACAATTAAACTTCTAAGCTATAGATGCCCCGTGCTAGAGGCGAAACGAGTCGCGCATTTTCTCACACGAGTACTGGTATCGGTGGTGGTCGTGTCTTGATTCTGCTTGAAAAAGTGGAAGGGAGGGCGGTGTATTAACTAACCGCATGGTGTTTGTGGAAATTTTGGCGGAATTTAGCAAAGCAATTTTCACATTTTAATGCTATTATGGATTTCCGTAAAGTAACGCCTGATCCTATTCAATTTCTATATTAGAGTAATAAAAGATGCGGCCATTTAGGTCGCATAAAAACTATTTGGACACTTAGTGGAATCAAAATATATATGATACATCCGTTGACCTAAGTATGCCGAACTATAAATTTGATACGTAATTTGATACGTAAACTGCCATTATTTTGCGAGGTTTAGTACCTTGCCACTAAATCCGAATAAAAGTGCTAATGGTTGAATCCTTTCTATGTCCTGTATAGTTTAAATACAATCTCGCTCCTATTTCGTCATCACATCAATCTTAGGGTTAAAGGTCCTCTCCCTCCGCTATTCAAAACTAATTTGTATATTCCTATTTTTTCCGTGCCACGCGAAATAAATCTTCGACGCTCTGGCCACTCCAACCCATTCTCTGATGTTACTTATTATTTCATTTTATTTATTTTATTACAGAAAGCAAGAACTATTTTACACCAACCTTTTGGACTTTGCATCTACGTAATGAGATACAGCGTCCAGTGGCACCTTCACTTATACTAAATGGGTGAAGGGACCACTCGGACATTGTATTTTAGGTCGTGTAGGCTGGCCCAGCACCTATGCAGCTTATTCGGTATTGCCCACAGAAAGACAAGTTAATTCGTGCGGAACCAACCGAGCCGCATTGTTGCACAAAACATATGCGTAATAATAACAGTAAGTACACAGGTGAGCTTATCTATAAAACTTCTTCCAGTTATCCGTCCATCCACAGATCCATCGTGAAATGATAATTACGATGTTAAACCAATGAACTTATTTAACAGATAAACCTACATAGGTTTCAGTGAAGGTTTTTTTTTTATTCTGTAAATTTCTTGAGTAAATAGCTTATAAAAACGATGTTACGGAAGCATGATTTTAATTTTTCGCCGTCGCGCCCCTTCCCTCTAAATTTTGCCCATTGTGAGACCTAGAAGTTACGGAGCGCCCGACCCAACAGTGTAGTAATATAGACTGATTTAATTCTCTCAGATCCCTTTAGCCTTGAGCTTATGGTGCGTTCAGTGCGTTCTGTAATAGCGTCCACGTGGATTGTTAAGGGGAGGTGCGTGCGTTGATTGGCAATTTTTTCGTGAGTTTTGAAACGCTGCTATTAGGGTCTGGGTTTTACAACAGACTTTGTTCTATGAGCTTTTTCTCAGATTTGTAGAATTTGAATCTCATGCTTCACTTATCTATTTTTATTAGATTTGCGGTAAATCACTGTCCCATATTGTACATTGCCAATTCTAGTTACCAGTAGACGATAAATTGTAATTTAACAAGATATTTCACAAAAAAAAATATTTCAATAAGCACACTGTTTTTGTATGCGTATCGCCATCGGTTGGCAAATTATAAGAAACAAATAAAGCGTCACATTAATTACATGCGTCAGTGCAGATATTCGTATAGTCGATTTCAAAAAGAAATCTGTGACCCCTCACCGCGGCCATATTGGCTCAAGCAAAATTTTCCAGCCTCCTCTAACCGTGGTACCGTACGAAATTTTTATGTGCGACGACCATGTAAACATAATCTGAGGTTTTCAATTGATTAAAGCCTTAAATCCCACACACATCCTACTACATATTATTAGCATTAAGGAAGCAGAAAAACGTAAAACAACATAGTGAACTGTAAAAACTGTCGACAACAGGTCAACCTTTACATATTTGTTTCAAAATCGCCTTATCGTAACTGTGTGCACTAGTGAATTAGTGTGAACACGTAAAAGTTGTTGTGAAATCTACTCTACGTAACTGAAAGCCAAAGACGTCTGACCAAAAATACATATTTACAAATAAACTTTCTTGAAAGTTACATAGAGTTTAAGTTTCCAATAGGAAGGTTTTTTGTTCTGATAGGGAGTTCTTATTTTAACATTTTACTCGATATCTATATGCACACATTTCTTTTTAAGACAAGAGCAGGGGTGGGCGTAAAAAACATATAAAAAAAAGATGCCCCTTAAATCCTTGAACTTGTCAAAAAGGTCGAATCGACACCGAACAAGTCTCACTGAATAAGCTCTCCTTTTACATGTAAAGCTCCTATGGCAAGGCCAAGGCTAAGTGGAGACAATCACAACGGGCTTCAAAGAACTGAGGGCCTATCTCGATTCAGATTCATTTGGAACCCACAGGTCGATCTGCGACTCAGAATTATAATATTTGCTCCCTAAACAAATCGTCTATATTGAGTTGCTAGGTGTTCCCCGCTGTGTTACCCGCGCTTTATCGATTTTCCCACGGGAATAAGGTAATTTCCCACAGTAAAACGTAGCCTATTTGTTAATCCAGGGTGTCAGCTAACTCCATATCAAATGTTATTAAAATCGCTTCAGCCATTTAGACGTGAAAAAGCGCCAAACATGCACACTCACAAGCTTTCGCCTTTATATTATATAAACTTCTCATTCAGTGACATAAGGCTGCGTTTCCATTGACGCGGAGCTGTGCGGAGAATAGCGGTGAAAAGTGGTGAGTGTTTCCACTGAAGCAGAGCGGAGAGGAGCGGAGCGGGGCGGTGCGGTGCGGAGCGGAGCAGAGCAAACTTTGGAGTTGCGCAATTTTGCGCTCAGTTTGTCTCCATCTTTCAGAAAGAGCATACGTCATGTTGTCGCTTAAAAAGAAAAAAGCAATCCTTTTATATCTTTCCTTACTTGAAGACGAAGATAACGAATCAGATGAAGTAGCATTGACTGTTGCGACTTTTTTGGATATGAAGAGAAAACATAGATTCTGGATTCGACAACATATAAATTATCGTTCCGTGCATGGAGAATTTTCAACTTATTTCTAATATAAATATACCTAGCTACCCTCCGCAACGCACCGCCCTGTCCTCCGCTCCACACCGCCCCGCTGTCCTCCGCTCCGCATCACCTCGCTTATTTTATATGAATATCCGTTCAGCTCTGCCCCGCTCCGCTCGTGCTGTTTCCATTGAAGCAGAGCGGAGATTTCGAGCATAGTGATTGGACAATTCATGCACCGCTAAGCACCGCTCCGCCCAGCTCCGCGTCAATGTAAACGCAGCCTTAGAGGGTAAAACATCAACTTTAGTTACTAATACTGTACAGGCAGGCGATTAGACATCCCTATTAGTTGTCTTTAAATAATCTTGTTTACTATAGGATGCCTTCAGTAAATGAAAAGACTCAGTTTGGAGCTTTTTTTGTTAATTTTTTTCTCCAAAATTATCTTGATTTTGAAATGGACAGCTAGTTTGAATTGTAACGTTCATTAAGCCCCAGTTTCTGTGCTACTTTGAATAAAACCTTTTCATTTCATTTCAAATTATGAGAAACCTTGTATTACTCTAAACTCATCTTATCGTAACTAAATTAATGTTCGATGTAGGTGTTTTTACGTTACGTAAGCTATGTTACGTAAGCACAACACAAATTTCCATCATTTCCGGAGTTACATTTGTATGAACTAATAGGTGTATTTTATATATTATAAATCTGAAATAGCGTGTTTGTATCTCATTTCCTACGTATTTAGTTATGAGATATAAATTGTATTTAGTTATTAGACATACATTTTAACATATTCGATCACAAGAATACAAGCCAAAAATATGGGTTTTGGGTGTTTTACTATTTTTCCTCTATGTTCCGACTAGTGTTACATGGATATAAAATTCAGCGAATTTCCTATGGATACCTACAGTAAATTACAGGATCTGTTTTAGGAAAGGTACGAACCATCTGTAACTTGGTCCATAACTGTCATTTTCCAATTTTTATGATTTTTTAATCTGTTTTGAGTGTTACCAGGGTTTGGTTTTGGGTTTTACAAGGGCAAAAATAAAAGATTCTATGTACTTAGTTAGAGAAGCGTTTTAATGGCAATATCAGAAATTACAGAAAGACAATACGATATTTCCTAGTTCCTCTATGTAAGACTGGTGATAATGAGAATTCAAATAATTTTAGACCCGTAGTAATAAAACTGGTGTTAAGTAGTTTTTGAAAAACGAATTCTACACCAATTGTTAATAGAGTGTAGTGTAAATAAACTCTTTCATGATAATAATAATAACAATTCGGTTTCACTAAGGGCTGTTCAAACGCAGACGCAGGTGTGGCATTAATGAATCACATCTTTGCTGCGTGGGAGGAGGCACAGGATGCCACCGGGGCTTTCTGTGACCTATGTAAAGCTTTCGATTGCGTAGACCATAAAACGCTCCTTTGTAAGTTGGACGTTCTCAATATCTCAGGTATTTCAATAAATATTTAAATTACATTTTTTTTTTATTTTTAATTTTTTATTGAACAAAGTTATTTACAATACTTATTTACATCATATCTAAACATGTATTATGTACTAATTATAAAATAAATCTAAATACTAAAAAAACAAACCTAAATATATGTATAAATTAACTAATTTAAAAATTACCTAAAAGCCAATTACTTCGCTCAGATCATCGCCGCCCCTGGGGAGGGTCCCCAGTATGCTGGCTACATTACCTCGTTGGATGGCAAGACTTATCCTCTGCCCGAGGTAAGAGCCAGCCCAGGAGTCTCTGGTCGTGTCGATAAGGCGCGACGCAAGTTCTTTACAGAACAGTCGTGCCTCTGGCCCCCACAGTCCGAGTGTCTAGACACCAAACGGCACAAATAATCGACTCTGTGCCAGAGTCCCGTACTTGCGCCGCTTGATGCCTTCAGCACTTGATACCGCAGCGCCGGCTTTTATGGAAGTGGTCCGGACGTGGGACGGCGCCAAAGTGTCCGCGCATGTTGCGTCCCAAACCAGGGCCCTCCCATTTTTCAATGGGATCAACGACATCCCATCTGGCCTCTGACATCGTCCCGGACCGCACCATTTGGCTCTAGAATAGCCGGGACGTTAAAAGTGGCAAGAGCCCTTCGGATGATGTCGTTGATCAACGCATGACGGGGAAGTCTGCGAGCACTGCGCTGGCATGACAGACCCTGTCGGCTCAGACAGTCAACCTTTTCTGCGCAGAAGCAGCGATGTGGCGCAGTCAGTTTTGTGCCAAGTCGCAGACCCACAACTATCGTCAAACTCGTAGCATCTAGCATTGTTCCAATGCTAGGCGATGGCAATGCATGCAGACAATATCCGGATTTCGGCTCACTCACTGCTACGAGGCGAGCGCGCTCTGCAGCGCTTTCTGCGTTATCCAGTAGTTTGTTTTTAACCACTTTGCAGAGCGGCTCGTCCCACAGCCTTTGTGAGTGGAGCACGGTCAGTAGATCTTCCCCCGGACAGGCCTGAACTTAGGCAGTCATGCCCTCGGCCAGCCGCTCGACCTCCGCGTTACCGAGTGATCGTTTTGTGATGTTAACGAAGAGATCTCGCACGCTATGAGCCGAGGATAGGAGTGCCGGGAGGGCTACACTGGAAATTTTTATAATGCCCAGTCCGCCATGACATATCGGCAGCGACGCCTGATCTCAGAGTGCTTAGTGCGAGTTTTTTAACTACTCGATCGCGTTAACGTAAACTCATATTTCTATGGCATCGAGGAAGCGCACCTAGTGACAAGTATGGAGATTAAAATTGCTGAGTGCGAGTTGTAATGGTTTACGTTGAGAAGTGAACACGTTTACCAGCCAAAACACGAATGAACGCGAGTGCGAGTTGTACTGTGACAGCGTTTTGCCAGTTCGAACGGTTAACTTACTCATACTCAATATTCAAAGCTCGATTAACGCGGTAGTAAAGTTATTCGATTGGATCTGTCAAACTCGTACTAAGCACTCAGTTCTTTTCGTCTAGCTGACAATTTAGAATTTCTGCGAGGGTCTGTTTTAGAATTTGTTCCAAAAGGTTTTTGTATTTCCAAAAGAGGGAACAGCGTAATATATAAGTAAATTTAGGGACGAAAAGGCAGAATCGGACTATACCATGTGCGTTTATTTCTTTAAGTCGAAAGGAGGAATATTCAAATGTTTCATGAGACCTTCAATGAAATCAGGCATTTCAGTTGATTATATATTTTAATAAACTAAATATTTGTAAAGATTTATTCTTTTGAAAACAGATTTTAACTTAATTAACAGAGTTTCTAAAAGCCGTGATAGATTTCCTTTCAGTTTTATTATTTATTTTACTATTAATTACTACTACACATTTACCACTGCCCTTATTTATTTTTCTACAGACAACCATTTAGTTTAGCTAGGAGGGGGAGGAGGATGCATACATATATACATAACCTCACGCCTGTATCCCAGAGGGGTAGGGAGAGACCAGGGACTGCCACTTGCCACAATCCATTAAGCAAAAATAAATGATTTATCTATCTATCTATTCCTGACAGATCACCTTCGCCTCATCAACGTTCATAAGTTGTTGCATGCACGCACGCCGGTTCCGGGTACTTCTTCCCCTTCGCTAATACATCCGTATGTCCGCCTGGGACGTCCTTTACCAGCCCTTTTACTCACATTCGCAATATATACTTGTTTCGTCAATCTTTCTTCCTTCATCCTCTCCACATGTCCAAACCAACGCAACATTCCTGTCTCAATTTTCGTCACTACATCCTCTTTCAGTCCACAACGTTCTCTTATCAGACTATTGGGTATCCTGTCATTCAAAGTAACACTTCCCAAGGACCTCATTTCTACTGCCTAAATTCAACTTTCTTGCTTCTTTTGCCACGCCCAAGTCTCGGTACCACACATGAGGAGGATGCCGTGACATAAAAAAAAGCTTTAAAGCTAATATTTTGTTCTTAATATAAAATTGTTTTCCTACAACAAAAATATTTTTAAACGACCAAGTCAATAAAATAAATAAACTAAAAAGATAAATAAATCAAAAACCCCTTCTTCTAAGTTTGTATATTTAACGACACGCACTTGACCGATTTTTTTCTTAAATTTTCTACAAGGATGTATCTACAGTCGCGTGCACTAACATGTAAACAAATTAGTACCTCGTCACATTAACCTTTTCTATCCTGATGTATGAGAAATTGACTATTTTGAGTTTGAAAAGATACTAAATTGACATAAAAAAAAATATTCAAAGTAGCACAGAAACTGCGGCTTAGCAAACATTGCTAGTTACACTACAAGTAGGTATCCATTTCAAAATCTAGATAATTTTTTTGCATGGCCTTGGGGCGGCTTGAAAACTGACAGTAGACCAGCCACTAGTCTTGCAAGCCTCCGCCAATCCGGACTTGGCCCCCGTGGTGGAGTATGGCCTATACCTTTCTCAGGGAATAGACCCGTGCCCCTCGGTGGGGACGTAATGGGTTGATGATGATGATGACATAATGTTTTCATAGATATCCTGACTGGCATAGCCACCTAGTGCATACATGTTAATATTCGTGACCGTACAGATTTAAATGAAACTGTGTAGGTTACTAAATATATCTAACTTAAGAGGAAATTAAACGAAGAAAATTTAATAAAGGGATTAAATTTTACTAATAAAGCAAACTTCGACATCAAACAGACAACTGTTAATCTACTGTTAACAGCTGTAAATTTTTTTCTGTGTGCACTTTGGCCAACTGACAGCTATTAACAGTAGATTAACGGCTTGTTAGTGTACCAGAAACCAGGGGTTACTCGATTATCTACAAAATCAAAACTGATACACATGCAAAGTTCTTTATTAAGTATTACCTGATTGTATCGTTTGCTTGGAAGATAAAATTTATAATTATTTCTTGTAAGAGGGCTGCTACTTATGTATGCGGGATAGAAAAAATAAACAAATGTATATGGCTAAATATGCTTTTAATCTTCAAAGTATTCTCCACTATGATCGATGCACTTTTGCATTTGATGAAAACAATTTGTAAAACACTTTTTCCACTCTGACTGAGGTATCTCCAAAACGTGCTGTTTGAACGCATCTACGGCATCTTCACGGGTCGAAAATCGTTGACCACGTAATTTATTCTTGACATTTGGGAATAAATAGAAATCATTGGGAGCCAAATCAGGGCTGTACGGTGGATGACCCATCAATTCTATTTTTTGACCATCCAAAAATGTAGTTGTTTCCTGAGATGTATGACAGCTGGCATTGTCATGGTGAAGTATAATTCTGCGTCGCTGGTTGTTTTGGCGTATTTCTTCAAATACTTCCGGCAAGCAAATGGTCGTGTACCACTCCGAATTAACCGTTCTGCGATTCTCCAGTGGTATTGTAGCCACATGGCCGTTAATACCAAAAAAGCAGGCCACCATTTGCTTTACAGTGCTTTTTGCACGAGCCACTTTCGTAGGGTTCGGCTCATTTTGAAACAACCAAACTGTTGATTGTTGTTTAGTTTCGGGATTGTACGCGTAGATCCAGGATTCGTCACCTGTGTAGATATTATAAATAGATCTTGATTTTTTTAAGGTTTTCTTGCACCATTCGACGCGAGCTTCTTTTTGATCCTCAGTTAAGTTGTGCGGGATCCAACGAGAACAAATTTTTTTTACAGACAATACGATACGTAACATGTCGGTCTTGCATTATTAGTTTTCGCACAGCTTCAATATTATGTGGCACAACCACCGATTTCGGGCGACCTTCTTTAACTTCGTCGGTGAGCTTACTGCGCCCGCGATTAAACTCACTAAAACAAGAAATACACAGTCGTTTTTGATGGAGCTTCACCACCAAAAGTCGAAGTTAATTGATCTACGCACTGTTGTTGCGTTAAACCACGTCGAAAATCGTAATAAATCATAGCACAAATATTTTCACGAGTGAGTTCCATTTTTTCAGCGATATGACATTTTAAACCCAACAAAAACAAAACACTAACGTATATAAGAGAAAAATATTATCGGCCAGTATTTAAAAAAAGAACGAATTTGACCGTAGAGGTCAGACATTGCGTTTAAAATTATTGGAATCCCAGATTCCGCATACATAAGTAGCAGCCTATGTAGTACACTTTATAATTTTTGCTATGAACATTTGTGGAGTTATAGTAGTAATACCTAACTTAAGCTACCGGTGAATGAACACATCGTGAGGAAACTCGAGTGGCTGCCGTGTTCAAATACCTCAGCGCTTGAAATTGCCAATCCGCGGCGGTCATGCGTGGTAATTAAGCCCATACTCTCTCTGAGAGAAGGCCTTTGCCCTGCAATGGCACGTTTATAGACTACACAAAAAAAACTGGTTTTAGTTTATTTTTATGAACAATCACGCTATTAAATTAAATAAATGGTGGGACTATAATTTTACTACAAAGCGCTTTTTTTACTGAAGCAGAGCTTGAAGGCCAGAGGCACTCGAGTTGCGACTTTTAGCTACGGCATCTCTTGGCTCTCAAACAAAACAAAGTACAATTAATAATACCAAATGATCATTCATTATTTTTGTTTCTTACCTTTAAACTCATTCATATGAACCCACATAGGTAATACACGAAAATAATTCCGTTCATGTCAATTTCTCTCCCAGAGCAAATGGCAATTAAAATTAATTCACCAGGAATCTCTCTCTGGGTCTAATTAAGAACTTTAGCAACTACGAGTAAAAATGCTCAACAATAACAAATATAAAACTTAAACTAAGCGTCGCCCAGTAGAATTATATCTTGAGTAAAGTTCACTGATAGATAGGAAGGTAGAACATTCTTTATTAACACAACCCAACACTACATAACACACAGAACATAAAAAAGAGTAGAAGTAGCGACATGACACATTAGTACGAAAACCAGTGTAACCAAACTGATACTTACAGTGTTGCCACAACCGAAAATGTATTTCGGACGTTATCCAATCTGAAAAAGGACCGTTTTCAAGATTAAGGTACGGTTTTCAATGTACTGTGTGTATAGTAAAGAAATAAAGTAAAAAAACAGGATACTAGGTAGGTATTTCAAGTTATTACCTTATTGCTCAAGTTGTTAGTGATAAGTTCATGACGCTCAACCGCCAACCACCAAACACAATAATAATTAGTCAATTTATTTTATGTTATAGTTTATTACATAAAATTAGTATGTTCAAATCGTAAAATCACGAAAATGTTTGTTTTCTTTTCATTGATGATGTTCCGCTCTACGCAAATTATTTAGGTTGCAGTTCATAAAGTTCATTCAATTATTATTTCATGTTATCCATCTCATCCACTCTACTGAGTGTTATGTGAGCTATAGCTAGTTTTTTCCTAATTCGGAACGGACCATGCCATGAGTTCGTAAGCGGCATGTCAAAAATATTGCTAAATGCTATCTTAGTTCCCCATAACAAATGAATTTAGTGTTATCTCAGTTTTTGCTTAGCGCTGTCGTAAGGATGTGTTCAAAAAAAACATAATCACTTAGTTGGATGTGTTCACTAATAAAATGTTGATTGGGATGCGTAGACGGAGTGGCGGCTTAGAAAAGGGGACGGTGGTAGTAATGGGACGGTGAAGGGACGGTCGTAACATAAAAAGGACGGAAAACCGTCCCTTTTAGGACGGTGTGGCAACGCTGGATACTTATAAGCCAAACGCACACTACGAATGCCGAGCTGCCATTGGTAAATAAATTCAATGCCGAAAAGGTGTACATCATAAAAGTTTCAATTACAATATGCACCTTTTTATAATGTCAACAATGATCAAAGTGAAATGACAATGATGAAATTAAGGTTGACATTTTGTAGTAACGCTACTCTACACTAGATGGAACTAGCGCCGTGTCGGACCGAAAAGAACTTTTACTTACTAAGACATAAAGGTCAAAATTGAGAAACAAGTACATTCTCAGTTTGGGATGGGACAATGCGAGTTCTAGATTGTCGATAGGGAGAACCTATCGACAAATTATACCCGTACAAACAGTTTAACACATTAATGGCCGAATACGAATACTGGTACTTAGAAGAATTTTTAGCTATTTCTTTTTTGCATGCGGGTTGACTGGTAGAAAATGCATCTTTTTCACATTATCTTTTTGTGCAATAAAGATTCAACACTAATAGGGTAAATAGATGCACAAAGAAAACAATCTGGTAGATTTCATATTTTAAAATGTTCTCTTATTTAAAACTACCTTTAACCCGCTGCTTCGCGGGTGTTAGAAAATATAACACGGGAAATATCATGTATTCTACGACTCAATTCAGATCTTTGTCTATCTGTACGCCATGTTTCATACGTTATACTAATTTTATTGATGATGGTACTAATATATTTATATTCTAACCTGGAAGTGAAGCACATTTTTTCTGGTATTGCTGCATAGTGCCACCTTCCGCCTTTTTTAGTTATTATGAAGTGTTCATGAAAATGCTCTGAATATATTGTGCTCATCGTCGTTTTGAACCAATTTTGCCTTCCTATCGCTGCCATCCATTTTACTTTCGTATTCGGTTTCTTAGGAAAACTAAACGAAAACTCACTTCCAAATTGTTTTGATTCCGAGAGGGTTGTTGTATCATTGCCACGGTTTTCTGTTGTATTTGATTAAAAGTACTTTGATAGTTTCTTAGATATTTCAGTCACTTATAAACTGGTGAAGAGAGAGAGAGAGAGACATTTATTTGAAGCCACAAAGATACAATACACATAACACACATAACGATATTAAAATAATACAGACAAATAAGAAAAGAAAGAACAAAGAAAAATATTACAAAGAATACGATATAAAACAAACATTTACAATTTAGAAGGGCATTGTATCTCCGCAGCCACAAACAGGTAGCTGACTCAGCATTTGCTGCAGGCTGGGCCTGCAACACTGATTTTCAGTCAGCACAAGAAAAACTATATCGCGATCTAGCTGTGCTCCAATGACAGTTTTCACATGCACAACAACCAGCCGGCGACAAGAGCTCATACATTACTACTTTACCCGGCCCGGCGACCGGAAGCATTTGAAAAGGCACTTAGGAAGTAGGTATAAAATAACAATAATTATTTTATGCCACACCTGGCAATAAAGTGGCTTTTTCCGCACGCTGCGCGTACGGAACAAGCTGCTTTCTGGCCAAGTGTGGACATAAAAAGATGTACACAACACGGGAGGTAATAAAGAAAGCTCTCGATCGCATATTTACGTCCCTCGCTTACAGCTCGGGCCGCAAACTTCTGCGATCTCGGCCTTTCTTTGTATTACCACCCTAGTTGTGTAATTTACTATTACCTACTTAGACGAATTGGAATTTTCAATACCTAAGTATGTATGACTACTACGTCATAGACAATAAATTATCGATAGATTTTTATCATGTGTGCCCCCATCCGTAATTGAGTAGAATTCAAATTTTGACAGAAACTTCTAGAGAATGTACACTTTCTTCGATGAAAATTTAACTTTATTAACCAGTAAATAAAGGTGGTTTCACTTTCTCATTTTCGGATTGGTTTCCGTGTTCATGTCATTACAAATTTAATTAAAATTAGAATGAAATACAGATGAAATGTTACGGCATGATCGGTATATTTTGGTCCCCAACTTTTATTTTTGCTCTCTAACAGAGCATAACAAGGCATTTTAATCAAGTTTTCACCATTTTTTTTTTACTAGAAGCGCACGGCAACTGAAGTCAACAAAACTGTCACCGACTCCGCATAGGCAATACATTGCTAATGTGAGGCACGCGGGCACCGCCCACTTACGACTTCTACTCTTTTTTTATGTTCTGTGACATAACATAACATTTACATACAAGCACATACATTGCTTCTGGCCCCACACTAGGATACCCTGTGTCGTGGGAACTAGAAACAACGACATAACAAACATGTAAACATCCAAGACCGGGGCTTTTTTTTGTTCCCAGCCGGGATTCGAACCCGGGACCGCTTACATGGTAGGCAGACACGCTACCGCTACGCCACAGAGGTCGTCATTGTACCTATACAGAAATTACACGGTGTTCCTTGTATTGCTAAGGAATATTCCTTACCGAGTTGTGAGCCAGGGTTACAGATGTCACGTTAAATCAATCAATCAATTGATCAAATCAGTTTATTTTGACGTAAAGAATTTAAATACTGTTTGCCGAATGTAGACACTGCCTTCAGGCCATATCGTAGTAGAGGAAAAGGCAGTGGGAAAAAAACTCCACCCTGACCATCTTTTCTCAAGTCATCTTGAACCAAATCCATCAGTTGCCACCTATACATACGTATAGGTGGCAACTGATGGATTTGGTGATAAGTCTTTAAATGCCAAAGCATTAGTTAAATGTCTGAGTCACCAAATATATCTCTCATCTTCTGGTATAGAACCCTGCTGTTCGGCATTCACGGCAGGTATCCGCAACCGGCAGTCCACAAGCTTATACTAATGCAGTAGATAGAACTTTATTCATTAATTAATAAGAGGCAATCTGAAATTTCGCACAAAGCTTCGTCTTAAAAACTAGCACAATAAAAAAACAAACAAACTTATTGTTTGTTTTTCCAGTGTACAATAAAGAATATTCTTATCTTATAACAAACAAATACTAATAGCTTACTTAAAAGGAAATAATACTAAAACCTACAATAAGCAATTATGAAGGTTTACATATTTTACAACGAAATAACTTAAACTTAGTTAAAGCAAGAAGGCAAAGAAAAGAAAAGAGAATAAACTTTAACATCAGATATAAAGAAAATTTATATATCTTAAACAAGAGATATAAAATATTTAATAATTCTTCTTCTTCAGGCTATATTATGTAGTCCACTGTTGGACATACCCCTCCCCTAATGAGCGCCATACATAGCGCCCTGTCTTTAACAATTAAATACAAACAATCAGTAGGTATGCAAAACAGTAAAATATTCTAGGCGATAAACTTCACAGTTTAAGAAAGAACGAATAAGGCTAGAATCACTCTAATATTCTTAAATTTTACTTAATAAACTAAACATAGTGTCGTTTACCTTCAGTACTTGCAATTATCTCTTATTTACTTAATTTATTTTAACCGGGCGTTTTCTGAAGCAGAGTGCGAAGAGCAGAGGCTCGTGAGTTACGCCAAGCTTGCCTTCCAGCCCCGGCATCCCCTGACCATCGGACAAACTAACGTTAAAATTATTCATAATATTGGTAAAGAACAGAAATAACTCCATTCGTGCCAGCTGCTCTCCCAGGCACTTGCGCCGTCCTAGTCCGAAGGGCATAAAATTATTCAGATTGATTAGCTGTCCGTTGTCCAAGAATCTCTCCGGGCGAAACTGTTCAGGCTCTGGGAAAGCCTCAGGGTCCAGGTGTATTTTATTGATGAGTGGTATGAGGTGGCTCCCTGTAGGTACGAAGTAGCTATTCAAATACCAGTCGCTGAAATCGTACAGTACTTTAAGTATGTGGAGTTTGAGGAGCAGAAAAACTTTAAGTGGGTATAAATATTTTATACTCACGAGCTGTTTACGTGAGTAGTACCAAGTGGCACAGGGGAGACGCGACGCATAGTCTCGTAGATAACGGCCTCGACGTATGACAAATGCGGTCGATGCGCCAAAGTGACCATCTCGCCAGGGGCGACCACTGTAGCCAGGTCGCGGCGGACCTTGGAGACCACGGCTGGCTCTCGTACCATGATTACCAGAATCCACAGCATGGTTGAGAGCACTGTCTCCATACCCGCGGAGAATAAGTCGTTCATTACTTGAACCAATTGCCTCGCTGGAATATAAATGACAAGATTGGAATTTTACCTACTCGCCATAAATTAACAGCCTAGCGAATTAATTAGTTAAGCCGGGCACATAAGTGCATTTTTTCTTATTACCTTAATACCTCAATATAATAGCCAGTGATTTTTTTATGGAAGTTCTGCAATTCAATGCTTGAACATACCTATGCATTCCTCCGACGAAACTCCTGGAAAAACTTTCGTAATGGCGTCTGTGTTATCACCGTCGAGAAGATTCAAATAGCAGTCCAACAAGTCAACAGTCCGATCCATGTGAGCATGTTTTGATCTTTGCTCAATTCTCCTGCTGACGTGTTTTTTATGAAACTCACAAATGTCTTGAAAATTCCTTTCAATTTCTTTAATCACCACTGCCTTTCCAGGTAAACGCTGCGAAAGTATTATAAGACAAGGAACTTAAATAAAAAACTATCTAGATACCTACCTGAAGTCACCGTATCGGAAAGGACTCGGAGATCACTTACCAAATAGCAAGGCAAATATTCTCCGATAAGAACTGAGCCATAAAGCTTCATGCCCTCGGCGATGTTTTCTTTGAACTTCAAGAACTCTTCGTCTGTTTCCGTGAATCGAAAGCTCATCATCAACTGACAGATAACGTTATGAATATGACGACCTAACAGATTGGACGGATTCACTGAGGCACCATCTAAATTTTCTAAGCTCGTTTTTAATTCCTCGATCTCAGACTGAAAATAATTCATCAATATTATCAAGTATTCAAATTACTAAAAAATCTAAAAAAATATGAGAGCACAGAGTTGTTTTTATATTTATTTTTGTGTTCTGTTGATTTTACCAATATAAATTTTTCGAACGGCTGGTTTTCCCAAAACTGAACTCCAAGTGAGCGAAACTTTTGATACAAAAACTGTCTTTGCTTCTTCCAAAGCTTTCCTTCACTCAGCAGAATGCCTGAAAGTTTTTTTTATTACTTAATTATACTGTATTGCACACGAAACATTGAACAGGGCATTACATAAGAAATAACATGTACAAAGGCAAGCTGATCCTTGTAACAGATTTCTTCCAGCAAACCTTTGAGAGTCGAAGCTGCGGTAAAAACGCTTTTTGTAGAAATGAACTGCTAAAGTGCTATTCTTATTTTTTTGACATTCAACAAAGGCGTATCTATCTAAAGTGGCATTACTCAGTGGCCTTTCATAAAGTACGTCACAGGTTAAAGCAGGGTGGAGGGAAAAATGGTCGACAAAGTGTGACGAGGGGCTCTAAGTTTCGTGATGGCACAAAATTTTTTATATTTTTTTAAATGCTTGACATGATGTTGATAGTATTAAAATGTAATCTAAACGAGAAGAAAGGTAATTTCTGAACTGTTGGTTTAATTTAGTAAGATATGCGACATTATGACGTCTTCTTCTTCTTCAAGCTATATTAGTCCACTGCTGGAGATAGCCCTCCCCTAATATGCGCAAGGTTGTGCCATCATTGGGGGGTAATGCCCATAATCCCCACGCTGGGCATGCGGGTTGGGGATCGCAGTTTGGTGGAATTGTACTGCAGGGGGTAGTTGAACTATCCCTTAGTCGCCTTTTACGACACCGTTACGGTATGACGTATTCTCGACGTAATTTGCAAAATATGTGACGTCATACTAGGGAGAGAGGGTCTCACAAAGAAATAAATCTAGAAATTAGAGAGACGTCCTATATGGATATCCGTTACAATTTTTAGGTACATACCTCGGCCCCCAAGCAGATTGTTAAGCGGAGTGTGCGGCCGCCCGGTGGAATCACATCTCGAGAACAGTTCGCGGATCATACTCACGGACCCCAGGCACACCACCAAGTTGCGGCCCAGGGTTACCGACGTCACGTCACCGAATGTAGCAGCCATCTTCAGGTAAGCCTTATGTGGGGTCCTACTTCTTAGCATCCATGGCAGGTAACCCGCAACCGGCAGTCCCCATGGCCCTTGTTGATTAATTAACATAATTTCGATAACGATACGCAATTAACCCGGACTTGGCCCCAGTGGTGAAGTATGGCCTAACCTTCCTGCGATGCAGGAAGAGACCCGTACCCCAGCAGTGGGGACATACAAGGGTTGATAACGAACGCAATAAAAGACTGTTTCGACGAAAGTCATTAAATTAGGATTAATATTTATTTAGCACTGGACCATTAGTAAACTCAAACAGCTTACTAAATTACGTATATTGTTAGTGCTAAATTCGTTTTTGAATTTGGATTCAGTTAATTGCTTTTCTGGCTAAAGAGTCCGACCAGCTTTGCGAATCAGAGCAAAACCTGTTTGGATTTTTCCGACAAAAAAAAACAAGTAAGTGAATCCGGATTAAGTTAATAATGTGTAGTGTGTACACCAGGACCGCGGGTCGCTAAAACATATATGGTTCCAGAAATGAGTAACAATGTGAATACACAAAATTTATCTTTCAGAAAATTATCCATTTCGAAGACTCCCTCCCCTAATAAGAGAAAATTATCTTATTAGGGGAGGGCTATTACAGCAGTAGACTAATATAGCCTGAAGAAGAAGAAGAAGAAAATGTTCCAATAAAACCTTTTTGGTGTTACAATTCTTACAAAATGTTTTAATAAAAGTGTAATAACTCTACGCCTGTTACATGTAAGTGGATGACAGTTTAGAAGTGCCGCAACCAATATTGGTTAAACTACCGGTATTAATAGATTGAGGCTATATCCTCTGCAATGGGCTGCTTTTGCACCCGCCATCCTGACGTTAGGTCGGCGGGTCCAATATCGTAGTTACACTTGCTTTAACTCGGTATAGACAGCGTATAGACGTCGCAAGCAATTCAGAGCTATCTTTTGGGGTAGGTAGCTTCAGCAAAATCAACCATGATTTTCTTGCAACCCGCGGCCCTGATGTACACTGTGTAGTGCTTCTGAAAGGTTTAGTTCAAAAATACTTATATGCAGTCTGTTAGCTTTTAGAATATAGCTCGGGCTCTAGAATAGGCTTCGGTTTTTGCCGAAAGCACACGATAAGTGTAATACTACTTCCTGCTCTGTATAAAACTTTTCTTCACTATTTTGAAAAGTTATGCAAGTTATAAATAACAATATAAAATAAACTTTACCTTATTGCAATATAATCGATTCTATCCGATAGTAGCCGAGGTGTATTCTAAAAGCTAACAGACTGTAGTTAGCGCAATATTTTTTTACTTACCTGGAGGAAGCCTTCGCTTGTATTTAATTGAACTTGTGCAACAATAAACTAAGATAGCTATGAAAATAGCAATCAATATCTCAGTCACTGTAATATTCGCGAAGTACCTGGCTAGACACAGCACTACGTTCAATCCCTTGTTCATCATGATATCACAGAGATCCATCGCGATCATAAGATACGTATTATGCAGTGCTAAGCATTAGCAATGGCGATCGTAGATTAGTTTTGCTTTTATATATTATGCTTATTGCTCTTATCGCATCAAGGGTTATTGGACGTCTAAGAATCAGTCACGGAAACCGCAGATCTTTAACGATTACTCAAGTTACTAACTATAAGTTAAATGAAATATAATTTTGCAAATGTTCTAAGACACTAAAATAATCTGTTGGGACTTCTGACGTATGTCAACTACGGAGGTGGACTGCACATCAGTGAAATAAGTAGAGGATATTATGGTCGTGACGAAGAATTGACTTATTAATTTTTCTTTCCTAATCTTCTTTGTCATAATGAATGTCGCATTATTTGTACTTTCATAATGATACTTTTGCATAATCGTTCTTTGGCATAATGAGTATTAAGTACAATGGGCTGTTATAGGTACTATATTCATTTTGACTATTATTGAGACGCAATTATAGTCTTTTGAATTTTTTTAATTTACCTAATATTCATTTTCCTTAACCACATGCCACCCAGAAGTCGCAAACATATTTATTTTATATTTATATCGGTCACCTACTTATGTACAAATTATTCAGTTTTGCTTACCTTTTTTCGAAATGTATTAGGTTCATGATTATGTTTCTTTCCCTTGTTTGGATAACAATTTATGGGTGTGATCACCATTTTGTTTTGTTATGAGGCGAACGTTGCATTTATAATCGTCGTTGCGACGTATTTCACACACCTTCGCTATCCGCGGCGCCTCGGCCTAGTGCCTTGCCTGAAAGAAACTGAAAGTTAAGACCTTTGCCTGGGATCATGAATGGTTTTAGCCTTCGGCTTCGGCGTGAACGTAGCTTGGTCGACGGCCTCACCACGGCGGTAAAACATGAGAAACATCTCATGCCCGCTTCGCTGTGCTCTGCTTTCAGCCTCAGGAGTTTCTACCATCTGGCTTTTGAAAAATTTGTATTAAAATTTACATACAAAATTTGTCACTTTTAATCATCAATGTCGTGGCCGTCATCTTGAAATTCCTCTCCGATTTTTCTCAGATATCTGACTATCGTGGTAATACGAGGCCATTTACAGATTGCCATTTTTCATCAACGTAAGTATACCCTCTTGCCCGTGAACTTTTTTGGGTGGAGGTCGAAATGGGCCAAATTTTGAGCGGTCATTTTGCATAGCAATTCTGAATTTCTAACAACATCACCGGATTTGAATTTTGCGATCCCAAAAGCCATCCAATACTACAATTTAATTGAACTAAATCGGTCGGTAAATATAAAATTGAGAATCTACTTGATCTGAGAATCAAAATGAAAAAACTTCTCATACATTACTTTGACTTAGGAGTGATCGTTTCCGAGAAATCACAGGGAAGATTAATAATCAGTGCGTTACTCAGTATACTGTTTATACGCACTTACGTGGCGAACCCCTAGCGCCATCTGCAGCGGGCAAGTAACCTGTGGACCTCGCTAGACAGTAGACACTTACGGGAGTTGGGACTTTTGCGTGGGAACATGAATGATCTCGGCGTTCGGCCTCGGTCTAAACCTAACTTGTAACGTATCCTAATGTAAAATGTAAATGATGTTGTTGTAAATGTATCCTTATACTTATTTGTATAATTGAAAAATATCTTTACTTTAACGTAAACGTAACCTAACCTTCAGTCTTTTGGTGTTTAAAATATCGATTTTTAGTGCAAAATGTCCATACAGCTCAACTCTACCAAATAAATGCCCAGTTGGCTGCGTGGATGTTGAAAAATTGTCAAATTCGATCGTTCATACCTATTAAGGCCACCATAAAAAACTTCGAACAACCTTAATGAATTTAAATTTTGCAACCTCAGAAATCTACCTACTAACCTATACCAAACAGCCAAATCGGTGGTTAAATAAAATAATACTCGAGAGTCGACCCGATCCAAGACGAAAATTAAAACTTGGCTATAGGATGGCGGTAATACATGGATGGTGGATGGATATATTTCTTAAAACTTTCTCATACATCTCATGAACCTTTTACGTACGAATGATAATTTCCGATAAAACCTATAGATGATCGGGGAGAAAGTGAATATATCGGGTTGAAGATGTATCATATGCCTAGTTATAATAATAATAAATGGTTGCAATCTTAATAATTTTATCAAAATACCTATTAATACCTACCCATAAAAAGTCGCGCACCGAGGGTTCCGTAGTTTACCGAGCTTTTCCCGAACTACAAAGAACTACACTTATGATTTAATTACAAAATGGAATGAATAGTTTTCAGATTTTTTTAATTTATTTGTACTTTTTGATTCGTTTTTTTGCGGCTTAAAGCGGCATGGCCGTAACATTTTTTTGCGTTAACGTAAGTAGAAGTTAGATGTTTTCACAACTTCAGCTGGATACCTACCTCCACGCGTTTCTGAGATAAAGGGTCTTGACAGAAAAACGGACGGACAACAAAGTGATCGATTCAATTGATTTCAACGTAAAGAATTTACATTATGTTTGCTGAATGTCAAAGTACAATGTAACATGAAAGTGAAAGCCGCTGCCTTCAGGCCGTAGTGTAGTGGAGAAAAAGGCAGCGGGAAAAAAACTCCACTCCGACCATCTTTTCTCAAGTCCTCTTAAATCTAATACACAGTTACCACCTATACGTATGATAAGATTCCATGATGTCCATTAATAATTTTGAATTCCAAAGCATTAGTTAATTGTTTTACGTAGGTCGTGAAAACATAACAAGTGCTGCGGTCAGACACACGAACAGCACTCGTTCACGAGCATAACGCAGAAGCCTTTTGAGTTACAGAACCTTAAACAGATAGAAATACAGCAGAGCCCTATTGTTCATATTATTTACTACATAATGGCACGTGCTGTGAGCACGTTGTCTCACAGCGTGCATTGCCCTACGAGCGCGGTGCTGATTCTTCTCTACACAGCGATCCGTAATCGACAAGGTTAGATATTTATGACGAAGTCTTATCGCTATTTATTGCCAGTTCAATGCCCGTGCAAGGTCGCTGCGAGCGACGTGATTGTAGGTAAGTAATACATTGTGAAATGTTAGATTGACAGATTGACTGTGTGTATTCCTTGAATATTCTTTACTTTAATACTGACAACACTGGTTAGTGTTACCATTTTATTTTCCGTCTCTCTTCCCTTTCCGCCCGCCATCATGACCGGCTGTGTGATATTAGTATAATAATATACTTAACTTTAAATCCAATGTAATCACAAGTGACTGATATTATAAAACGTATAATCGACCAATGGTGTTCATATTTTGAGTAATCAAAACCACCACACTCCACTCACATCTCCCAACAGGTTATGGTGCCCAGTGCCCGGCAATTCTTCTATCTAACCTAGAAGCTGCCAAGAAGCAAGGATTACGGAACGTTGTGAGTGAGTTTGGTCGATTACTTATTTGTCGCAAGCTTCGTCTATTTTGGTGGTAAAAGAAACTGAACATGTCTGAATCTCAGGCCGTGACCGCGGGTATGCATTCCTTTACGGTCGGTCAACATATGGAGAAACTTGAAGGATCTTCAAATTATCATACATGGAAGTTTGCTATGAAGAATATTCTCATCCTAGAAGGTTTATGGGAAGTTATCGAGGGACGCGACACAGATGCCGTACGGACGAGTCGCGCTTTGGCACGTGTTTGCCTTTCAGTGCGAAAAGACCTTTATCAATACGTTAGAAACGCCACGACCGCAGCAGAGGCTTGGAAAAAGCTAGCGGAGGTATTCGAAGACAAAGGATTGTATCGCCGAGTTCTTCTTTTGAGGCAGTTACATCGGATACAGTTCTCTGACTACCCTACTATGAGTACGTACATAGAAAATGTTATAACGCTGGTGCAACAGCTGCAGGATATAGGACGTACAATTGACGACGCAGAGGTTGCTGAGATACTTCTCAGTGGACTGTCATCTGAGTATGATTCTTTTGTGTCCAGCATATCCACGGCAACAACGAACACTTCTAGTGAATATGTAAAAGCGCGCTTACTACAAGAGTACTCTAGGAAATCTTCAGTCGACAATACTACTATTTACATGAGTAGAAAAACCGCTAACTTGGTGTGTGATTTCTGCAAGAGGCCACATTAAGTCGAAATGTTTTAAGCTCAAGAGAGTGAAGAAAAACTCGAAGCCTTCTGATGCCGGTCAGAGCAATTTAGTTTCAGCGTTTGCGGCGTGTCTACAGTCGCATGACTTTTATTTGGACAGTGGAGCTAGCAACCACATGGTTAATGATAAACATGTTCTTAAGGAGATTACACCATGTAAATCGACAATAACAGTCGCAAATAAAGAAAAATTAACATGTAACGCATTAGGAACAATTGTTTTATATTCAAATGAACAGGTGAGTCCGTTGTCATTGTCCAATGTCATGTTTGTTCCCCAACTATCTAGCAACTTAATTTCTGTGTCTAAATTGATTCAGAGTGGATATTCAGTAATTTTTGATGGAAGAGGCTGTAAAATTTATGATTCTAAGAGTAAGACCACTGGTAATAGCGACCCAATTGCATGTGCTGCATGTTTTAATGGTTTATATAAACTAAAACTGTGCGTGAATGTGGAGACTAACAAGCCCTCGCCGACGGAGCACTCTTTGTTCCTGGAAGGTAGCCAGGAATCACCGAGACCCGCGGAAGCAGCTGGTTTCTCTGCAGAACTATGGCACAGACGTCTAGGTCACCTGAATTTAAAAGGTATGAAATGTCTACGGGAAGGTGCATGTGGTATAATGTTTCAGGATGAAAACATCAAGAATTGTGTTGTTTGCCTTGAGGGGAAGATGTCGGCCGAGTCTTATCCCAAGGGACAGGCGATGCGGGCTGAAAAGCCATTGCAACTTATCCACACCGACGTCTGCGGGCCGATGCAAGTGCCAAGCTGGGGAGGAGCAAGATATCTAGTGACATTTACCGATGACCATACTAGAAAGACTTATGGTTATCTCATGATGAAGCAAAAATCTGAGGTAATGTCCCACTTTATCACTTTTAAAGCACAAGTAGAAAAGCAAATGGGGTTCTCTATTAAAATGTTAAGATCTGACATGGGTGGTGAATATTTTGGTAAAAAATTCTCTAAATATTTAGAAAGGGAAGGCATTGTACATCAGTGTACAGTCCCCTATTGCCCACAGCAGAATGGGGTGAGTGAACGCCTCAATCGCACTTTAATGGACAAAGTTAGATGTATGCTCACGGAGTCAGGTCTCTGCAGGCGCTATTGGGGAGAGGCAGTAATGACTGCAATTTATTTAAAAAATAGGTCCCCCACTGCTGCTTTAGCAGGACGTATGCCAGAAGAGATTTGGTCTGGGTCCTCTGTTGACCTCAGTCACCTTCGGGTCTTTGGCTGCGTTGCATATTATCTGAATCCATCACAGAAACGCCGCAAGTTGGACTCTAAAGCAAAAATGGCTATTTTTGTTGGCTATAGTGAGACAACCAAGGGCTACAGGTTAAGCGAGCCTTCTCGTCCTGATACTGTGATATTGTCTCGTAGTGTGGCTTTTATAGAGAATAAATATTACCAAGAAAATGAATCTAATAAATTGGATGATGATAATTATTATTTTATTTTGAATGATGACATTTCAATGAATAATAATAATCAAATAATAGAGTCGAATGAAAAACATATTAATAATAATGAAATTAATGAGGATTTATCTCAAAGGATGATGGGCACAAATGTATGGAACCTGGTCCTGGCACCAATCGGAATGAGTAATACGTCGTTGGAAAGGTATTTTTTTGTAGAATAAGAATAATCGAAGCGCTAGTCCCGATTTTCTATCCAATTTGAGTAATCATACGTTAAAAGTTTTTTTTTTATTTAATTTTTTTTCTGTTGTTTTAATTCTTTTTGATATTTTTTCGACATTGTATATCGATTTTAATTACAAATGATCAGCATTGATTATTATATTATCATTGTTTGTTTATTATCGAAGTAAATAAAACAAGTTCAGAGTAAGTTTTATCGTTTAATGTGTTTCATCCATGATAATGTTATTTAAAAATAGTGCTGGTTCAGTAAAGCCTTCATGTCTAGCATATCCTAAATACCACACAATAGATATAATATGCGCACAGGAACCTATCGTGCGGCGTCCTGTCAAACATGTGCAATAATGTTGTAATATGTTTCTACTATTTCTGTCTAATAATATATAGCAAAAATATTGTTTTGATCGTACATGTCGGGACTGTATGCGTGCACGCAACAGCCACGCATCTTCGTGGATCCCATATTCATGGATATCCTCCAAAGCAGCTTCTCTATAAGTTTCTATAAGATATAAGCCGTTGTTGAGGTGCTCGCTGCAATATGATTTTGCCAGTTTTAACTGATATGTCCCCAATGAAAGCAAAATCACGTCCTGTTCCCTCAATCGTGGAAAGTCTTGAATGTCATTTGCTTCCAATCTCTGGAAATTGGCTCTTCTGTTGTTTAATCTTTTTGCTTCTACATAATCATATAACACGTTTGGGGTTTGCCTTCTTTCAACAATTTTTTGTAAAAAAGCTTCTGCGTGTTGGCTATCGACAATAGACCTGTGGAAGTGATTTGTAATTGCTGCTGCAATCATAAAATCCCCGAACATATTAGGCATTGTGTTATTAAAATATTTTTGGCGCAACAGCTTGAAATCTCTTTTGAAACGCCACTTCCACTACCCATCGGCACATTGTCACCAGCCGGGAATCATTTGCTTGAGAAGTCGTGAGCTGCGACTCTTCCCGGTTCTTCGTCGGGGGGACGTGAAATTCGTAGCCACATGCTTCTATATGCTGCAGACTATCCCTGAACCCGCGGTCCAAAATAAATACGTCATTCGGCTGAAGCAATATATGAAGGGGATTTTCCTCGTCAGTCATTAAGTCGCTCATTATCTGCGCATCAGTTTTTGTTGCAGCGTATGGTCCTTTAACATCTATAATGTATCCGTCAGTGGTTACGATTAAAAATGGTTTCAACAAGTTTTGGAACTTGTGTAAACTGTAGGATTGCCTCTGAAACAAAAAGTTTGAACTCTTGTATATATAAATATACGTACCATCGCAAATAATAATGGCTTTATTGTTGTCTTCATTTCCATACAGTGCTTTTGGAATCCTCAAGTTTCTCTCCAATATATCTTCTCTATTCATGTGATCCACTCCCAAGTGTCGCATAACGTAGTCAGTGCTAAGACACTCTCGTGCGATGGCCAACTGGCGTTCGAGTTTTCTCCGAGACATGTTAAACAACGTCGCAAGTCTCGCGTTGGGTTCTCCTGTGCGTAGTTTCGTTAGTAAAATGGCCAAAGTGGTTCTGGGATCTGCACTTCTATTTCTTAATAATGGATTTTGCTCTAAGATGGCATTAAATTCATCATTAGTACGTCCAGTCCAAAAGTGCATTTCTTCTTCATTCATGCCTCGGTCGCTAAAACGTAATTTGGGTGAGTTTAAGGCATTTCGCATTAGGTCACAAACATCCCTGAAGTGGGCAGCCGTAAAGTCATGGGAAATGTTGCAATGTTGGGGCAAATCATCCCAATCATTCCCATTAAGGTGATCGTGACATACTCTGGCACTGTCGGGGATATACAATTTATGTTGAGAAAATACGTGGATTTTAACAACATTTGGAATTCGATGGCGGGTTTCATTAGCGCAGCCATGAAAGATACAATGCGTCGCGGTATTAGGTGCTCTCATATATTCAGGAATATGAAGCATTTCTTCTAATTGCGGTTGTAGTTGTTCTTGCGGTTGTAGTTGTTCTTGCGGTTCTGCTTGTTCTTGCGGCTCCGGCTCGGGTTGAGGGTTTGCATGACCTCTAGTCGCATTTTCGGCTCTTTGCCAGCATCGGTAACATACTCTTCGGGTGTTGTCAAACACGACCTGAAAATGATATATGAAAATGTAAGGAAAAGAAAAACAACTTTGGTTTCCGAAAAATACCTAACAAAATAACGCATTGGGGGTCATTTGTGGGAGGGATTTGTTTTTCTGTCAGAAGGTGTGCGAATCGTCAAATATATGCCACAGATTCACAGATTTCTCAGAGATCTGGTTGCGGTTTTCTGTAGTTGTGTGTACGAAAACAAGGCATACACACAACCACACAAAACCGCAACCACAGTAATTGGTTGTGGTTTTGTGTAGGCCTTGTTTTGGTGGTAAATACATCGTGGAAGACGTAAAAGTGAAAAAGGAATCCCTTGAATGTTCTTTAAGCGACCAGAATCACTTATCAATCGGTTTTCACTTTTACGTCTTCGTTACCTCATTTACTACTAGAATAGATCTGGGATGCAGTTGCACATGATTTCAATTGGTTTCCTTTTATATCGAAGGTTCAGTGAGGATCGAGTGGAAAAAAAAGTGCAATAGGTACAAACCTCCAGAGCAGCGTTTTCTCGTATAAATGTTACTAGCTCCACGTGTGTTCTTGTCAAGGCTTCCGACAGAACGCGTACTTGATATCTGCCTCGGTATAGCCCTCTTCGGCACATTACACAGTTACGGTAACGTTCCATTGCAACGAAACAATCCAATCGTTAAGCACCCAAGTCCAATATAAAGCCACGGTCAACAAATAAAACGGGTAACAGAGTCCAAAATGATGCCAAGGTCAAAGTCGATGTGAACAATGAGGAGCGTAATAACGTAGCACTTAACACAATATCAGCAAACGACTGACTACCTGCGCAAGCGGCCAAGCGTTCCTCACCCTAACATACCTGCCCGCGCGCCGTGTCCCGGAGCGCGAGAGGGGTCAAAACCGAATTCCAGCGTTACCCGTGACCGTGAGTGGGAGAGAGAGCGCAATGTCGCTGTCTCGCTCTAATGATTTATGACAGAGTATGCATAGATGTGATTTTCGTAAAAATCATGAGCATCGGTTGAGTTAAACCAGAGATATGAATTTTTCTAATTTCTATTTAGAGCAAAAAATGGTACTTTCCGACGAGCATATTTCAAAATGGACAATTCATACGGATTCGTCTTCATAGAATTTATTTTTTCACTTGAAAAGAGCTATCCAACGACATATGACTCATCTTGATTGGACATAAGGACCAAAACGCCCATCATCCTTTCAGGCGGAGTGGACGGGGATGAGTACCAGAGCCTGAGTGAGGGTGAACCCGTCTCCGATGACGAATCTGCTGGTGATGGACGTGTGGAGCGTCTGACATCGTCTGGTCAGGCGTCAGATGGAGGGGAAGTAGTTCCTAGCAATGAAGCTACAGTTGGTATGTCCGGTCGTACTACACGCATGAGACGCCCACCTCAAAGGTATGGCGATTATGTTTTTTCTTCTTTAATGACTCAACAAACTTTGTTTGACGAGCCGCAGTCGTATGAAGAAGCTATTGCGTCACCACATCGTGAAGATTGGATTGCCGCAATGCACACTGAATATGACTCTTTGCTGTCAAATAAAGTATGGGTGCTGGTGGACAGGCCTACTAACAAAAACATTGTCAAGTGTAAATGGATTTACAAGTTAAAACATGACGCTAATGGAAAGTTTGATAGGTATAAGGCGAGGCTAGTTGCCAGAGGTTTTACTCAGAAACAGGGAGTGGATTATAATGAAACTTTTTCCCCTGTGGTTCGCCATTCGTCTATGCGAATTTTATTTTCATTGGCTAATGACATGGACTTAGAAGTAGATCATCTTGATGTTGCCACTGCATTCCTAAATGGAAATTTAAATGAGGTAATATACATGGAACATCCTATGGGTTTTTGTGGCAAAACTACTGACAAGGTTTGTTTATTGCAAAAGAGTATTTATGGTTTGAAACAAGCTAGTAAGATGTGGAATGAAAAAGTAAACACTGTACTTATTGATAGCGGTTTCAAGCAGTCTCTATGTGAACCATGTATTTATACAAAAAGATCTGACAAAGACTTGTTATCATAGCTTTGTATGTAGATGATTTTTATGTCTTTTATTCTAAGAACAGCGTTATTAAGACCGAGTTGTTAAGTCTTCTGGATAAAGAATTTGATGTAAAAAACTTGGGTCCATTGAGTAGTGGTTTAGGCATAAGAGTAAGGAGAAACAGGTCAAAGGGTACTCTGTGTTTGGATCAGACTGAATATATCAAGAAACTGTTGATGCGATTCAATATGTCGAATTGTAAACCAGTAGCTACGCCTATGGCTTTGAACTTTAAATTATCTGTACCTACCTAACAGTGAGAGTGTTCACATTCAAGATGAGACCTATAACTACAGACAACTCATTGGTAGTCTTATGTACTTATCTGTATGTACAAGACCTGACATAACATTTGCATGTAGTCAGTTGAGCCAGTTTAATAACAGCTTTGACAAATCCCACTGGTTAGCGGCGAAACGAATTCTTAGGTATTTGGCTGGTACAATTAATTACTGTTTATGTTTTATAAAAAGTGTTAATTGGGGTTTGAGTGCATATACTGATGCCGACTGGGGTAATGACAAATCTGACCGTAAATCATTTACTGGTTTTGTAATAAAGCTGGGTGACAATACCATAAACTGGGAATCACGTAAACAGCAATGTGTTGCACTTTCAAGTACGGAAGCAGAATACCTAGCTATAGGTGATGTATGCAAAGACATTTGCTTTGTTAAGAATTTGCTTTCAGAAATAGTAACTAGAAAAATTCCTTGTACTGTTTTTAATGACAATCAAAGTGCTCAAAAGCTTTTGGAATGTAAGGAATTTTGTCACAAAAGGACGAAACATATTGATATTCGATATCACTTTGTTAAAGATTTAATTAAGAATGACTCTATTTCTGTAAAGTACCTTTCAACAGATAATATGATTGCTGACGTTTTGACTAAGCCTTTGTGTAAACAGAAACATTGTAGCTTCATTGATGACATGAATATTGTGACGTCTGTCTGTACATAAATTATTTTGTAGGACTTATAGTTATGACTTTATCTGTTATTTATACATGATGTTCATTTTATTCTGATGTCATAATATTTGCAATATTGCAAGGAATAAGGGGAAGTGTTAGATTGACAGATTGACTGTGTGTATTCCTTGAATATTCTTTACTTTAATACTGACAACACTGGTTAGTGTTACCATTTTATTTTCCGTCTCTCTTCCCTTTCCGCCCGCCATCATGACCGGCTGTGTGATATTAGTATAATAATATACTTAACTTTAAATCCAATGTAATCACAAGTGACTGATATTATAAAACGTATAATCGACCAATGGTGTTCATATTTTGAGTAATCAAAACCACCACACTCCACTCACATCTCCCAACATGAATATCGTTGTCAAAGTCATGATTTAGGTCGGTAGGTACATATAATTACGACACATGTACAAATAAGATTACGCAATTATAAAAGTAAAATCCGCGGCTACGTAAAAAGCCTTTTAACCAAAACGTCTAGTTTAAGCGTACAAGTTGGTAGCTAGATGATGTCGCGTCGTATATACCTACTGCTCAAGACAACATCCTTTACAAAAATTAAAAACAAAAGAACATCAGCGTTCTTGTTAAGTAGGTAGCTAGGTACCTAGTAGGTAGTTCTTAATATGGTGACCAAGAGTACCTACATCTAGAAACAAAGTGGCGCCATTAAATTTTCTGAACTATGAGCAATGGTTAAACTGTGTTTATCGGTGTAAAGTTGGAACAAATATTTTCAACTCGGGTGCTGTACTTTAGAATCGCTCGCTACGCTCGTAGTTCTACTCTAGAACGCTTTGCTCCGCACTGGCATCAAAAATATTCTTTTGTTATAAATAGTTTGTTCAATAGTTATGTGAACAACCTACTATTTCATTACTTATATTCAGGAAGTACTCGTAGGTCGGAAGTTGCCGGAGGAGCGAGAAAAAAGTAATACTTTTTAGCCCTAGGGAGACTGACAGCTATTAAATTATTAAAAAACTAAAGCTTTGTTAGAATTCTTTCACATTTCTGTTGAACCATGTTCCACTATACTATATAGTCACTCAATTACAACGCGATGTAAATTTTAAATATCATAAAGTTAAGTATTAATAAAGGAATAAACTGTCAAACGACTCTATTATTATTTACTTTCAATTATTTCTTTAAAATTAAATTATTGGCCGGTCACAGAAAAGCGACAGTCCGATCTTCATTTGTTTTTTCGAGTTGTGTAGCCTTTTTACAATTTTCTTATATGGTAATGAAAAGCAGTGTTTTCGTGTAGGTACCTACTGTAAAGCTGACAAATTAGAGATAGGATATAGGTATTGCCTGATCACAGTCGAATGCAGGAACTAAAGATGGGATTTCTACTGAACTCTTATCCCCTGAGCGTAATTATTCGATCAATAACACACTCAGAAGTTGTAGTGCTACGACATAGTAGCTTTAGTACTTAGAATGTGTAGTACCTACTTACGAAAATTAAGTTTAAAAAAAACACTCGGAAGACTTGTCAAAGGCCATTTAACACGAGTTTGGTGGAGGACAATGGTGACTTACGTCTGAGCTTTTGCGATTTAGATCTTTCTCGCATAAGGTTCTATAATAATCTACAACTAAAAATGTATCCACATAGGTACCTATGTGTGAGCATAGCATATCATTAAAATTTACTGCTATAGAGGAAAATCGTAGTTATCTTCGCTGTTTTTATTGTTAAGGCGCTACGCGGTGCTAATAGCGCCACCAACAGAATAAAAATCATGACATGTTTAATAATTAGGTACTTACGTGTCTTTTTTCACAAAAAGTGAATAGTTTAAATCTTAACAACTGTGATAACTATTTTTAGGACCTACGATTTACAACCTAGGACTTTAATCGATTTCCGCTAAAAACGGCCGTTTAAGGCAAAACTGCTTAAAAGTGTTTCTTGATGAGTGCCTAGATTCTTGGACCGAAGTTAGTGTCGGTAGGTTCTAAAGAGCTCTATTACTATTCTATAGGACCGGTTTATGAATTGAGAATTTCACTAAGTAGGTAAATACCAACGTAAGTAACGTTCTGTCACGCTCAGGAAATTCGAAGAGCCAGTGTCAGAGCCAATTTCAGCTAACTATATATTACTTAGCGAAATTCTCAATTCAGAAACTGGCCCTTATTTAACTATTAAGATTTATGATGTAAAAAATTTCCAAAGACGCGTTATAAAAGATATGTTTTTTTTTTCATTAGTAGCGCTAGAAGCGTTCGTGGCCTAGCAGAACCGAGTGATTGGAATTAATCACTTGAGTTCAGCAACAACAGGCGCGGTCAGGTACAGGATGGGAGACCGTCCCGTGACTACCGCTAGTGGAATTTTTTCGAGCGCTTCCGTGCTTCGCAAGGCACGCTAAGCCGTTGGTGCCGGCTATCATGTAATGGCAGTCGTTAAGCCATGGCAGAGGCCTTATGGGCAGCTTGATAACTTCTGACAGTAAGGCTCGCCACTGTCTTGCACTCCCCCACCAACTCGGACTTGGCCCCCGTGGTGGAGTATGGCCTAACCTTCCTGCGATGCAGGAGGAGACCCGTGCCCCAGCAGTGGGGACATATAACGGTTGATATCGTATCGTGCTAGCTAGCAACCCGTAGCGCGTTAAGCAGGAAAACCTGGGGCAATAGGTAACATTGAAATAGACACAGATAGGCGGTCAACATGCTAGCTAAAGCTAGATCATTCCACTCTTGTCCGTTCACCTTGTTTGTCTCTAGCACGATCCAGACCACACGCGATATGTAAACAATTCCTAGTAAACAGATACTCGTGTGAAGTGCATGAACATTAGTGGATTGTGCACTTCAGATAATGTAGGTAGGTACTCCACCTAGGCATCTGAACGTTTGCGGATGCATTCAAATGCAAATGCGCGCGCGCAGCGCTATCACTGATCGATCTGGGCCGCGTTTTATAAAACTACAATACATAATTTATTATGACCATTCGATGTACATTGCGCAATTGAGTCTACTTGTTAATGTCGGTTAAGCGGCTATGTAATGTATATCGAATCATCATAGTAAGCCGTGAATTGTAGTTTTATGTGAAATATGCCCCTGTTAGCGAAGGAGCGATAATAAGCGACTGTTCCACTTAGTTATTGAGTGCCTCAGATCAACCACCTCTGGCCTCCAGCACGCTCTTGCAATTTCGCATCTTTTGTAAGAATGTTGCAGTTTTCACGAAACAGCTAACGAGATGATAATCGATTGTTAACTGTTTTTATGCAGAGTGGTTCCATTATCTAGGAAGGAAAACATCGTAAGGAAACCTTAGTGTCTGAGGTGTTCACATATCTCAGTGCTGGAAATTGCTAATCCCCGGTGGACACGTGTGGTAATTAAGCCCATACTCTCACCGAGAGGAGGCCTGTGCTGACCTGTGCCTTGCAGTGGACGTAGGTAGGTTACAGAAAAAATACAACATTAAATAACATTCAATACAGGTGCCCTTAAAACTGGCCAAATTGTTACGCCTGATGGCAAAAAGATCATCATCAGTCATTTGACGCCCGCTGCAGGACAAAGCATCTAACGAATCCAAGCCACCGTATCCAGGTCGTCAGACCACCTTTTGGAGGGCCTGCCCACGCTGCGTCGTCCGGTCCGTGGTTGCCAGCTTATAACTTTTTTGCTCCAATGGCCATCAGTTCTTTGAGCTGTGCCCCGCCCATTGTCACTTCAAATGAGCAATTCTTCGAGCTATAGGGTCATTGTGGCAACAGTGAATCAGTATTTTTTCAAAGCTACATGCCCACTTCAATTATCTTCTTTCGACTTTCAAACTAAAACATATAGAATGGTACACTAATATACCATGTTTTTGGTGAAATAGCAAACTTCTAAGTGCAATAATTTAGACGTTACAGAGGTTTTTTTAAAAAAAAGGTAATGATCCACTGTGTACTTCTATGTGCACACAGTGGATCAAGTGAAAGTACACAGTGAATCACAGGAGTATACAGTGGATAACAAGTTTGTTTATAAGAAAAACAAATATATATTTTGTATGTTTTATTAGTTAGAATATAAAAAAAACTAAAATCGAATAACGTCTTAAATATTTAAGCATAAACAGAACTTTCTTCAGAAGCAACAAACTCTTTCATAGTAAAAGAAAATCAAATTAAAATTCAACAAAGCCTTGAAACTTTTATAAACATAAAAATAAGGCACTATAATCTTTAGGCTTAAACAAAAACCTCTTCTAGCTTCTAACAAATAACAATTCTTCTAACTTTAAACAAATCTGAGATCGATTATTGGCAGAACTTCAACAAATTTATAACATGAAAATGGGACCCTAATCTTAACATAACCCATATTTGACCCTAGTCAAAACATAATAAAGACATCGTAGCTTAAAAAAAACTAAGACAAATCTGAGATCAAAAATTGGCAGAACTTCAATAATTTAACAAACACAAAAATAACGCATTTCAATCTTGAACTTAAAATATAGCCATCCTAGCTTAAAAAAACAATAGTTAAATCTGTCAGTCACCAATCATTAGAAAATGGTTAGTTTAGTAGGTCCAGAGTTTTCTAACGAATATCTATTTGGGAGAAGTCAATATCAAAGTAATAGTATGACTGCTGACGCAAAGTGCTACCCCCCATTTTTGGATTTGGTAGTATGAATTTTATATCATGCTCCTTCACGAAAGCTAGATCAGGAACATTGGGCATGTTGAATTGATGTTTTCGGTTCCCGCGCAAATAACTGACATAGTAGTCAAGGTTTTCATTGCGATTGTGCAATATTTTGCCAACGTAGTAAACAGCTTTTCTTTTTGTGTCAAAACGAACGACAACATGATCACCTTCTGTAGGGGTGCGAGGTAAATTGCCGTACAGTAGTTTTTCTTCGGTCAAAGACACTACGAGATTGATGTCATCTTCTTCAAACCAATCGGAGTCTTCGTCGTGTATTGACATTTTTTCATTTTCAGCATCATCTTCAGAGTCAGTTTCACTGTGTAATACTTTCTTAACAACTGTCTTCTTGGTTTTCTGCTTTGGCTTTATAGATTTTTCCTTATTAGCTCTTATGGCCTCTTTTTCTGGTGTGTCTGTCGCAATAAAGCTACGCCCGCACTTCCTTTTACGTGTGTTTTTTCTGGGTTGAGCCTTGATAGGCGGTCGAAATTGACATGGCTTGATAAAACTTTTAGATGACGTCGATGGAATATTGTAGTCAATTTCTGAAAAAACTTGTAGTGGGGGGGTTTTTTGTCTCAAGTTTGCATTGCCCGATTGGTCTGCAACGACACATTGAATTTCTTCTGGCTGCGGAGCGATGCACTGGTTTTCTGGATGACGAAGCTCCAGCTCATTTAGAGACTGTTCATTGCATTGGATCTGCTCAAAGTTGTGGAGATCTGGCGTATCTTGCAAGATTGAAGGGCTTTCTCGATCACTTTCAATGTTTCTCGGTAAGCCAAGAGCCACATCAGGATCAGGACGGTCTGTTACCGAGGACGGCAGGAAATCATCTTCATCAAAAACGTTTCTATCAAACGGAAATATGCCGGTTTTTTTGAATGCGCTTGATATGTTGGCTGGTTTCATGGCTTGGTTAAAGGCGATACCTATCAATTCTGCAAGATCATATATGGTGACTGGTTTTCCCGATTTTCTCAACATCCAAGAGTCAACTGCAGCGTTGTAAAAGACTTTGAATGGAGAATTAATACCTACGTCAAGTGGTTGCATTTTTGCAGTTGTGTGCGGATGAAGTGTTAACACCGTCACGCCATTAGCTTTTGCCATGTCTAAGGCTTCGATTGATAAATGTGATTCGTGGTTGTCCATCACTAGTAGAGAGGGGTTTTCTTTAGAACTGGATGTATGTTTGATGAAATGATTCATTGTTTCGGTGAATGTTTCGGCGTTCATCCATCCTGTTGGGGTGGCGAGACCTAGAGTTAATCATGTGGTCCTTGAACTTTTTCCTTGGGAAAATCATCACAGGTGGCAAAGCGTAGCCTGCAGCACAAATTATCAGGCATGTTGTTACGAGGACACCTCTTTCTCCACTTGTAACCTTGTTGATGCTTTTTCCCTTTGGACCAATCACTCTTTGAGGCTTTTGTACAGTTGTCGTAGCAGTTTCATCCAAATTGAAAACTCTTGTACCATCAGCAAAACGGGGATGTCTGCTGTATACAGTGTGCAAGTTGTCGAAAAAACTGTTCACTGAGTGCAGATTAAATGCAGTCGCTCTTGCTAAACTACAAGCTTCTGGCCGACGTAAAGAAAGCTCAGGGTGGCGTTTGCGAAAAGATTTCAGCCAATCGATGCCTGCCATTTTATTTTGATCCCAAGAAGGCGGAATTTTGAGTTTGTTTATCACAGCCATTTCATAGGCCACTTGTCTGCAATCATTAGTCGATAATCCATAAAACATGAGGGCGCATTTGGTGTAATACTCTTTCAAAGCGGCTTCGTGATCGCTATTAAAAATTTGGTTTACCTGGTAGTGAGGTTGTAGCCTCATGTTATCTATTGTGCCTCCAGCTTTTCTTTTTGCATTATAGCGATATAGGGTTGTGAACGCGATTTTGGTTTCTTTCGCAACCTGTCGAATAGATTTGCCCCCGATTATCTCTTCGAGCGCAGCCTTCATATCCGCTTCGGACGTTTTTCCTATCTTCCGCGCATCCGCTGTTAGTTTTCTTGGCATTCTGCAATGTTTTTTTTATTAATATCACATGTTATAAAAAGAAATAATAATATCAGGGAAGCATTACACTTTTAATCCCCGGAGATTGGTGCGTTTGCCTACCCTTTTGGAGCCGATAGGTGCGGGTCACATACTAGACAGCCGATAAAAACTATGAGGGTGCACAGTGAATCATGATCCACTGTTCCCTCTCGGCTAGTGATTCACTTTGTACCCACCCGCCATTTTATATTCATGGCGTCCTAACACAAACTTTTAACCAAAGAAGAGATGTTAACTTACTCGCAAAGTATGGCCTGATAAATATTGTTCGTTAATAAGTATTAACTATGGGCATAATGACAATAGAGATGATCAGAGAACCTATCAAAACTTACATGTTTATTTTACTTTTCACTCCTCGGAACACAAAACCTCAAGTGACACGTGTACACGATGCCGCAGCGCCGCACTGACTAAGATGGCGGCCGAGTGTAATTTCAACGCAGGCGCAGGAAAGAGATAGCCTCTGTTCGGTGGTGTTTTCCTACCGAAACAATGATGATTCACTGTGTACATCTGATCCACTGTACCCACAATGACCCTATCAGTAACTCGTGTTCTTCTGCAAATCTCCTCATTCTATATTCGATCACGCAGTGAAACTCCTAACACAGTTCCTAAGATACCTTGTATCATTATACAAGGTTTAATGTATAATGATACAAATACCTTGACTCGACAAATTGTTCGGACTTTTCAGGTTAGTCAGATTTCCGCGCTGGGCACGCGTGTTAATAATCCCATACTTTCTCAGGCCTGCACGTATGATAACCCAAAAAATTTGCTGCTCCTTACGGGTGTCCCTTTTGGCGCCCCTATTCAATTCTACCTCCATGTAAAGCATGCTTAAAAAGCATGAAAATAAAGCAAATGTAAATCAGCCAAACAGCAGAGGTAGGTAGCCAAAAATGTGTGATAAATCGACTGATTAGAATGCGGAGCGTAGGCAAGCCCGCATTGCACAGCGATCGAGGCACGAAGCACGAGGCCGGCCGCTCACCTCCCTTATGTAACCAACCATAGTGCGTTGACCACTTAGTGCACTAAACACGTTCCTAAACGTTATTTAGAGAAACACGGTTCCGTAAAAACACTCGATATTAAAACTATTAAATGGTCTGTGGTGGAGATTTTACAAAAAAAAGACGTAGGTAACCACAGATTTAATAAATTGCCTCTGAGGAGTGCTTTAGAGGATCCGCGTTTTTATAAATAAAGCCGCTGATGAAATACAACGCAATGAAAGCTAATTTAACATTTTACATCAGCTCAAATATCTAAAGGTATAATTAAAGCCCGACAGATATGTAGATACCCAACCAATAAAAGAGAGCTCAGTGCACTAAGAAAGCGTTCCTTAACTTTTAATACCTTGGAACATTAACAGACCACTTTTACTCACCCATATCAAAATAGAAAATTCAACATTTGACTTCACCTTAAACATTTAAAGGTATAATGTACTTACAACAATTATGCACCCAATATCGAATCCGGTGTTTGTTTGAAATGTTTGGAACGTTGTTTTAGTACACTGAGTGCACTATAACTCTCCTTGAGTTATAGTGCACTCAGTGCACTAAAACATCGTTCCTAAACTTTTTATGCTTCCGGACACTATCATACCCTCAAAACACAAAAAAACTTTTTGTGTTCTGAGATCATACCTCTTTTGTTTACGGAACTCTGTATGAAAACAACAAATTCAACGTTTACCTTCACCTCAAGCTTCTAAAGGTGTAATGCCCATGTAACCAATTATAAAGTAGAGCGTTGACCAGTTCTAAAACAGCGCTTCCTAAACTTTTAGTGCACTCGGTGCCCTAAAACAACATTCCTGAACGTTAAATGATCTAGGACACTATTCGACCTCTTTTATTTACGGAATAAGAGGTCTAAAAATAACGAATTCAACGGTACCTTTATCTCGAGCCCATGTAACTAATAAAGGGAAGCGTTGAGCACTTCTCAAACAGCGGTTCCTAAACTTTGTGGAACACTAACAGACCTATTACTTACGGAACCCTATATCGAAATAGCAAACTCAACATTTAAATATCTTCCCAAGGTATTATGTCAGATAAATAACTTGAACAAATGACTGACTCTTCTAAAGGTATTGTTCGATAAATAACTCAAATGACCAACTTACCATGGACGTATTTCAAGTTTTGTTGACGAGAAACGCAGTATGTGACCTCGGAATTAAATTTAGATGGCTTTTATCGAAATAAAAATACCTATCCATTGCAAACTCACCCAGACAGCGCGGAATGTTGTTCAAGTTAGTCTGTATTGTCTAAATAAAAATAAAACTCGAACCTGACCTGATGCCATTTGGATACTAACCCAACGATTCAGTGACAAATGTAATTTGAGGACATATCATATGAGGGTTTTTTCAATATCTTCTAATTCTACATGGTTAGACCTGAGACTTCCGCACTTAGCCTCATAGCTGGGCCATTGTACGTAGCAAGCGCTGAAGTATGTACGAGTATATACCTCTGACACTAGAACTTCCTTGCGTTTTCCTTCACAGCGAGTGGTATTATTACAACTTCACAAACGTACTTATTAAAAAACAAAGTCGTGATTTGAGCCCACGGCCTCCCAAATGTGAGGCCACCGATCTAACGCTGCGGATCCGCCGCTCTAAATCCCAATGTCTTTACCAAGGAACTCTTGGGTTCTGTAGGAAAGCACTGCACCAATAAACACACTATGGAGGGGCTTTGCTCTGCCAATGTACTCAAAGATTACGATTATAGTTACATACACGCAATTATACCTAGCAATTACTCCGATCCCCAACCCGCATGCTCAGCGAGGGGATTATGGGCATTACCCCCTATTATAGCACAACGTGGCGCTCTTTAGTGGAGGGCTAGTCCAGCAGTGGACTAGTATAGCCTGACGACGACGTCGAATTATACCTAGATTCTCTTCAACACTAAAGGTTTGCTGCAAGAGAATGCCTCTTGTATTAAGCACGCCCTTGTACATTTACTCATGTACGTAATTAGTGCAATATAAAATTAAAATAATAATAAAGATTACGATTAACGTAACTGTCTTACAATCCTCCACCAACCCGGACTTGGCCCCCGTAGTGGAGTATGGCCTAACCTTCCTGCGATGCAGAAAGAGACCCGTGCCCCAGCAGTGGGGACATACAAGGGTTGATAACGACGATTAACGTAACTTACATACAAGCTATTATTTGTGTGGCTATAGGAAGTTTACTAAACCAGTGGTCACACATACAGGGACGTGGCACGGGGGCGCTCAAAAGACGCCACGGGTTGTATAGAATTCACCATCGCCTCGTCGCGTCGGTGTGGGTTTCATCCCCTCCCTTCAGTACATTTCGTATGAAATGTATTTTAGGCATCTTTTCCGTGCCCCTTCTGTGTGGCCGCTAGAAGGATTCGCGAGAAAGTTCAAAGCCATCGAACGATGTACTATACATTAGTTTATTATCGTTTAAGGTAAATGAGACTCTTAAATAGGTACTTAGATAATACGTAACATAATTAACTTGTTCACTTATATCTTACTATACCTAGTAATGCATAAAGCTAGTTCAGGCAGTGAACATACTGATGATATGATATTGGTGTCTTTAACTGGAATCAGTTCTTTTTTTCAATTTCTTACGTAGGTAAAAAGTTTTGTTATCAGTAACTTAACTGTTACCTAGAGTAATCAGTTCATATCAATCCCAAGTTCGATGGGATCTTGCCAGTGTTAAAATCGATGTCCAACGGACTCAATCGATATGTTTACATTATTTACTAAGTGAATCCATATCTAACGGCATCCATCTTTCATCACTATATGCGCGCGGATAGTCAAATACAATTCGTGGAACGTTTTTTTAAAAACTTACTTATTAGTTTATAAATTTTAACAATACACTATAGAAATCACTTTGCTATTTCGCAACTATAAATCGTTACACAGCAATCAAGCAAACCCCTATAATAACATACCAATCACTCGGTATTTTACAGTTGGTGAACAATAAAATACCGAGTGACTGAAATCGATCACTAGGGTTAAGCAACAACAGGCGCGGTCAGGTGCTGGATGGGTGACTATCCCGTGACTACCGCTAGTGGATTTTTTTCCGAGCGCATCCGTGCTTCGCAAGGCACTTTAAGCCGTCAGTGCCGGCTATCATGTAATGGCAGCCCTTAAGCCATGTCACACGCCTTATGGGCGGCTTGATAACTTTTGACAGTAAGGTCCGCCACTGTCCAACCCAGACTTGGCCTTAACCTAAGCTTCCTGCGATCCAGGAACAGACCCATGTCCAAGCAGTGTGGACATACAGAAGTATGATGTGAACTATGAAATAGGTTTAGTTGCTATAAAAATCACAAAATACAAAATAATGATAACAACTTGGTTTCATAGTAGAAACCACCTAAGTATTGGTGGATTCCACAATAAAACAAAGTTTGAATGTGATCATGCATACCTGAAACTCAAGCATCAGAGAAAACGTGTTAGGTACTTAATTTGACTAAGGTCTTGATAGCTCAGTGCTATACTGTCAAAATTCTTGATTGTGGATCCGGGTTCGGTTCCCAACTAAACGTCTGCTTAAAAATTAGTACAAGATTTTTTTTAATTTTAGACATGTCTTGTTTTCAGTTACTAAATTACAATGCAATTAATTTCCTTCAAACATACCCCGCTTAATATGGCACTGTAGGCAGTCGTAGTACCTATATTAATCTAAACATGTTTTTTTAAACATCAGTCATATCCTTAACTCTCAGCTAAAACATATTAAACTCTCAGGCCAGTATTACAGAAGCGTACTCAAGCGCCGATCTCTACTTAAGACTAGTTTTGAGTATGGATTTAATTTTAGAACGTTACTTGAGTCAAGATTCATCGAGCGCGACTCAACTGAGTAATAGCTAATTCGAGAACGATACTTGGGTAGCAATCTCTACATAAGTAAAGATCAAATCTGTATTTACTCAAGTGTGGTCGGAACCACGCTTGAGAGTCGATCGGCCAGTTAGTAAAGTTGTCAATTTGGAATGTTTATTGCAAAATTTATATATTCGAAAACCTTGATCACTATGACGAAATAGTTAATGATAGCAGCAGCCCCTTAGGCATTTAAGGGACGCTGAAGACCCCTACTGCATGGATTCTAATAAGTATCATTATGTGCAAAAACAATTGCATTAATATTAGGGTGGTTTCATTGAATAAATTTCACGCAACACAATCACTTCGCGAGCCCTTCCGTGCTTCGCAAGGTACGTTAAGCCGTTGGTGCCGGCTGTCATATAATGGCAGTCGTTAAGCCATGTCAAAGGCCTTATGGGCGGCTTGATAACTTCTGACTGTAAGACCCGCTACTGTCTTACAATCCTCCACCAACCCGGACTTGGCCCCCGTGGTAGAGTATGGCTTAACCTTCTTGCGATGCAGGAAGAGACCCGTGCCCCAGCAGTGGGGACATACAAGGGTTGATGACGAACACAATCACTTCACCTGGTCCCAAACTAGGATATCCTGTACTTTGATAACCAGGCAAGAACGTCACAAACATGAAAGTACACCGAGACTGTGGTCACTTGTACAAATATATAGGCCCAGAGTGGGAATCGAACTCACAAGCTCGGTCTTGGTAACCAAGCGCCTTAGCGGCAAGGCCAACAAGACATTCACAAAGAGGAATAAATAAAATAATCAGTAAAACAATCTCAGCTTTTTTATTGCTCATAAATTTGTAACATAATTGACACATATTCTATAAATCCGCTGTGTTGAAGTTGACTTTTTATCTTCCTCGAGGAGGATCCTCTCCACTGTGGTGAAGTTGAAGTTTTGTGTTCAACGAGCAGGTTTCTCTCCACTGCGATGAGGTTGAAGTTTTATGTTTACCGAGCAGGTTCCTCTCCACTGCGGTGAGGTTGAAGTTTTATGTTCAACAAGCAGGTTCCTCTCCACTGCGGTGAAGTTCAAGTTTTATGTTCAACGAGCAGGTTCCTCTTCACTGCAGTGAAGTTGATTTTATGTTCAATGAGCAGGTTCCTCAATACTGCGGTGAAGTTGAAGTTTTTTGTTCAACAAGCAGGTTCCCCTCCGCTGCGGTGAAGTTGAAGTTTTATGTCCAACGAGCAGGTTCTTCTTCACTGCAGTGAAGTTGAAGTTTTATGTTCAATGAGCAGGTTCCTCTCTACTGCGGTGAAGTTGAAGTTTTATGTTCAACAAGCAAGTTCCTCTCCGCTGCGGTGAAGTTGAAGTTTTATGTCCAACGAGCAGGTTCCTCTTCACTGCAGTGAAGTTGAAGTTTTATGTTCAATGAGCAGGTTCCTCTCTACTGCGGTGAAGTTGAAGTTTTATTTTCAACAAGCAGGTTCCTCTCCGCTGCGGTGAAGTTGAAGTTTTATGTCCAACGAGCAGGTTCCTTTGCACTGCGGTGAAGTTGAAGTTTTATGTTCCATGAGCAGGTTCCTCTCCACCGCGATGAAGTTGAGTTTTGTCTTTTACGAGGAGGACCCTCTCCACTGCAGTGAAGTTGACTTTTTATGTTCCACAAGGAGGATTCTTTCCACTATGGTGAAGTTCCTTGTTACATCTTGTTTCAAAACAGCGATTAATGTTCAAATTAAACCACACCGACTATGTACAGATATTAGTAATTTATTAAACCTAAATTAATACACAGAGCCTAAATAGACAGACGTCAAGAGAATTATTTTATCGACATTTGTTACGTTCCGTTCTGTACTCAAAGCGAATAAATAAACAAGAAGCGTGAACGTTTTGCTTCCTTTAAATATACGGTTCATTACAAACTAATATCTAAATAAAGAAACTTTGAACAGTTTATTTACGAATACATAAACATTATTTTAGTTTCCTCTGTATATTTGACATAATTTACTAAGTTTTATTGTCACGTTTTTGTAACATGCGTAAAACGGAATAAAAATCAACACTTGTATTTTTCTTGTCATAGAAAACAAACTTTGATCATAGACAATCTGATTGCAGTTCTGAATCTCTACTTAAGCAGTGATTGGCTGATCTCTACTCAAGAACTGTTTGAAAATAAAGGGAGTGCTTGAGCATCGATTCAGCGCTCAAGTAATGATTGGGTGATCTGAGATCAATCTGTGCTTGAGCAACGTTCTGTAATACCGGCCTCAGTGAAAACATCCAACATAGCAAACTATATTCGCAAGGCATGGAGCATCAATATCTCGACATGGATGATAGTATCATCATGATACGACAAACATTTACATCTGAAAAAAAATCGCGAAGCGTTGTGTATTCTTAATGTACTATCGCTACCTTATACACTTTCTCTTAGCAAACAAAGCGCACAAGTAATTTTTCCCTACTTTACACGAGAGACAAGAACTTTTTAATTTCTTAAACTGTTTCTGCGCTATTCCATTGCACCTATTTTTAAATAACGACCGTTGATTATATCATAGGTTGATCGAAATTCTCTTAAAATCTCCAAGGAGCGTTTAAATGTAAAAACCTCGACATGAAAATGTTAATTGGTGCGGTGATGTTTGCTAAGCAACGAGCGTTAATTCAGTTAATTCTTGGACCCACGCTTTTATGTTCTAACTAACATAAAAGGGCATGTTACTGAGTTCCTTAGTGGCCAGTCGCGCTGCTCTGTTCAACGAGACGTTGCAGTGAGAGTGGAGCGACACCAAGCTCTCACTTTCCTTCTTACTCCATTTCGACTCCATAGCTATAGTGAATGCCGTACAGGAGAACGTACAGAGTAAACTTATGAGTATACACACTCGCATTCTAAGTGCATCGTTGGGCTCTTCAAGGAGGGAGAGGAAATTGAAGGTTTTGTCGTCGAACAGTATCTTTTCGACGACGTCTGCGTGCTCGGGAAGATCTTGCAGCACTGTGACGAGTACGCCGACGACGTTTAACACGATCCTCGGGGTCTTCGGATCTGTGGACGACGAAACAATAATTCAACACAGACCTAAGCAGATAAGTATTCCACGGCTGCCCGAAACGATGAGCTCGCTAACAAATTAGCTATAAGACTTTATGCACGATGGGAATTTCTAGCAGGCCCGCCCCACTCCATAATTGTCCGATCAGTTAAAAACTTATAATGAGCTTTGTCCTAAATATTGACATTAGTTACAAATTAAAACTGTTTTTATACGGATTTATGCTCGTTTATTAAATTTTTTACAATTTTCCAACGTTTCGGCACTTTTTCAGGTGCCGTGGTCCCGGATGACTGCACGGCACCTGAAAAAGTGCCGAAACGTTGGAAAATTGTAAAAAATTTAATAAACGAGCATAAATCCGTATAAAAACAGTTTTAATTATGTCTACTGTTCGTGTTAACCTTAGAAAATACTATTAGTTACAAATTATAGTTAATTTTAAAGGGCAGGAAATATAATGTATTTTTGTAAATCAGACCTTCATTTCACACGTGAATACTTTCAAACTTGATTTAATATGTTTGAATAGAGAGTTCTTGTGTCAAGTTAGGATATCACTCTAGAAACTAACAGCTCGTAGGATCACAGTTGACGGTGACGTACCTACTTCCGGTTTTGTAAAGAGTTTTTTTTTCCGCAATTAAAGCAGCCGAAATCAAAATCAATCAGTACAGGCCTACTTTCGAAATTAGCTATTTTCTAAAAAAAAATCTTATAGGTCAATTCCATAGCCAGTCATTTAAGCGCAAGCTCTCTTCACTATGGGTTCGATGTTTGAGACTTTGAGTTCATCCCACAATAAAAGTCATCGATTCTGAGGAGTTGAAAGAGTCATTCTAAAGGCCGACTTATTATTTACTTATGTACTCACACAAAGTCAGCAAGTGTCTGAACACGGCATAGGCAGCATGCGACTCGACCGCGGTCGCGAACTGCCGCACCGCGCGGCACGACTTGACACACAGCCACGATATCACCTCGAGCATCCGCGCCACGCCCGTTAGCCTGAAATAATAACTTCATTTTCCTTAACTTTCTTTTTTCCTTAACCTGGTCGGACTTTTCCGATGTAACAACACCCGTAAGTAAATCCGGACTAAAAGTCTACAAGAACTTCCTTCTTGTCCAGAGGCTTTTTATGTGCACTAGATCCTAAAGGATTCCTAACGTTACATTCTAGACTAATTGCTACCGCAAATTTTAGTATTGAGAAGTTGGTGCACGTAATTAGGACTCGAGTTCCAAATCAAGATACTCTGTGCTACGGTAAGTAGGCAAATCGAAATCGGAGCCGTTTGTACAAGTCAGGTACAGCGGCCTCGAGAGGGAACGAACTAACCAACTCTGGTTTGATTTCATGATCTGCATAATTTCGTATAACAATTCGTCCTGCGATTTCCACGTTAAAGGCTATATAATATTATAATCTCCGCTTTTTATTTATTGTACTTTAATGGTGGGAAAAACAGGTGACAAACAATCAATAACAATACATAATAGGCTTAGCAGTAAAGATCTATAATGTCATCCAAAGCATACACACACGTAAGATGAGGAAGATGTAGTACAAATTTATTTCAAAAGTGCAGTGAAGATGTGTCTGTAATAATATTATTCCAATTAGCAAATACACTCTTTTTAATATACCGAAGACGAAGAATTAAGAACGCATGGAGCAAGTATTGGTCTCTGAAAGAGATTTTCAAGTCCAAAATCCCAATAGCACTAAAAAGAAAAGCAATGGACACAGTTGTTCACCCAACGCTGCTCTATGGATGCCAAACGTGGACCTTTACTAAAGATCGTGTGCAAAAATTAAATGTCGTTCAAAGAGCCTGTGAAAGAAGTATGCTAGGTATAAAGTGACATGAAAGGAAAAGAAATGTAGATATCAGGAAAATGACAAACATACTATCTAGATGCCGTAGAACAAGCATGCCGACTAAATGGCGATGGGCTGGACATATCGCAAGAACTTCGGACAACAGGTGGAGTGAAAGGACTCTACATTGGTACCCACGCGATTCAAAGAGACCTCGGGGACGATCGAGACGTCGCTGGTGTGACGACATTGTCGAAGTAGCTGGACCCACGTGGACCCGCCGAGCTCAAAACAGAGAAGAATGGAAGGAGTTGGAGGAGGCCTTTGCCCGAAAATAGGTACCCCACATAACCAACTAAATAAAAATAAATTACAAGTTACTTAATCGAATTGATGAATTAAACGAGAACTTTTAATACTAGCTATTGCAACGAAATGAAATTATTTAATACTTACTTATCTTATGCTTAATTGATTATTTTAAATGAATGTATACTATTGATGAAAAAAAAACTATTGTTTAGTATTATAATGCATGAATATCTTTAATGTCTATTTTATATTGTGTGAGGAAATAAAGGCTTATTATTATATTTATTTATTGTACTTTAATGGTGGGTAAACAAGGTGACAAACAATCAAACAATACATAATAGGCTTAACAGTAAAGATCTAGAATGTCACCCAAAGCATACACACACGTAAGTTGAGGAAGATGTAAACTAACTTATGTAGTACAAATTTATTTCAAAAGTGCAGTGAAGATGTGTCTGTAATATTATTATTCCAATTAGTAAACACACTCTTTTTTATATACCGCTGGAAAATTTAAACGCCAACGTCCGGGAAAGAGTGAAGGTAGCTCTACACAGCGGTAGCGACATTCAACATCACAATCGAGCCACACTTGTAATGGAGGTACAAATAAACTTGAAGGGCAATATTGAACGCTATATTGGCTCCCGAGCTTACGCACCCAAGCAATATGCACGCCCATCTAGAATTAATTAAGCCTCAACCGCCTTCATAAGATAAACTCAATTTTTTACGACGATTTTTTAATAATAATTGTCTGCACATTTTTAAATTTAATTTTCATTAATTTGGCAACAACGGCAACCACATATACAGACCTGTCCTCAGCCCCATCTTCTTTGTCGCGACCCTCTCGCATCAGTGTGTTTATTGCCGACACAAAATTAGCCACCACTTTGGCTTCCAAGTACACCTGAAATGCAATATAAATGCTGAGTTATCGAGTCTATTTGATAATAAAAAACTCTCAGGTTTACTAATATCATGGTTTTTTAAATCTTTAAAAGTTAATCCTTAATTTTAAAGATTTTTAAATTCTATATCAACCTTCCTGAGGCTAGGCCATACTCCACCACGAGGGCCAAGGCCGGGCCGGGTTGGTAGAGGATTGTAAGACAGTGGCGAGCCTTACCTACTGTCAGAAGTCATCAAGCCGCCCATAAGGCCTCAGACATGGCTTAACGACTGCCATTACATGACAGCCGGCACCAACGGCTTAACGTGGTCACGAGACGGTCACCCATCCTGCACCTGAATGCGCCTGTTGTTGCCTAACTCCATTTCAGTCGGTTCAGCTAGACCACGAGCGCCTCTAAAGCGCTTTTAAATTTAACGTGTGTTATGATCGAGAAATACGCAATTATTGCGTATTGTAAATTGTGTATTCAGGAAACTACTTACGCATCGGACTTCTTCGGACTCTTCCGACAAGTTTTACTTCAAAAACTTAAATCGCTAAACATAATTTACGAGATGCTGTTTTCATGATCACAGCACAAAGTCACAGACGTATACGTACTCAGCATCACGGTTGTGAATGTGGTGTAAGTCTACATATAGATTGTTAACTTTTTAATATCATTCGAGATGATTTTAAGAACAAATACAAAGTGTTACACAAACTTACGTCCTGTATATTGAGCAGAGTATGCCTTGACAGCGACGGGGCGACTGGCGGTAGCGACAGCAGCGCGGCGACCGCGCCACAGACTCGGCCTCCGCCACTGCCGCGGGCCGCGCTACCTAGGACGCCTATCACCATTGTTACCTGATGAGAAATCGCCCAAAATCAGGGAGCTAGCCCCTTTTTCAACTTAATCCTAGTTTACACTAAAAAGCCATGGCAGCCACCAAGGTTTACAAAATTATGGATTTTTTTCATATACCTAACTAAATCAATTATTAAACATGCAACTGCCTCTTGTTCACACAATAGTGTAGACGGTAGCATCGTAGATATTCTGCTTTAGATCGTCAGTTCAATAAGGGTAGACGACCTGTGTTGGGTCTGCCGTTTTTCTTCAACCCATTAATTTATCTGTCCTTTGACAGATGTGACCAGTGACTGGGTAGTCTTCAAAATTAGGGGCCGAGGAATCTTCCTGAATTGGGAATTTTACTGATCAGTTTGTCTCTTCAGATTGCTCAAAAGAACATGAGACAGATTTAAAAACCTATTTAGAGGCTAAAAATTTCAGCCATGCCGGGATTCGAACCCGCAACCTCTGGCTATCCGTACCAGCGCTCTACCAATTGAGATGAGACAAATACTTTAACACTTCTGAAAACCAGTGTGTATCAATTAACTTAGTTCTTATTATGTATATTGTTTACTCAAGTTATTACTTTTAATACGAACTTAAAATGACTATTAGTTGAGCTTTGTCGTTCAAAACTCTGAATTTAGGAGTCTTAGCAAAATAACGAACCATATTTAGCTGCGAAAGGGACTCAACGTCACCATCCATGACTTCGCTTATGTTGGAGTTAAGGAACGCTTCCCATTCCTCTAGCTCGATGGCCGAAGGCTCCTTTACTGTAATCATGTTAAAAAGACAAGTTAGAGACAAAATCTTCTTGCATTTGTTATCGACATTAGCAACAAGACATTTTAGTTAGAATGCAGCTAAGATAAATGCGATTGGCTATCAAAACGTGATCATAACTGCCGATTCTCATACCAAATAGATTTCGTTTCTAATTGTTGCTTTTGCTTGCAGCAAATTGCGACTGGATATAAAAGAAACTATATATAAATGAAAAATAAAACTATTTGAAGACATTCTTATGCAATCTGAATATGAAGTTCTTAAACTCGCGTGAAAATGAGAAAGAATATATGCCAAACCAGTTATACCATGCAAAGCCTTAGAAGAATATTAATATATTAAATATTCGCCAAAATACGAGAGAAATTTAAAAATAAAACGGTTGCCACATCTGATTGGGCGGATTGCTTCTAAGTGTTTACAAAGTGATAAAAATATATTACCGTCACTTTTTTGCTCTGCCGTCAATGCATCATCGTTATTAGCGACTTCTTTGTCGTCAGTCGATTCTTCGATAACCTCACATTTTTCAACATCTTCATCCTTGTCTTCCTTGGAGACTTTCTCTTTCTCAGCGTCAACTATGCTGGGTATCTCGATAGCTGGTTCACTGGTGCGCCTTTGAGATTCAGATTTGTTCTTGTCCCAACTTCTACTGAAATGGAACGACCTTTTTATAGACCTCGTTAGTTTATTGCCTCCACTTCCAAACCTCAGTTTGTCTCTCGAGAACTGGAGTATCTTTTGTTTATATGATGGAGGCACACTTTTGCTAAGTCCTGAACTTATATCGCTGTCAGACTTAGTTGAACTTTTAGGGTTTTCTAAGCTGTGTGAGGCTGTGTCAACAGTTTTGATTTTCTGTTTATTTAAATCAAGTTGGTCTTTTTCATTTTCCGAGTTTGGGGGTTGCTTGAGTTCCTCGGCAGGAGTCTTTTCGACGTTCTGTTTCTCTTCAACGATTTTGTCCATCTTGTTCAACATTTCACTTTGTTTCTTATTTGCAGCCACTAGCTGTGCCATATTGTTTTCAAGGTTGCACACCACTAAGTTAGAGTTGTTCATGACATTGTACTCATGGCGTAGTAGCTTCGCGTTGACCGCGCTTATAGGTTGAGAGGTATCTTCATCATCGGTTTTGAGGCTGTCTCGAACGCTGAATGCGCTGGTGGCTCTCACACTGTCATCATCAGACATTGGTATACATTCCACAGCCTGCACCACACCTCGGATATTTCTTAGATCATGGTCTCGTCTATCTGTAGCTTTTACAGTTTCACCTTCCAATTTCATTACTCTGAAATATCAACGCAACATAAATTTATTGTTAGCTTCAGGAATATGCAATTGTTAAATAAATTATTATGGATGCACGCGGCTTCACAAGGAATATGCAATAGTTAAATAAAGAATTATAATTATATAAATCCTATTTGTCTAGTTACATGCAACATTTTTGCACACTGTTACGTAGCTAGACAGATTGCTGGATTGATACAACTCTATACAAGCTGTGGCTGTTAATATAAGATAGTTAATTGTAAATTTTTGTGAAGACGACTTAGAGGATTTATTTTAAATATATTCGACATTTTACATTAGAGGACAACTATTATTGGCTCTAATATTTAAAAAAATAATGTTTGTACTGTAAGAAGCTGTCGTTTTTCCTATTATACAAAATAAATAAGAAAATCAATCAAGACTCAGTTTTTGTTTGTTTAGGTTAATCTCCTAGTTCTACAAAAAAGAAAAGTAGACTACCTCGCATCCTTACTGACTTTATCACGTTGCAATTCCTTCAACTCCTGTTGACTGTGAGTCAAAGGCTTTGTGAATGGAGATTCGCTCTGCACATCCCCAGGCAGAATGAGGACATGGCCGGCCACAAACGAGTGTTCCAAAATTTCAGGCCAGGACATTCTTTTGCCTGGATCCTTGTGGAGTAAGCCCTGAAAAATAACAGTGATGCAAAAAATTATTCAATTTGGCTAATGTTTATACATACCTATATACTTCAGTTTTCAGTAAAAAAAGTTGTTTCCAATATTATAAATTTTGGACAATTTTTTTCAATTAAAAACTTGAGACAGTATGAGAAAAATATGCCTGGAATATCCATAATTTAAACCCTCAGACCGCATAGAAAGTATAGGTACTAATTTTATTACAATTACTAAAAAAATAACAGTGCGCGTGTGAAACAGGATGCACCACGTTAGAACAGCCTGGATAAGAACAGTCCGGAAAATCATCCAGACTACACGTATTATTGTTTCAACATAAAACAATATTTTTTATCTTTCTCTTAGTTAAAGAAAAAGATAGTAAGTATATATAAAATATCATTGCTTACTTGTAAAAATGAGCGAGCCTCTGTGCTGATGAAACTGGGCCACTGCACTGGCTTGTGTCGGATCATGCGCACCAGTTGCCAGATCGACATTGTGCAGAATGGGGGCTGTCCTGCCATCAGCTCGTATACTATGCAGCCTAGGGACCATAAGTCAGCCTGGGAAAGAAAATGTTGATTACAATGATAATCAGTCACTCCATAAACAATCATTTCTGGACATAAGCCTCCCCAAGGCACGAAATTACTTCCCGGCCATTACTATCTAGCTGGTGCCATCAATCTGCTACAGATTGTCGTGCCAAGGATCTGAGAATGATGAGATACTTTGCTGGATTTGCCAGAACAGTTTGTACCAGTTTATTCTATGTGGTTTGATCACCATGCTTTTTAGAAAAGCATTTAGTTGCCAGAACAATCATTGCTGTTCAAATATTGAATTGAAATTTAATAAATGCTTATAATTTCTTTTTAATGCACTAACCCGTGCTAAGGGCAATTTTAAAAACCTATTTAGAGGCCAAAAATTCCACCCATGCCGGGACTCGAACCCGCGACCTCTGGCTAACAGTGGCAGCGCTCTCCCAACTGAGCTAATGGGCGACTCACCGGCATCAGTGAAATTTCGAACCTCTTTACACTTCGAACTTCTTTTCGGCCTCTAAATAGGTTTTTAAATAAATGTTGACAATCTACTTGTTGTTCAAAAAACTCTTACTTTCATAAAATATTCCTGTTATCCCACATTAAAATGACGATAAAAGATAATTTATTTAAGTAACAGAGTATTATTTGAATATTGTTATTTCAATAAAATTGTATGTACACCTGATGCACAAACAAATTTTATTCTTCATACAATTCTCTTTCCCAAAGCTTTTGTAGAAGAGATATATAAGCCATAACACAGGCAATTGTAATACTAAAAATAAGTTATATCTCTAGATGTGCAGCAAACTTTTTTCTATCTACTTGTCTATAAAAATACCTGATGATCATAAGGCTTCTCATCAATAAGTTCGGGAGCCATGTACAAAGGAGTGCCCTTAATTGATGTCAGAATATGTGTAGCATTAGTCATGATGCGGGCAAGGCCAAAGTCACACAGCTTAGCTCGACCTGTGCCATCCAAAAGTACATTCTGTGGCTTAAGATCCCTGAAAACAGAAATATGATATTCACCTGCTGGCAAGCAAAGTTTATTTTATTTTTTATTTTCAACAAACTTAAGTTACAGAATTCATCTAACTCACATATTTATGCACGGTATTTATGACTACACTAGTAGTCATAGATTCCGCGAGAGATTTCCGCACTTAGTCTCATAGTTGGGCCTTTGTATGCAGCAAGCACTGAGGTATTTTAACACACACTTGGGTTTCGACACGATGTTTTCCTTCACTGTTAGCGAGTAGTATTGCTACGATAATTTCGCAAATATAGATAACTTACAACATGTAACTATGTAAAAACTATGTAATATGTTTGTTTAGTCACTAGCTTCCCTAAATATTAAATAAATAAAACATAGAGCATTTGCACATGCCGGGATTCGAACCTATGACCTCCCGTATAAGAAGGCGGCGCTCTACCACTCTGCTACCACCACTCTTGACAATAACACTAAGAACAATAACACGCAACACTGGTTTCACAATTGAGAATTTTTCTTAGTACTATTCTGTTACATTCTTTTCAAGAAATCAGAAGAAACAGACTAGTAATCAAGTAATTAAATTGCAATAAATTATTATAAAATTAAATTAAAATCTCAGTTCAGATATTGCCATTTTGCTTATCTCATTTCAGATACTATCTGTATAGTATCTGAAATGAGACTTTTGTTCTACTGGTTGCAACTACAAGTGTCATATCGGATTTTGTGAATCTACTTCAACTCACAATTTTAAATGAACATCATCTTTATAAATAAACTGAGGTAAATGGGCTCCTGTTTCTTTACAAGTATGACTGGGTACTACAATATGAAGTACAAACCTATGAAGAACCCTGTGAGAATGCAAGTAATACAGGGCAGACACTAAGTCCCAAGTGATTTTTTTTACTTGCTCCTCGTTTAGGCACCCTTCTTTAGCAAGTATACTATGCAACTCCTTCTCAGCATATTCTGTAACAACCACCAGCTCAGACTCTGTGTCAAAACTGTCAATCATCCGGATAATATTGGGGTGGTTTAATTCTCTTTGGATGTCACATTCCTGCCTTAGGTTCTTCAAGTCTTTTGGTGAACGCCCTTTCTGAAAAGTTAAAAAAGTTAAAGTTAGATTAATTATCACAGCTCCGCAGCATTGCCAACACTTTGGTAATAATAACATTCTGCAGATTTTAGACAAAGTAATGTTTTAAAAACCTATTTAGAGGCAAAAAATTTCACCCATGCCGGGATTCAAACCCGCAACCTCTGGCTATCCGTGCCAGTACTCTTCCAATTGAGGATTTGAGAAAGTAGGTAGTCGGGGCTGTAAGTGATGCAATTTACTTAAGCTAGATGTCGCTGCCTGTACGTAATACTGAGAATAGTGTAGAGGTTCGAAATTTCACTGATGCCGTTGAGTCGCCCATTGGCTCAATTGGAAGAGCGCTGGCACGGATAGCCAGAGATTGCGGGTTCGAATCCCGGCATGGGTGAAATTTTTAGCCTCTAAATAGGTTTTTAAAATTGTCCTTAGCACGGGTTAGTGCATTAAAAATAAAAATAGTATAAATGTTTGCAAACTTTTGGAGAGTAACAAAGAATTTTAGCTACCTAGTAAAAAACCAAGCTAGTTTTAGTAGTACCAAGATTTTGAGATATATGAGGAGGAGTAGACACTTTGACATGAAAGAATAAGATTTTCAATGAAGCTTAATTTTTGATACAATTTGAATGGGACTTCTTTTAGTACAAAGATACCTGCGCCAGGATGCCCGGCTCTTTCATTTGTGTTTTGCATTAATTAAGTGCACAAAATTAATCACTAGTAAGTACTTTAAATTAATATTTAAGTTATTATGTACACATTTATATAAAGTATAACAATTTAAGACTCACACATGGTATCTATAATATAAAAATGAATCGCTGTATATGTTGGTACGCGCAAATCTCGACGAGGATGGTTATTACGGAGAGAAAAATTAAAGAATTGACTGTTAGGCGGTATGTAGTTCGCTGGGTCAGCTAGTTATAAATATTATATTATCTGGAAGAAATTGCTATTAGCGATAAGGCCGCAAATTGTATCGGTTTTTTTTTAAAGTAATTTTGTCCCTGTGTATTTTTCGTATGCAACAAAAAATATAGCTACCTTAGCATTAAATTACAGAGCACTTGCTCTAGAGGTTTTCTATCTCTAGATGAACGAGTAAAGAGTTATCATAGTAAAGCCGACACAAAACAGAAAACTAAGTACATACTAACCTTTCGTATAACTTTTAGTGCAACTACGGAATCGGTCTCTTTAACTTTCGCTTTGAACACCCTGCCGAACGACCCTTCGCCGACAAAAGATATCACAATATAGTTCTCCATGATTGTTCGTGAATTTCTTCAGCCCGCATCGATAACTGTTACGGAGGAGTCTTCAATAAAAATAATTAGCTCTACTTTAGAAGCGAAAAGAATAGAAGCAAACAACCAAAGAGTATATAACCACTCAGTGTTGCCGCAACCGAAAATGTATTTCGGACGTTACCCAATCTGAAAAAGGACCGTTTTCAAGATTAAGGTACGGTTTTCATTGTACTCTATGTATAGTAAAGAAATAAAGTAAAAAAACAAGATACTAGGTAGGTATTTATAGTTATTATACCTTATTGCTCAAGTTGCTAGTGGTAGGTTCATGACGCTCCACCGCCAACCAGCAAACACAATAATAATTAGTCAATTTATTTTTCATCCCACCATCTCGGAAAGAGTATTTTTAATCTTCAATATCTGAGTGGAAAAGCCGTTTTTATTCTCAAGAGGATAAAGTAAATTGAATTTAGAGCATCGTGTGCACTAAGTTTGTGAATTAAAAAAGTGTACCTATCTTGTGATTGTAAACGTTTTTTTTTTGCATTTGTCATTTTCTTTGCTGAGGTGGAATGAAAAGTTACGTGTTGCACTCGAGTGCAAAGATTTTTCACCTCGTGCTCTTTTGATTCCCTCGCTAACACTCAGGATTCTAATTTTGAATCACTCGCTGCGCTCGTGATTAAATTTTAGAATCCTTCGCTTGCTCGGTCATCAAAATTGAACACGCGGTTATAAAGCAACTTTGCACTCTTGTATAACAAATAACTATTATCATGCCGTTGCATTATCTTTATTTTATAGTTTATTACATAAAATTAGTATGTTCAAATCGTAAAAAACAAATCATAAAATCACGGCATGTTTGTTTTCTTTTCATTGATGATGTTCCGCTCTACGCAAATTATTTAGGTTGCAGTTCATTCAATTATTTCATGTTATCCATCTCATCCACTCTACTGTACTGAGTGTTATGTGATTGTGAGCTATAGCTAGTTTTTTCCTAATTCGGAACGGACCATGCCATGAGTTCGTAAGCGGCATGTCAAAAATATTGCTATCTTTGTTCCCCATAACAAATGAATGAAATGATAAGTTTTCTCAGTTTTTGCTTAGCGCTGTCGTAAGGATGCGTTCAAAGAAAACATAATCACTAAGTTGGATGTGTTCACTAATAAAATGTTGATTGGGATGCGTATACGGAGTGGCGGCTTAGAAAAAGGGACGGTGGTAGCAATGGGACGGTGAAGGGACGGTCGTAAAATAAAAAGGACGGAAAACCGTCCCTTTTAGGACGGTGTGGCAACGCTGTAAACCACTACGTCAAACAACAATGTCACTATTGTCAGCCAGCACGGAGCACGGCAAACTTGTGTGATTCTTGTTTTGTTCTTCTGTCATCTTCTACCTATTCTGTGGTAATTTGGGCAATGACAGCAGGAGTTGATTTTGAAACACAAGTATCTCTTTATCGTCTGTGTATCTCTTTATCGTCTGTGAATACTTCATAGTGACGTGCCTACTAAACAGTTGCTAGTTTGTTACTTTGTCTAATGATGAATATAACAAAAACAATATAACAGCAACATAGCGGAAGAAAATTATTAGTTTTAGATAAAATAAAGTTACACTAATCGGATTTGAAATTTTTTTAAAGGAAAAATTTTTTTTTTTCTTTTTTGCGTCCAATAGGGCTTCTATAGTGCCCCCATGCATACACCCCAACGCCTACTCCGCCGCCCCCAACTTTACCCACCAACCGTCGAATCTATAAATCAGTCAGTTTTTATGCTACACCCAACTTACGCGTGGGATTAAATAAATAATAAAATCCAAGCGCGACTCTAACTGCGTCCGTCCGTAAAAGGGTTCCGTTACGGAATTTTCGTACCACATCATAATATACAGGGTGTAGCAAAATACATCCAAAAAACTATATCTCTGGTTATGACGAACAAAAAATATTGGAGGTCGTGGATTTGAGTTTCACCAGAAGCCTACTTTTACTTGCAAATACGGCCGCAGTTTACTTATATTTCCATAATTATGATGGCTTTACCTTAGGATAGCATAGGATATTCTAAATTTCGATTAGGGGTGCGACCACGTAAAGTCGAGTATGTGAATTATCCAACTTTGAACTGTTAAAAACAGATTTTGACACTTTGGAGTCGTCTGAATACTTAGCCCGATAGAGTGGAAAGTCACGTGGTAAAAGAGCTGAACAAGGGATGTACCTATATATAATGAAAATATATCCAGTGATGTACGAGTAGGTACCTAATGCTATATCATGTGGACCAGAAACCAGTGATTGAGTTGAGTTAATGTTATTAATTAAGGTTAGTATTATACATTTTTAAAAACCTATTTAGAGGCTAAAAATTTCACCCATGCCGGGATTCGAACCCGCAACCTCTGGCTATCCGTACCAGCGCTCTACCAATTGAGCCAATGGGCGACTCACGGCATCAGTGAAATTTCGAACCTCTTTACAATATTCACTGTATTACGTACAGGTTAATTTAATAGTTAATTTGTTCCTTAGCACGGGTTAGTGCATTAAAAATAAAAATAGTGTAATTAGTATTATACAGTTTCTGTTTCTTCTTTTCCGTCAATGGTTGTCTGGAAGAAATTACTTTTAGTAATAAGGCCGCCACTTGTACCGTACTGTTATTTTTGAAGTATCTTATGTAATCCTTGGTGTCATCATTCTAATATTTAATTTGTGACAAAAATATTAAGTAATAGGTACATATTATGTAGTTACACTATATTTATTTTTAATGCACTAACCCGTGCTAAGGAACAAATTTAAAAACCTATTTAGAGGCTAAAAAATACGTAATACAGAGAATATTGTAAAGAGGTTCGAAATTTCACTGATGCCGTGAGTCGCCCATTGGCTCAATTGGTAGAGCGCTGGTACGGATAGCCAGAGGTTGCGGGTTCGAATCCCGGCATGGGTGAAATTTTTAGCCTCTAAATAGGTTTTTAAACATATTATGTAGGTCAGTCAGACTCCCGCTAAGGGTCATACAAAAATTAAAAAAGACACATTTTGCTAACTACGTGCGTTACACAAAGGTACCGACAATCTTATTAGAAAAAAAAATCGTTTGTTTTGTAACTTGTATACATTTGTGTTTTAGAAGTAATACCACTCGCTAACCAAGAAGGAAAACATGGTGAGGATACCTGAGAGTCTGAGGTTCAATTACGAGTACCTCAGCGCCTGAAATTGTCTCATCTCTTTCTGAGAGAATGCCTATGCCCTGTAGTGAGACGCACATAAGCTACATAAAAAAATTGAGTCGTTCGGGACGTCGTGGGTTCGAATTCCGGCATGCAACAATAATGGTAAGTTACTTTGTAAGTTACGCATATTTGTGAAGTTACAGTAGCAATAGGTACCACTCGCTTATTGTGAAGGAAAACACCGTGAGCAGAGCTGAGTGTCCGTGGTGTTCCCATTTTGCGCGTTAAATTGGCAATACTTACGCAGTGGGCATACTTGGTAATTAAGCCCGTTATCTCTCTGAGATAAGGCCACTACTAACGTACCACTGCTGTAGTGAGACGTTAGTAGGCTACATGAAAAAAGCTACACAATTCATATAAAAGAAGAGTCGATCTAGATCGCATTGAAGTTTAAATTAGTTATTCGTTATCAACCCTTGTATGTCCCCACTGCTGGGGCACGGGTCTCTTCCTGCATCGCAGGAAGGTTAGGCCATACTCCACCACGGGGGCCAAGTCCGGGTTGGTGGAAGATTGCAAGACAGTGGCGGGCCTTACTGTCAGAAGTTATGAAGCCGCCCTTATGGCCTCTGACATGGCCTAACATGGAAGTTTAAATTATGTGCACTTTATTTATTTTACGTCTACCTACAACAAAAAAGTAACATACCGCCGGCTAACATATCCTGGAAAAATCCTATTGAGTGCTATACAAAGTAACCACCAAAGAAGACGTCGTCGTATCCCAAATACCCAGCGACATACCCTTAATCTTACATTTTTTATGTAGCCTATAACGTCACACTGCAGGGCAGCCTCTCGGAGCGACAGTACGGGCTTAATTACCACGCGTGCCCACCGCGGATTGGCAATTTCAATCGCTGAGCATTTGAACACCTCCGACGCTCAGGTTACTTCACATGTTAATTTTAATCAATCTTAGGTACATGCAGGTGCATTTTTTCAGCTCTGAACATTATCATGAAACCAAACCGGTCCAGTGTTCCAGTAACGGGAAACATCTACCACCGACCACGAGATTGCCGACTCGTCAGCGTGTTTACAGTTTATGCTTTGTCCGTCCGTCCGATCGCTATTTATACCCGATTATACGGCAACCAACTGTACGGGCAGAGTTTGAAATCGCATACCAAACAATAAAATGTCGGGCTGTACTGTACGTAGTCCCAGTAAGAGTAACATTTAGGACGTTGATACTAACGTTAATAAAAATATCAGAACGGATTTTTATACACATGCACGATACATGACAGCTAATCAACTTTAACTATATGGACTCTGCATAGGTAGTACTATGAAGCGATATTTGTGGCGATGAAATATGAGAATTTCACAATTAATGTACTGGAAAGTCGCGACTTTTGACGTTAAGAGGCATGACTCGCGTCATCGTACTACCCTGGCAGGACTGTTCTAATCTGTAGGCAGCCAATATAATGTAAATGCTAGAAATGGGGTCCTTGAGAAGTATGTGTCACAACATCAAATTCAAAGTAACACTACTTTGAATGACAGGATACGGAATAGTCTGATTAGAGAACGTTGTATACTGAATGTGAGTGGAAGGGCTGGTAAGGGACGTCCCAGGCGGACATACATCGGCATGGACCAAATAGGGGATGTATTAGCAAAGGGGACGATAAGCTCGCCTTTGTACATCTTATTTCTTATGTAATGTCCTATTTAATGTTTCGTGTGCAATAAAGTATAAAGTAAGTAAGTAAGTGGGGACGATAAAAAGTACCCGGAACCGGTGCGTGCAAGCAACGACTTACTAACGTTGATGAAGCGAAGGTGATCTGTCTGGATCGTGGCAAGTGGCAGTCCCTGGTCTCTGCCTACCCCTCTGGCATACAGGCGTGAGGTTATGTATGTATACATACATTATGTAGAAATAAACATTAAATTTCGTTCCCAAGATTTAGGCTGGTAAAGGTTAATACTTCCTCCATGGGGCAGTATACGTTTCTGTAATAAAATCCCTGAAAATATATTAAGCGTGCCTGATACGCGGTTCAAAAGATGTGTTATGTATCTACACTTTGTGCCAAGAGGGCTACTATAACATAAAATATTATTAAAACTGTTTTTACACGGATTCCACTCGTTTATTATATTTTTTACAATTTTCCGACGTTTCGACACTTTTACAGGTGCCGTGGTCTCGGATGACTGAGGTGATAGGCGTCTGTTTGAAAGCATCAACTGTTAGTTTACTACCCTCGGCAAGAATTATAAAAGTTAATTATGAAGTTACGTTCCAAAATAGATGATTATTTAGATGACAATGATGTCTGGAATTAAAACCAGTACAATGCATGTGTCTGGAATAAAAAAATTGTAAGCTCTGTTAATTAAGGACTTTGAAAAGACAAAGATTGGAGTTCTTTTCCATTTTTTCTCCAAAATAATCTACATTTTGAAATGGACTCCTAATTTGACTTACCTATAACATAGGCTAAAGCGCAGTTTCTGTGCTACTTTGAATACAACATTATCATTTCATTCCTTTTCATAAAGTTGATTTTAATACTTCGCATAAATATCGATGTGCTATCATCAAGCATGTGTATCTACTGTGAACAGAACGGCAACATGTTACATCTTCTTCAACCAAAACACACATTTTCAAATATATCAAATGTGTATTTTGGTATGTACCTACCGAAATAAATCTTAACCTATCTTTACACGCGTGCACTCTAATCCAAAATCTAAACATCGAAACTAAAGAAGGTTGGAGCTGTCGCCGGCATGCAGGTCAATCGTTACATTTTTGTTGCGAATTCGCCGGAATTGTAACCTTAATAAAAGGTAGATGTGATGTCGACTGCGAAATCAACATCCTAATGAACTATATAAATCCACAAAAGTATCGTCATATCGTATAAAATAACATTAGTAAATAAGCGAAATGGTCATTTAAACACAAAAAAAAAACAAAATTACACAAACAACACAAACAAAATAAGATTAGTCACGATTAGAGACATATCCGGCCCAAATGTTCCCATAACGAATATTTTAAGGTAGGTAGGTACCAGTTAGATAAATTAACAACAAAATACGGTTCCTGTTGCAAATACAGAATTGTACATAAATTAGTGAAGTAAAACTGAAAATACACATCGTCACTTTTGGCGAAGTAAATTTACCAAAAATCTTGCAAATCGTAATGTGTGCGCAAAGTAATTTATGAGCACTTAAGCCCAAATTAACTTACAGTTACGCACTCAGAAGCAATAAAAGGAGTCAGTGCCACCAAAAATACTCCAACACCAATACCTACGTACTGAATATAAAAGTGGGCTATTTCGTACAATCGCTGGAAAAAGTGGAGCTCCTGAGCGATTCATACGGTTGAAAAAAATTTTGTGTGAACCAAATAAGTGGCGATACCACCTAAACAGAACTTTAAAAGATAATTTCGAAGCAAAGAATAACTTGTACGAACGTAAAAATTTTTTTTTGTACGAAATCATATGTATTTTTTGGGTTTTCCGGAAGAATCAAAACCTATATTTTAACTATTCCACTAATAAGTTTTATTTATTTATTGGTCGCGTAGTTAAAATATTTCTTTACAATAATTCGTTTTTGAAAAAAGCCAATCCGGACTTGGCCCCCGTGGTGGAGTATGGCTTAGGTATACCTTCCTTAGGGAAGAGACCCGTGCCCCTCGGTGGGGACATAATGGGTTGATGATGATAATTACTAACCTTTTTCACAGTTGGTTGTACCATTAGTTAGTTCGACTGAGATTTCCGCACGTAGCCTCATAGTTGGGTCATTGTACGTAGCAAACGCCGAAGTTTGTTAACATTTCAGGCACTAGGGTTTCTTCACGATGTTTTCCTTCACGATTATTTTCCTCCACATAGATTGTTTTGATTAAGACGAACGCATGGTAGGTATTTAGGTCGTAATATTTGACTAGAGATAGCGAACCTACGTTAGGTACAGCCGATATTAAAATTATAGAAAGTACCTAACTAAAACACCACGCACAAAGTATTTTTGAAAGAGTTATAAACGCAGAGCTAGCTGCCAGTCGATTCCGATTAGCTTGAGAAGATGATTATACGAAGGAGATATTTGTGTTGGCATACAATCGCAACGGGTGTGCGGAATCGCTGTTTTTTTCAAACAATCAACAATGAAAAAGCATTTCGTCGTAGCTATATATTTTTTCTTGGCAGAGTGCGGCGCTATAACTCTTTCTTTAACAACCGAAACGGGGAACATTTAGGTAGGTAATGAAAGAGTAATGATAAAAAAATGTTGAAAAAAAAATCGGCAGTCAGTGACCTGAATCTCATACCTACTTTATCTGCATTTCAATAAAGAGCACATTTTCTTATTTTTTAACAATTTCTTGACAAATGAAAACAAAAAAATAGAGATATCAAAATGTCATAAGTTTTATTTTTGTGTATTTTGTATTCAACTAGTCGCCCACGTTTAATTAGAAAGGGCAAAAGAAGCTATCGATCCATCTACCTATTTTCTTTCTTCTTCTTCTTCAGGTTATATTATGTAGGCCACGTATTCACTTAGCAGTCTATTAAGAAAATGAAGATAGTTTAATTTTTTTTACGTTTCTAAAAAAAAATTAATAAATAATCGTGACATGGATTGTCACGATTATTAATGTATACCTGAATAAATAGTTATTATATATTCAAAGGTAAGGCACTGTTATACCAGTGCTTTACCCGAAATCGGCGTACAGACATGCAACAATAAAAAAATATTGATTAAGCGAAAGAGATCTGTCAGGATCGTCAGGAATTATGTACAAGCATCGTTCGTCCCCTTATACAAACACAATTCCTTGAAACCTTAAACCAATTAAACCAAATTGAAACACTCCAAAAACGCTGAAGAAAATTATTCTGAGGTAGAGTTTACAGGGAATAGGGGAATCCTGTTTTCACAAGAATAAACAGTCTACAAGTACCCAGCCGTTTTCTAGTACGCGAATTTTAGATTGTCGAAAAGTTCTTTTTCATATTATTTTTAATGCACTTACCCGTGCTTTTTTTTAAAAACCTTGTTCAAAATTTATTTTATCTGTGGCACTGATAGCCAGAGGTCGCGAGTTCGAATCCCGGCATGGGTGGAATTTTATCTTCTAAACAGGTTTTTAAAAAAGTTCTTTTTCAGTTCACTGTGCACTCTACTACCTACTGAGGTTATAATTTTTCCCGAATGATAGAACTTTGATGGACTCGTGATGCTAGTACATGATTCCTGACGATCCTGAAGACCATCTTTGATGTGTTTGAATGTTTAGATTTGTCTTTCTCGTGCCAACTTCCTTTCAATAAGTTCCAGTATCAAGTTTCAACGAAAATGCTATCTTAAGGAATTGTTTTCCTAAAAGGTATATTCCTACATACACTGTTGGATTTTAAAATATTTCGGGCTGCAGTGACTATACAAATGCTCGAATACTGCTGCAATCCACTATAATCCAAAAACAAAACATTAATCAAAGTGCCTAATTCGTGCTTCGTATGTTATTATTACCAGGTCGGTAGGTACCTACTAACGGCTAGAATATTAATAAACAGTTTTATGACATAAGGAAAACATAATATCGGCGCGGGCGGCGGCGGCGAGGCTAGGGCGGCGGCCACGCTTGAGTAACTACCACCAGGCCGCTTTTGTTTACGTTTTTGCTGACCACGTTTCCGACTAAAAATACGTCAGCATCCTGCCGTTTGAGCCTCACGCGATTGGCCAGCGCACGCGCAGAGCGAACGCGTTGCAAACCGGGAGGACTCGGAGGAGAGGGACGCAACACCCCCCCACACCCGCGCCCTCCGTCTCCGCTAGCGGCGCCCAGTGCATGAGAGTATTCGAAATGCCAGATGAACGGGAGCTGTAGAAATAACCCTGAACGCTGAAACCAACAGCGGGTGCGGTCAGTCGTGTTGTGCGTCTCACAGTGTTAACTAGTGATATTAAACATGGTTCTGGAAACTGAAGACTGGGTAGGTTTCCTCTGTTAAAGCAATTCTTATAACAAATAACGAAACGCTAAAGAAACTTTGGAATTGAAGGGGTTTTCATCGATTTATCGATCTACCTTCGCCGTGCTGTCGATGCAGTTTAACAAGAACTCGATATGTGCCTACACTGATTTCGTACAAATCTGCACTATGTCAATATAATTACAATAGTGAATTGAGATATCGTTTAGTGACATAGAAAGAGCTTGGTCAGAATTGCGAGTTCTTTTTAATCATGCCAGCATAGGCAGCAGACGACGCGAGGTGCGCGTTTTAAGGCGCTTGGCGGTGCTATGTAACTAGCGCCACCGATGGAATAGCGCCATCTAAGAATCTAGAACTTAGCAGTTTTGCCAAAAATTGTCGTTTTTAGCGGAAATCGATTAAAGTCCTATGTTTGCTATGCCAGATTCTAGACTGTAGGTTCTAAAAATTGTTGTCGCAGTTGTTAAAGGTTTTTGATGTTTACTTTGTGACAAAAAAGTATTATAAAACAAGTTATGATTTTTATTCGCTGTAGCGCCTTAAAGTTAACATTCGCAACTTTCCAACTCAGTAGGTACGGTACATTGTTCAATTCTGAGATTTCAGCGCTAATAAAGGCGTGACCCGCCCATGCTGAAGTAGGCCGTCTATCGCCATTCACCCAACACAATGTAAATAAGCAACATTTGTAATGAAAATATCTAACTTATTATTAACTCGTTTTTGCCCGCGAATTTGTCCGCGTAACAGATAATTTCTTCATACAGACTTTAACGTCCCGTATTTATAGAATTTCAAAAAACCCTCCTTAGTACACCTGTACAAAGGTACTCAAGGAATATTTTCATCATATTACAAATTTTTCGGCCCGCTGATAGAGATTTCCTTCCCTATACACTTACTTGTTCTTCAACAATTATCAAGAATTAAATTAATAATTTGGAGCGTGTACGAGCCTACTCTATGTATGAACCCTTTACAAATCGTAAATTATTATTAACTTTTGACTACCACCATACATTATTATTAAGACACACATTAGATACCATAATGTAGATTAGATTACATGGTGACTCTCTTTGGGGCAAGTCTCCCCTTAAACTTTAACTGAGGTTAAGGTTTTTTAATCGACTTTCGAGTCCCCTCTCACACAAAGTATATTTAGCGTGAGAGGACTCTCACACTAAGTGGTTCCCAATCTATAACCCGCGGACCAGGGATAGTTCTCGGGCGGTTCTGTACCGCCCGAGAACTATCCCTGTAATTTAAAATACAAAGTATAGATAGATAGGTAGAGGTAGGTACCTCCTAGTGAAATAATTTACAACTTTTTATATGTGTATGTGTGCAAACAGGGTAACAAAAAAACATTCATATTTGGCCCTGGTCGACAAAATGTTACTAACTACTACTAATGTAAACACATATGTTTTACCGTTTGACCATACAGACGTTTATAATAAGTTAACAGACTGTTTAAGAGCTGTCAACTGTTGATAATTACTACGTACCAGAATTGTCTTTTTTACATAGTTTACAAGTACACCTGACAAACAAATATATATTTTTTTGAGTATTCTTATAAGCTAATTATTATGACAAAAGAATTTACGGTGGCAGTTTATATGGGTCTAAGCCTTTAATATACTACTATGTATAAGGATCGCGAGTCATTGAAATCATAAGGTGATGATGTACCGCAGAAATCAAAAGCTGTACCTCGAAAAAAATATTTGCTTTCGCTAAAAATACCGTTTTTAGAGCAAATGCAATCTTGTATGTAGGTACCATGTATTTAGCCCTAGCTAGATATATAGATTCTAAAAATATCTAGAACTTAAATTGACATTTTTCGGTGACTATTTTTGTAAACAAAATTGAATTATTCCAAGAGTACAAAATTTGTAGTAAAAAAAGGTGTACCGATGAAATTTCCAAATTTTTTAGGTACACCTTGAACACAATAAGTTTGCGGAACTCTGGATATTAGTACTTGAACGGTTGTTTCATTGAGACTATGGTGGTCGTGGGGAGTGGCAGTCTCTGGTCTCTGCCCACCTCTCTGGGATACAAGCGTGAGGTTATGTTATGTTTTATTGGTAGTCTTGTATACAATCGCATTCGACTTGTGTAACCCTCGTAAGGTAACTTCGCGTGAAATAATCTTTTTACTAGCGTTATACCATTGCGTTACCATAACGTTATGCCAACACTAGGGTTATACCACTGGAATGAAATTTATGCTGCTATTAATTAGTAGACTTCGAAAGAGGCAATCAATAGCTATTGTAGTGCTAATATAATTCGATTAAACAACTTTTTGTTCTTTAGACTCTAAGATTTGGGGGCTACTTTACAAGCCTATAGCCACCGAGGTCCGTCTTTACTAGAAATGTTGTATAGATCTACCTTGCTATGCAATATATAAATGATTATGTTTATAGTGGTATACCACTAATAAACTAAGATGTAGGTATCAATTGAAAAAAATGCCAACTTTCTGGAGGAATTGGGCAAATACAATAAAAGTCACGGAGAGTAAATATATCGCAGATTATTCGAAAAAGTCTTCTCTTCAGGCTTACTGAAGAAATATTTCCCTATAATGTCCCTTCACTCGTTATTACAAATCAACACACAACCTCAGGTTTCTGTGTTTATATTTTGTTCGTTTGTTGTTTTTGCTCTATATGTTCTTAATGTTTCTATTCATTTACAGGCCGATGAGCTCCCCCCAGAACAAATTGCTGGTAAGTACCTACAAACGTAAAACTGAGAAACTGTAACCAAAAAGAAATTAAGAGTTGAATAAGTGGTCTGAAAAACTATGAAAGCATCACCTCGAATGAATTAGCGAAGATTGTTTTTTTTTTTCAAAAAACTGTTACTCCTTTGTTCACTAACTTAATCAATGGATTTAATAAAGCGTTTCTTTGAAGCAATTTTCAGTCCTACCAATACAAAAGATAAAAAAGTCTTTTAAAAAGTGAAAGAAGTGAAAAAATTACGACTTCGACGGACCAAAGTGATACCTATTAAAAACCGTTAAGAAACCAAGATAATAAAGGTAATCTGTTAAGTTAATCCTTGACGTTTAATGATCTTTAATTTTTTTAATTATTAGTCCAAACTGATCAACTGTAAGGTAAGCTGAATTAAAATTAGTAAAACTCGTAACTCTAAATTAAAATTAGTAAAGCTACTTCCTAAACTAATTGATAAAAACCAAATAATAAACGTGTTACCACTTTAGCATAAGTTATATCGTGTTACCCGCCACCCGCGACACAGGCTGCGCCTAGTGTGGGAGGCGCTATGATCCAATGTCTTGTCAAAATCCTTTTCTTATAATAAACGAATTTTTATTTTATTTTTATTTATTATTTTATTATTACATAAATCATTATTGTAGCTAATCTTTATTATGTGGAACTGCCTACGTCATAGTATGTTTGATTGTTACCTTAGTACTAGCGCCTATTTGTGGTTACCTCTAAGTAATAGCGGACATGGAATTTTAGAATTTAGAATTATACTATACTAGCGGACCCAACAGACGTTGTCTTGGATGCAGTGCCATCTGCCGGGATGATTTATGAATTTATACCATGCAGGGCGCCACTCAAACGCATACAAAATAATCATTCTGATATTTATGAAATCAAATCTGTGCAAACTCTTATTGGTGATCCTTGATAAAATAAAGATATAAAAATTTAATAAATAGCTTGGGTGAAACCTAATTATAGCTTTGTAAAACATAGCCCTGGTCACCAAATTATGCCATAACTGTGACATCATCGCATCGGTAGTATTATGGAAATTTAAGTGTAACTTACATCTCTATATTTCTATCGTAAACATTTTGCGAATGGGAACTGACGCGGGAAGGATAGCAACTTCAGGATTTGGCTTCAGGCCAGCGGTACAATGGACGCTGATTTCATTAATCCAGCAGATGCCAGGCGCGGCAATAAATTTATTTTTCCAAAATCCACGTGTAGGTGTAATTAGGTTCCAGAAATAAATAGAAAAAAACAGAGGGCGTGGCGCTAGCGTCTAAAAACTGAACTTTATTATTAGCATGTTTACCTACCTAACTCAAGTGCGCACGAGCTGAAGATAAGGTATTTTTGATCTGAAATTGAAAAGACAGGAAGATCAATGAACTTGTTGAATCACAAATTCTGAAAATAAAAGCGATGAATCATGTCGCGCTGAAAGAAATATAATAATACCTTCACGTTGAGGACGCGTGACGTCACCGCCAAAGCGATTTATCAATACTTCAAAGCGTTCTCAGCTGTAGATTGCACGGATAATGAAAAGCAATAACTGTATTGTAGGTTTCTCTGGCTGAAACTTTTATCTAATCAACGTTGTATATCGCGGCAAGATAATACCCGATAAAAAATGTACCTAGTATTTTTTTTTTTTTTCAATTTGCCAACGTCATTTGGATGCACGAAATGACCCAAAATTAACAAAACGCTTTGTTGCACTTTTGAGCCTAGCCGATTTGATATGATGGCGGACTAGGTATTCACCCTAATTGAGGAAAATAAAAAAAATACTGTAAGATTTTTGGAAGAAAAACATTAACTTACATCTAGCAATTTCGACGCCATGCGAACAAATTTTTAATTCACTCCTTAACTAATTGAGACCCTAAATAACTGTAACTTTTATGTATTTAATTAACCAACTTTAAGGCCAATCTTAGACAGAAATGTAGCTGAAGCAACGTGCAAAACCTTGTATCTGAAAACAAAATCTATTAAAAATAAATTATTTTCTACGCCGACAATGCAGCTGTCAGAAGAACGATGGGAGCTATCAGAAGGCGATGTTTTCTTAACAGAAACTGCGGAAAGTGACAGCCCCATCGGAACAACACGTCCGCGATGGACGCTAAAACGCTACAAGCTTGGCAACCCTCCAACTTAGCGGTGACAGGCGAGACTTACCATTGTTTGATACGCGCTATTCGCCTTTGTAGATATCTACCACCGAAATAGAATTAAATAAACAGTCAAATGAAACCGTAAACATTTTGTTATTAACAGCTCAAATCCAATATTATGTGGAAATCAACAGTACCTAATATCGAAAAATCTGCCAGTATATTGTCGGTGTCAATATAGCCAAATCCCTTCAATTAACTTTATTTTTAAGTTAGCAAAAAAATGGCCCACGTTGTTCATGCATATGATTATCCTGAGAAATTTCTTAAACTTGTAATTTCAGACTTGCAAACTTGTATGATAAAAACTTGTAACTGCTCAAGTACACTAGATAAGATAAGAATATTCTTTATTGTATACCGGAAAAATTGTTACAGAAACGGCAGATACAAAAGATCAAATACAATTGGTGGCCTTATTGCTAATAGCATTACTTCCAGGCAACCTGAAATTGGAGAATTCGCCGAGGAGAAATAGATACGGGTAGCTGGTGCATACGAACTACTACTAGATACTAGATCTTTTTTATTTATCAATTAGTGCCTCAATGTCCTTCCCTTTCGCTCTCCTCCCTGTCACCGGTCATTTCCTGACGACCCGGCAGAAAGTTCGCGACGTCATCCTGCCATCTCCGCCTTGGTTGGCCACGTTTACAAAATGATGTAATAACTAATAATGTGATAGTAACAAAGTACCTAGAATTTAGTTAGTTTAGTATTACACGCGGGTGTCGTAGAAGGCGACTAAGAGAAACAAACCGGGGAGGTGGGCAGCAGCGCCCCCTGTAGTACAATTCCACCAAACTGCGATCCCCAACCCGCATGCCCAGCGTGGGGATTATGGGCACTACCCCCCAATGATGGCGCAACCTTGCTCTGTGGCGCTCTTTGGGGGAGGGCTATGTCCAACAGTGGACTAATATAGCCTGAAGAAGAAGAAGAAGTATTACATACTTAGATCAACCAGTGTATACCTACCAATCAACCAGAAGCATCAAGAATGATCAGGATTAGTTTCAAGGAGGTGCACATTATGTTTGTACCAATCACATTATTAGTATTTTCTAAGGTTAACACGAGCTGTAGACATAATTAAAACTGTTTTTATACGGATTTATGCTCGTTTATTACATTTTTACAATTTTCCAACGTTTCGGCACTTTTCCAGCATGTCAAACGAGTACTTCGTGCAAACAAGCTGCAAGTTCCGCGTGTCCGTCGCGGAGGACGTGTCAAACCGGACACAGTCGAGCGAGTTCCAGCCTACCTGCCTTTCGTGAGAGGAGTGACTGACAAAATTGGGAGTATTTTGAAACGCGCCTCAATCAGAACCATCTACCAGCCGCCAAGAAAGATACACCAATTCATGCGAAGTGTCAAGCACAGGATTCCCTTACAAGAGGCAGGAGTATACAAGCTTGACTGTGAATGTGGTTCCTCGTACATTGGTCAAACGAAGCGTACCATAGCTGAGCGGGTGAAGGAACATATCGCTGATGTGAAACATAAGCGCTCTGGTAGATCTGCAGTCAGCGAGCATACACTTAGCGGTACCAACCACTTTATACATTTCGATAAAGTTAAAGTTCTAGCCCGAGAAGACCGTTTCTTCCCTAGAATGATACGTGAGGCAATAGAGATCCGCCGGCATCCAAATTTTAATAGAGATCGTGGTTGGAACATACCGGTAGCATGGGAACCAGTGCTTAAGTGCATGAGACCCCCTTGCTAGAAGTGTGACTGTAGAATAAATAATAAAAAATCAATTTAAATTCAATTAATAATCGGTATCTTTAAGTTCATATAAAGTAATTAGTTTATAAATTTAATTTTAACTTCAATTACTAATAATCAATATTGTTGACTTTATATAAAAAATAATTGGTTTGTCTATTTTGGAACGTAACTTCATAATTAACTTTTGTAATTTTTGCCGAGGGTAGTAAACTAACCGTTAATGATTTCTAAAAGACACCTGTCACCTCAGTCATCCGGGACCACGGCACCTGAAAAAGTGCCGAAACGTTGGAAAATTGTAAAAATGTAATAAACGAGCATAAATCCGTATAAAAACAGTTTTAATTAAATCACATTATTCTTAAAAAATAGTAAAATTTGAGAATTAATTTATTATTCAACTAAATCTTTCGTAAGAACTACATATTATTTATTTGAACCGGATCAACTTACTTGACTTTTTGTCGGAAAAAATGGTATACAAATTTTGTGAAACTCGTGGTGTAAAATACTTATAGCAGAAAACAAATTTATACTTAGTAAGTTGTTATTTTTATATCATAATACTTCAAAGGAGTAAAAGCACAAATTACACCACAAATGTAAAATAATAGACACAGCCGACAATACATCAATTATTAAAAACGTACCAGATTAGGTACAACAAATTTTTTCACTAAAAACGCCACTCAGACTGCCAATCACGCAGCTTTGTACAATAAGAACAGTTATATTTTAAACTGGTCAAATCGCGATTATTTATCAGGTAAGCCGTAATTACTCGCCACTTCAGTCTAACAACAAGACAACTTTTTAATTGTAAGTGATGCAATTTGCTTAAGCCAGATGTCGCTGCCTGTAGGTACGTAATACAGAGAATAGTGTAAAGAGGTTCGAAATTTCACTGATGCCGGTGAGTCGCCCATTGGCTCAATTGGTAGAGCGCTGGCACGGATAGCCAGAGGTTGCGGGTTCGAATCCCAGCATGCGTGAATTTTTTAGCCTCTAAATAGGTTTTAAATTTGTCCTTAGCACGGGTTAGTGCATTAAAAATAAAAATAGTATAACAAGACAACTGCCGAAACGTCGAGAGTTCAAGTAATCAATAATCAACCTTTTTACCCGCGATTAGATCCGTTTAATATATAACTATGTATGAGTATCGCGAATCATTAAGAAATAATAAATAATAATAATGAAAACAGTCTCGATAAGCTTTTGACGGGAATGTTCGGAGGCATCCGAGAACATTAACGCTTTTACTGAGAAATTGGAGGCGTCTTAAAAAAAGGTACCTACAGCAGATTCGTTGTAGAAAATATAATAATTGTCACTTAAAAAAAACATGTAGACATTGTAAGTAATCTGGCCATAACTAATGTTAATTTCATTCTCATTTCGAGAGGGAACCGTCGTCGCCGAATAATTAGTTAGAACGGCTAAAACTAAAGAAAAAACAGCAATAAAAATCCTGAGCTTTGAGACAAATGCCAAGAGATCGTGATGATTAAAATTAAACGCGCCAGCAAAAATAAAAGTCGCCTTTTCAAAAGTGTGTTGCGTATCCATCGAATATATTAGAAGACAGCTGCAAACACGCTCCGTTGGACTCTACCAAGAAAACAATCTTACAAAGTCTGGATGTATACTTACGCTCGTCTATAAATACTTAGTTATACCGAGCTTTTATTGTGTGTATCAATCGCGTTACTTCATTCGTTACTCATAAATTAAACTTGTGAAATGTTTAACTTTTATTTATTTACTCTTCTACTTCATTCAAGATAGCGAGCTACAGCATTCATGGCTTACATTATGATTTATTATCAAAAGGGTTATTTTTCTAACAAAGATTTTTTTAAATAATGGCCTTATCCGTAATACTGCAAATCGGATACACCTGATAGAATATTCTAGATATTATAGATCTAAACCGGATAATTCCTAAAAGACTATTTTTAAAGTCAATTCCTGCAATGACCCAATAACATTTTATGTTTTACGGCAGTTAAAGTTGTAGCACAAGTTTTTCGAAATCTAAATTTTTCAAAATATCAGGACATACACAATTTTATTAAACTCACCCATTACTAACTCACGCTCTCTACCAATGTTGCAGCTTCCTGTAAATCGTTGTCCTAAATAGAAGATTGTCCGTTTTATGCATTGTAATGCTTAGGTATATACTATCATTTTTCAACCAGTGCCGCTACAAAGCAAGAACACGTAGAAAGTAGTTTTTTAATAAAAATATCTAAGTGTCATAGTACAAGAGTGTTTGTTAGTAAGCAACAGTAATTTACATTTTGTGGAAATTAAGCATCATTGAGGTAACCTTGTATATTTTATTCGCAAATACTGTACAGCAGAACACTGTAATCTATTAGGTACTAAAGATATTATTAAACCGCTGAAAGATTTTATTATAGCTTTTAGCATTAGATAGAAGCATGACCAGCTAGCCATCTTCAGTTACTTATAATAATATACATAGAACTATGACGCACGTTTTCTGTAATATTGTAATTTTTGTGATTTGCGACGAATTTTATTACTTTGATGTTTATTTTATGGGCTATAATAACGCAATAATAACTTTATCACCTGCCAGCGTATTAATTTTGACGCAGAGTATTAGTTCAATAAATCTATTGCAAAGAAGCACAATATTCGAAAAAAAGGGTTTGAATATTTTTATCACGGGTTAAAAAGAAGCCGACTCTTTTTAGGAAGGAAAATAACAAAGTAAATGTCATCAATATTATCGATAGTGCTTACCTCGCCAAACGACTGGACCACGGTGGGTCAAAGCGGTGCGAACTTTTTCTTTAATATAAACATCAGGAAGTGGGCTGGGGGGACATTCCCTTTCAGTGAGACACCCATATGAAAAATAGATGCATACATACATTCATACGTAACCTCACACCTGTATCCCAGAGGGGTAGGCAGCGACCAGGGACTGCCACTTGCCACGATCCTGACAGATCACCTTCGCTTCATCAACGTTCATAAGTCGTTGCATGCACACACGTCGGAGACGGGTACTTTTTATCTTCCCCTTTGCTAATACATCCCCTATTTGGTCGATCTATGTCCGCCTGGGACGTCCCTTACCAGCCCTTCCACTCGCATTCGCAATATATATTTTCTTCTTCTTTCATCCTATATCCTTTCTCCTTTCTTCATATTATAAATGTTAGTCTTATCGACCTTTAGAGTAAGTCCCACTATTCACAACCCGGCCGTGCTACATAACTATGTAGTTTGCTACATAATCTGCCTACCCCTCTGGGATACAGGCGTGAGATTATGTATGTATGTACCTATGTATGTATTTATAATATTATCGAACTAATCACGACCCGATATATTCCGCTAAGTTATTTGTCGTCGGCCTACATTCTCGTTACGCCAGCCCCTCTCGCCGGTCGAACCCAAAATAGATGCGTTGCACAACATTATTCGCATTAAATCATGGGCCAATGAACTCCTCGCCCCTACTATCACGAAGCGTGTTTTTAGATTAATCATTCTTTTATTTCAATCCAATGCAGAATCAGTCTTATTCAGCTGATTGAACTTATCACCGCAACAACGCGTCACAAAACTTCTTGCGAAACTTGCCTGGAACACCGAAATATATTTTGCACTATACTGACCCCTTCCACTAACGTCTCTTTTGTTGAGACTCTAATCGTCGACAGTATCCTCCGGACTACCTCCTCAAGTTCCGTCGTTCTTGTGCACAAACTTGAAACCTGAAACCAAACACACGCTTTCTTCATTTGTCTAGAAAAGTCGTAGTTACTAGTCCAAAAATACACGCTCTTAGCGCGTAGCAGGAACATTTTTTATTTTACCTAATTCCATATCAATCCTTATACATCCCCACTATTGGGGCACGGGTCTCTTCTTGCATCCTAGGAAGATCCGGCCATACTCCATCACGGCGCCCAATTCCGGGTTGGTGGAGGATTGTAAGACAGTGGCGCGCCTTACTGTCAGAAGTTATCAAGCCGCCCATAAGGCCTCTGACATGGCTTAACGACTGCCATTACATGACAGCCGGCAGCAACATTTTAACGTGCCTTGCGAAGTACGGAAGCACCTTATTGCCTAGAGATTTTTATCGTTAACTGAACTGAATTTAATAAATAAATCAAACGGATTATAATATTACGAGCAACATAAGCATTTACCAACCACGTTATGATTTACAGAGCCAGAGCTTAGAAAGGAAATAAATTTCGACAATCCTTTTATCATGACAACGAAGGGAATTGACAAACGCGAAATACTAAATGGATGTCATACAAACCATAGTCTTAGAAATTAAAGGATTTCCTATGACCCAAAACCAAATTCCTTTGCGAGAGATGAGTTTGACTCTCCATTTTTCAGTCCGCTCATAATGCACCTTTATCTTCAATGGTAAATGCTTTGAGGCATATATGTCATAATGCAATGCTATCAATTTAATAAGCAACATGCCACTTGGCCCCGGTAGTGGAGTATGGCCTATACCTTCCTTGGGAAGAGAAACCCCTCGGTGGGGACATAACGGGTTGATGATGATGCCACTATAAGCGAAGTCATAATACCCAACTTTATTATAAAGTGTCTTGTAAGAAAACCATACTTTACTTTGTACTTTAATTACTTAATAGCTATAGACGGGATCATAATAAACGGTTTTCACTACTCCAAGAAAATCATGAAAAGATGTCTAATAGGTATTTTTCATTGAATTTTTAACAAAACCTTTTGAAACTGAAAACTCCGTAAAAAAATAAATCTTATAAAAAACCTTATAAAAAAAACTCTTAGAAACAATGTCGTAGGATGAAAAAAATTACTAACTCTGATCGTCGTGTTTTAGGAATTATGCATTTTTTCATTTATGTAGGTACACGTCGTATCAAGACATTGGCTGGTTGCCATTACACGAAAAAAATCATTAAAGCCATATGTAAGACAGAACATCAATTTTCATTCCAGTCCTTCGCAAGGCTTTCGATGGCTTCGACCACAACCGCTCCGGCAGTATCCCGTGCGACTTTGTCGCAGACATCCTGCGGATGATGGGCCAGCCGTTCAACAAGGGCATCCTTGAGGAGCTCATCGAAGAAGTCGATGCTGACAGTAAGTGTTACACTCGGCGAAGGTCCAACGACAGATAACAACCAATAACCAGCATTCACCAATCCTCTTCCCAGGATGGTGAATAGCATAATCTCTTCATGTAGGTTATAACAAATCAGCATTCACCAATCCTCTTCCAAGGATGGTGAATAGCATAATGTCTTCATGTAGGTTATAACAAAATCACCATAAAAATAGCGGTGGATGAGCTACACACTAAGTCAGGATAAGAGATGCTTGTCAACGTCTTACTTACGGGGTGTGAGGGCTTGTCTAAAATGAGGGCGGACAATCCTCACCTGGGAAAGTACCATAGCACAAAGGCCAAGTCGAGCACGAGATGGGTTTCACAAAAGTACAATTCATAGTTTTACCAGCCGCGTTTCATAAAATTCGTATTCATAGTTAAATATGACTTTTCGATGAAGGTACATTGCGGAGCAGTCTTTCTGCTTGCTAATTCGTAGGTTAATCGAGTTTGCAATGTTCATCCAAATGTCATAGTAAACCATGAAATATAATTCTGTGAAACAGGACTCCAGCCTATACAGCTGCCGAGAACCACAGTCCGAAGTGGAAATCTGTGGTTCAGGCCTTGTGCTCTCTTAGGGCTGACTGAAGAAGGAGATATATCTGAAAATTGTGTTCTAGTCGGCAATGCGCACAAATTTTACTAAAGAGACATTTTCAAAACAGTAAACAACAAAACAATAAACGCTAAAGTCACAGTGTATGGAAGAGCTGATACTTTTTACGCGGTTTCGAAATGTTCACTACAGTTACCTACACGTTGTACGTAATCTCGGGTACCTATCAAAATGTGAAACAAATGTTTGATATGGTTTGTTACAGCTTGTATAAGCCGAAAAAAAGCCTGTGTGTAGCTATTTCAGCCCTAACACTAAATTAACTAAACTAGAAATTAATTAAAGCTGTCGCACGTGTGGTACTATACGCATTTCCCGCAACTCCGTTAAGTCTTTTGAGTCCTGTGAACTGTGATCGAGATTGAGAGCAACATTGATTTCATGTTGATCCCAATAAATGTATAATGTAAAAATTTACATCTGGTATCCTAGTATATATTTTCATGTAGTTCCATGTCTTATTGAATAGCATTGAAGAACGAGCATTATACTCATATCATATGAATACCTTTATACTTACCGACTATGTACGTTTATTTGTCGGCTCTGAGTGCTTAGTGCGAGTTTTTTAACTACTCATATTTCTATGGCATCGAGGAAGCGCCACCTAGCGACAAGTATGGAAATTAAAATTGCTGAGTGCGAGTTGTAATGGTTTACGTTGAGAAGTGAACACGTTTACCAGCCAAACACGAATAAACGCGAGTGCGAGTTGTACTGTGACAGCGTTTTGCCAGTTCGAACGGTTAACTTACTCATACTCACTACTCAATGCTCGATTAACGCGGTAGTAAAGTTATTTGATTGGATCTGTCAAACTCGCACTAAGCCCTCTGTTACAATTTCAGTCAATTATTAACGAAATCCCACTATTTGGTAGATTCGAAAGCCGAACCGGGACAGAGGCATATTTCATTCGCACCGTTCATTAAAACTTTCCGCTTGTGGCAACGCTGTTTTGAGCAAATAAATATGATGTTCCCGCCCTAAGTAAGAACATTTATCAGGACGCCAGAACGTTCTTGCTTTTTATATAAGTATGTAGGTATAAATATAAATGTAGGCATATTTTATTCGCACCATTCATAAAAACTTTCCGCTCCGGCCAACGTTGTTTTGAAAAAATATATATGTTCCCGACCAAGAATAACTATTTATCAAGTATATTTCAGCTAGAACGTTCTTGTTTCTTATAGTTCACATGATTAAAAACTGTAACTTGCACATAATTAAAGTAAGTTTATATAAAAATTCCGTTCGATCTTTTTTAGAGTCCGGCCGTCTGGAGTTCGGCGAATTTGTAACCCTTGCCGCCAAGTTCATAGTTGAAGAGGACACGGAGGCGATGCAGAAGGAGCTAAGAGAAGCTTTTAGATTGTACGATAAGGAAGGTGAGGACCGCTCTCAACTAATAAAAGCCAAATAAATGCAAGTCAGACTCGCGCGTCGGTGGTCCCGTACCATTACAGGGTTAAATCTAAAATTTGCCATTCCTGAAACACTCCAATAAGGATTCGCGCTTAAAAACAACTTTTGTTCTGTGTTTGTTTTTTTAAGCTATAAGTTTCAAAGTAACAGGGTTTACATAATTTTATTAAATTTGCAATTACAGTTTTATGAAACACGTGTTGATCACAATCAAAACATGTTTCAGTGTATGACTATGTTTATGAAAGTGTATGTCGTACTCCCGACACACACTGGACCGATTTTTGATGTTTGGTCTACTAAAGAGACTGAGACTATAATAACCCAAAGTTTAACACTTGTGCCGTTGATCCTTTAAGTAACCAAATAAAATAACCCTAAACGTTGAGTGTGTCTTGATCACATTTACAGCCGTAGAGATATAAAATCTTATAGATACTTACACGCCGTTAACTTTTCCAAGACTTGGGAAGCCAAGTCAAACTGCTGTGGCATAAAAATGACCTGAAAAATAGAAAATGCGGGTTCGAATTGTAAGAAATCTGGACTAACACAAGTCAGGCTCGCCTTCTGGGAGTTCCGTACAATTTTGTTGTAGTTAGTACATTACTAGCTGTGTCCCGCGGTGCTACCCACGGTTTATCGATTTTCCCATGGGAATAAGATATTTTCTCGCAGTAAAACGAATGTCATGTCAGCTAACCCCATACAAAATTTTATTAAAATCGCTCCAGCCGTTTAGACGTGAAGAAGCAATAAACATACACACTCACAACCTTTCAACTTTATAATATTAGTTTAGTAATATTTGAGTGCCCGAAGTGACATAAGGATCTAAAATTGTTTCCTTATCGTCACTGTATAATTTGCGTTTATGCTATGTTTTAGTCAACGATTAAAGTCACATTTCGAGCTTGCGCGAGATACTGCGGTAGCTAGATTAATACCGCAATATATGAAACTTCAGGCGCAAAAATTTAAGGCCTGCGCAGTCTTCTTTTCTTCACTGGATAATGTGCTTTATGTGGTTTTAGGCAACGGTTACATTCCCACTTCGAGCTTGCGCGAGATCCTGCGCGAGTTGGACGAGCAGCTGACGGAGGAGGAGCTCGACGGACTCATCCAGGAGATCGACACAGATGGCAGCGGCACAGTGGACTTCGATGGTATTAAATATAACTATCAGCAGGTGGCACTCATTGCGATTAGCATAATAATATCACATTACTGCAGCGGCCAGTAAAAATATTGTTTCATTGTTTAATAGACGACAGCATAATTATGAGGTTACTATGTAACATTTAAGTGGCCACTAAAGCACGTTTGATATTTTCATACAACTTTTGCCGGCCGCTGCTCGCATGTATTTGGCCAGTAGAGCAATTTCGATTTATGTTGGAGAAGGTTGTCAAAGTAATGCTAAAATTCCCAAGCAAGTTTAAAAAAAAAAATACATTCGTCCTCACCACTTGTCCTGCATAGATAGTACGACGACACGAGTCACGCGTTTTGTGGCGATGAAATGTCAGAATTTGACAATTATTGTACTGGAAAGTCGCGACTTTTGGCGCGACTCACATCTTCCTGCTACCCAGGCAGGTCTCAAACTAGGATACCCTTTGCTATGGTAATCAGGCAAGGACGACACAACCATGGAAATACACGATGACTGAGGCCATTAGTACAAATTTACGGTGGCCTTCAGTGGGAGTCGAACCCAGGACCTCCGGCATGGTAATCAGAAGTGCCAACGAGCAGTCGACTACACTCTCTGAGAGGAGGCATGTTTTCTTTATTTGGAGGGACTGTTCATTTATTTATTACGTAAGAGAATTATTCTTTGTGAACCATTCTAATACAGATAGAGACACAGATTTTTACGTGCTCTCAGAATTAATCAAACCAGCCATTATGAAATATTCGGCCCGTAATCTCATAATTACCTATTTTCTCAAAATAAAATTTAATAAAGACTTATTTTTTTAGAACATGCCCATTATCCAAAACAAAACGGAAGAAAGTTACAAGAATTCTTAAACAGTGTTTCGTGCGACCGGACATTAAGCAAAATAATTACTTATTAATTAATTACTTTATTTTTCTCCTCTTTTCAGAATTCATGGAAATGATGACCGGAGAATAATCGTTATCTTCTGCAACAAACTATAACTCATTTTATACCATTTTTATACATATAATGTCTGTGTCATTAAATATCTACCTACTCAAAATCTCAACTTATCCCCTCGGGGAACATTGGACAAGACGTTCTCAAAATAAAACACCCCATTTCATCGGTTAACATAAAAGTATTATGTATGTTCAGTACAAAATTATTTTTGGTCTTGTTTAATTGATGTGTGTGACTGTGTACTGTTTATTATTAATAAAACCTTTTATTCTACTACATCTGTTTTTACTACATACTTATTTTGCATTCAGAAATTATCCAGCTGCCCCGTTAGGTATGATGCGTCCGGATGTGAGTCACGAACCATTGAATTTGAAATTCAATGCACGAACTGAAATATTTTCGATGCCCTTGTAACTGCCGCCTCACAGGAGAGTTACAGGAATCGCCTTCCTGCGAAACAGGTTGTATTGTAGGTGATATATGCACATGTATTGGCCGGTTATTATTCCATCCCGATACATGACTGACACCGATTTAAATATCGCTAGGTTTTCATTGTTTGTTATAATGTGTAACGCTTGTAGAAAATATATCAACCGAGCAACATCTCTATCGTTTTACTGTCATCCACACTCTGCTAGTGGGCTAATTATTTCCCAGTTGTGCCAGTTGGGCCAGTTATTTCCAATAGGAAGAGACTCCCACTGCCGTACTAGCAGTGGGAACGTGTCAGGGCTGAATACGATAGTATTTATAAATAACCTGCGGTCTCATTTGTAAAATCACGATCCCTCTACAAGACTCCCCCTCACATTTTTTTTACCACAGTTTATTTAAACTGCTTCTTGGAAGTTTTTTAAGGAATCGTCTTTTAAATAGGGTTGTTGATGAACTTGTTACGAGGAAGAGGATGGGGAATTTTTCTTAAATTGATTTTGAGGAAAAGGATGAGGAATTTGGCAGACTAAGAGGATGAGGATGAGGAAGAAGATGCAGGAGACTTCTCTCTCTCTCTCTCTCCCCCACACATTTCGATTCAACTAAACTTATAACTCTCCTTCCTACTAAATTCCTCTTAAAATATAAGGAAGAGGAAGAGGGATATTTTTAAATCAATTTTAAGGAAGAGGAAGAGGACGAGGAACCTCAAGAATATGAGGAAATTCCTCATTTTGAGGAAGAGGGAGAGGTATTCTCATCAACCCTACTTTAAATGAGACTGTAAATCTATGTTTTACGATAGTTAAAACAACACTTTATTAAACTTCGATATTTATTTTGTTAACTGTTTGTTCATTAAATAAAATCTTGCTTATGGACAGTACATATTTTACAGTACAACTTATAAACGTTTAATAAGCACAGCAAGCTTTCTCCACTTACTGTAGCATCAATCTCATTGTGTGATACCGTAATGAACTCAATGGCTGCGATAAATAAGTACCTATTGTAAGTAGTATGGCATTTTATTAACTATTACTCTGACATAATTATTTTGAAAAGATAGTTCATTATCATCAATATGCATCTGCCTAGAAATAAAACTGTATTACAAAATAAAATCATGCTCTCCAATAACTTAAACTCTTAAGAGCCTACATAAAACGTAGACCTCGTCTCTAATAATACGAAGTAATAATAAAGTAACTAAATATATTAAATTGGAACCATACATGTTATGGGATTTCAGCAACTTTCATCAAAAGATGCCGAATCAAATTTTGTGCCAATGGTAACATACTTATCAAAAAAATATTCTTCAATGAATATGATGTATGTTAATTGGATGTCTAAATTATATTTAAAGCAAGATGCAATACATGTACTTAATAAATACGGATAATTTTGCGCAAACCAAATAATTTAGTCATCAGTTTCATTACTTATTACGGACATAATTCAATTTAAATAATACACAAATATGTCGATACGATATTAAAAAGTAATAATTTCTAAACATAAACTAAGTACCCACTTACTTAAGGTCTACAACAAATTGGAATTGGATATAAAACATTATTGGTAACAACTGACGACTAATACAAAAATACGGAGTAGGGTGTGACAAAGGGAAAAGCTATTGTATCATCATAACTTAGTACTTAAAAAAGCACGCGGAGTCTCTAACATTACTAAAAATAGGTCGTATCTTTTTCGGTCGAATTGTTTAAAATGTAGAGTTTAGGTAGGTACGTACAGGTTCTGGCAAACCTATAGCTTCTTGGCCTCGGATAGCTAGAATTACCTAAGTTTCCGTAAACTACAGATGAGATCTTATTTTGAACTATGATTTACCGAACATCCTTCACCTGATTGAAGTTTATTATTCGAAGCTAATTATCACATTTCTTTATAAAAAAAACACGAACAGCACTAGCACTTAATTTAATATTCCTAAGTATAACACTGCCTTTTATTTATTAAGCCACAGCCAGCAACCGCGGGGGGAATAATTACTGTATGAAAGGGAAAATCAAGAGCGTACCTACATATATATGGACAAAGCATCCAAATACCATGGATAGGCAGAAAAACTTTCTAGCCATAGCGAACATATATAACCTGTGCCATTTAAGAAACGATTTGAAACCTGTGGTCAAATAAAATGTCATCTCGCTTGAATCATGACGCGAAGAGCAAGAGGACGCATTGTTTAACAACCTGTTTTAAATAGTTTTTTTAATGATATAGGTTGTTCCATTTAAGAAACGTTCTGAAACCAGTCGTCAAAAACAATGTCATCTCGCTTGAATCATGGACGCGAAGAGCAAGGGGACGCACTGTTTGATGACTTGTTCTAAATCGTTTCTTTAATGACACAGGTTGTACTAACTTAAAGGGATTAAAGGAAAAAGAGAAGGGAGAGTCAAGTCGTGCAGTGAGAATGCACTGTAAAATAAAAAGTAATGTCATCGTCATGGTATCTTAGGAAATCGTCATCTAGGTACTTAATTTTTGTTCCTCAACAAGTTGGCTAGTTAAGAAGTTAAGAACATAATGGCACGTGTAACTAGTCTAGGATCTGAGCACCACCGTAGATTGCTGACTACACGTCTGCGAGGCTTCAGTGAGTAAGTTGTATGGTTACATTCAAGCATATATAACAATGAAACGATACGCAAGTCATGTTTTGGTGTATGCAAACAGGTGCTATCGATCGCGCTTACGTAGGTAATTATAATTCTTAGTTTAAAGTTACACCATTCATAAACACTTAATTAAGAATAAGTAGAATTTCATGAATACTGTTTACGTGCAGAGTAGATAGCTTCATTCCTTTTAAAAAAGACTGCGTCTTCCAATAGCTTTTTACTGTGCTTATAGCTAGTCTTATAGCATCCTCGATAATGTATTCTGAAAGAGACATAAGTAATACATTAGACACGTAATACTTCGTTTTTTTACGTGCTTCGCAGTTATTTTTAGTATTCGTCGCTTGTATACTAGATTCTGTACTCATATGGCATGACTACCATACATAAATTCTAAGAATAGCAAGATCTTTTTGTATTGGAATACCATGCGTAATTTTTGAAATAACGTACCAGCTATGATTATTCTGAGAAAAGTTTAACAAAGAATTTATTTTTTCTTTTATGTCGTAGAACAAATTTTGAGTTTGTGTGTAGTAAGCACACAAACTCAAAATTTGATGTCAGAGAAATTTTAGAGGAAATCCAATATTATGACCAGCCCTTATAGTATCGGCATGGCTACAGGCCCATCGAATCTTGATGTTATTCAATTGTATCTCAATGTCAATTATGTACCTAACTAACAATGTCAACTATCAAGGAATTGAAATTTGGAGTGCATATTAAACCGCACCACGTATAAAATGAGCATGAAACCCGTATTGCTATTCTTACCTCACGTCACCGCAATGACAGTTTGACTAGTAGGAGTGAGGTGGCCGGGGCGCGGCTACTGCAGTATGGGCGGAGGCGGGCGCGTGCGGCCTGCGCTGGGCTTGGGGCGCGCGCCCGCTGCCAGCAGCTGCTGCTCCTTGGCTCGCGGCCGTGGCAGCCCCTTGCCCGAGCGGCCCGGCGGCGGCGGCGGGCCTTCACACCATACAGCACGCGCCCACTGCTGCGGCGCCGCACCCATCCGCTCGCATTCCCTCGTATACGCGCGATACGCCGCACAATGACACCGTCCGCCCGTGCAACCGCACGCGTCCCTTATGCACGCCTCCTCATAATTCAGAGGATTCATCTTCGCATAGCACTCCGAGAACACTTCGTTTCGCTTGAACTCGCGGCATAGCCGCTTCGCCCGCTTCAGCCGCTCGCGGCGGCACTTGGTCTTCGCCGGGCGCTCTTGGCGGCGCGTGCACGCGCGTCGGCCGCCCACCCGCCACGAGGTGCCGAACTTCCACTCGTCCTTCACCAGCCGCCCGTCGCGCGTCGTCATATCGTCTCTCGCCACCGAATTGAAATTGCCACACAGGCCACACAGTTTGCCTTTGTAAACACTAGACACTGTCACTTCCAAAAATCCATCGCCGTCCCACAACAATTGAACTCCTATGTCGGCCTTCAGTAGAACAGATCCGTTGCTGCGGGTGATCTCGGCCACTCCACCCACCACGTGGGGTAGAGTGATTCTCTGGCCATTGACTTTGATTCGCATCTTCCTGCCCATGTTAATTTTGGAGGAGCCGATCCGAAGCGTGGCCGTGCGCGTCCACGACGAGTGAGTCGTGTTGCGAGCGTCGTTCGATATCCTGATGGAAAAAGTGTTGTTGCTGCAGTCGGAGACCAGTTGGTACTTGCAGGAGCCTTGGAAGCTGTAGAACTTTCCGTCGAAAGTCTTGTAGTGCGGGTCGCCGAAGACGGTGCAGATGCCGTCGCGGTCGACGCACTTGGCGCAGCACTGCGCGGCCAGGCGGCGCGGTGTCTGATGCGGCGGGCACGACAGCGTGGGGCAGCGCTCCATGGCGCAGCGCGGCTCCCCGCCGTGGCACTCGCATGACTTACACGCGTCCAGTTGCCACGTCTCGCCATCCTGCAAACCAGAACACAACGTGATGTACCGTCTGCCGCTTTAGAGTCCGTCGTGACTAAAAAAATTAGGTTTTCAATTGAATAATCTATACCAGTACAATAAATTATTGTATCATAGTAATTGATAAGCGTCGGAACAAAAACCGTTATCACGTTAGTTATTTTTGCGGAAAAATGCATCTAAGTGAATAGATGCATGCGTTTCTAATTTACAATTTTACGAAATCTAGCAATTTATTAGTATTTAAATCAATTTTTGTAAACCTAAATTCTACGGTGCTGGTATGAATGTGTTTGGCTTTAGTTTATAAAGTTATGGGTAGAAAATTATTGTATTGCAGATATTCAAATGTCTGCAACGCGAAGTAGCGTTATTTATGCTAGATCCGTTATTCTAAAGTGAGATCAAATTGGTCCCCTATGAAGTATGCCCAGTGGTGGGGGAAGTGGTTGCAGGACGGCGGCGCAGCAGGGAAACAACAGGAACGGTTGATCACATTTTAATTAATACATCGTTAAGACTCCAGTCTCTTAACTCCCTTCTTCTAGTCTTACACTAGGTTATATATAATAATCCTACGTGCCTTGGGAGGAGTTGTCTATATTTCAGATACGTGAAGGCATGTGGCGTGATGATGTTATTTGCCTATCACACCTATGAATAAAAATAAACTGTAATAAAAAACAACAACCCGACTGCTAAGCATTAGCACACGGGATCACCTTACCTAGGTTGCAATGAGTTACCTACATTGTAGAGTTTGAGTCCCGCCTGCTTAGTACTTAATTCTCAGCAATCGCGCTGTTGGTTATTTTTTTACTTCAGTTGTTTTTTTTCAACTTTTAAGTGACTGGGTTATGCTGTTTTTGTACACTTTTATACTATTACTTTTATGTATATATTATACTTTTCATCACACAGTCGGTCTAGGGTATGTCACACTCTCGTTATGCCTAAGCCTCCTTATACCTAACTTTCGTTACGCCCAACTCGCGATATCACTGAGGCATAACGAGAGTTGACTGTACAATAGGTATACACCGCGAAAAGGATTTCGTATAGCCTATAACACTCACGCAAATATGTCGAATCGATTAGATAATAAAAGGACACCTCGCGTACCTCATAAGTTTTCCCTCCGACGACGCACGCGGCCTTCGCTTCTTCGATGTGGGGACACTCAGGGCAGCACTTGCCCGGTGAGGGCGGCAGCGCGCGCTTGCCGCACGTCAGCACGGGGCACGTGTGCCGCGTGCACACGGACGTGCCGTTCATGCAGCGGCAGTCCGTGCACGGGTCCACGCCGAATGTGCTGTTGTGAGGGTGAAACTCCTGTCCGATGATGCACGGTTTCATGTGGAAACCTGCAATGGAAAGTTAAGTTCGATTGTTTACTTAATGTTTTTAAGTAGGTTACTTTTGCAATAAATTAAAACAGTAGGCTAAAACAGTAGGCTAAAACAGCAATTAAAGTAGGATTTTCATGTATGAAAGTGCCTATAGGCACTTTCATACATGAAAATCCCGAACCGAAATAGCTAGCATGAGCAGGCTGATTATAGTTTAACTAAGGCGTAAGGGCTGGGGTAATCGGTAGTAGTACGTACATACATCTACGTTATTGGAGTTGAAAATTAAGTTACTCAGATTAGGATAAGTAATATTCATATCATCCTACTTATTTCCTGTTATTGGTAGGTTTTAGTAGATTGATTGATTGTTGACCATTATAATACCAAACCGTGAATATTCATAGGACTTAGATGTATGAAAGCTTGTACATATTCTAGTGAGAAACCATAGTTTGAACAGTAGGACTGGGGCTTAATTAGCCGCATAACTTAATTATTGAGCAAAGCCAGTTCTCTTTACGGTAGTATAGGGCACGAAGTACTTGGGTATGGCCCTACAGATATCCTCGGGACATAGTGCAATTACCTGGCAATATCTTATCGGGAGTGGGCTGAGAGCAGCGAGGACAGCATTCGCCCTGCGGTGTGAAGTGCATAAGGTGCGGACACGGCAGCACGGGACAAGCGCGCTTGCTGCACGACAGTGCGCCGTGCACACACCGACACGACAGACACGGCTCGTCCGCCACACGCACGTCGCGCCCTTCCCACACACGCTGCCCGTTGATTACGCATTCTGAAATACAACACAAGAGAACAGTGTTTGAGCTTTAATGATAGTGTTTGTGAATGTAGAGGCCCTAGCTTTCTAGGCATGAATGCTGCCCACAGGAGAACGTTAAAAGCAACGAGTGCCTATTAACATTCGCGAGAGCACTAAATTAACGTCAGAGGCTGGGCGCTTTCTAAATACCTAGTCCGGCTAAAAAGAAAGGAGGCGAATAAAACAAAAAGAGGTGCAAGCCATTGTCCGGGCGTTTTCTCGGAATGCGAAGCGGGGCGGTGCGACAAAGCGCAAACCCCATAAATTAGAGTGGATGGACGGACGATGAATCAATCAGGGGCCTAATGACGGAGTAGCTCGAGGGGCCGCACACGGAGCCCACCTGTGCGGTTCCCACCCGGGCGCGGCCACCTCCCGCTCCTGCTTTTCTCAAAGTCATGACAATAGGCAAATTGATTTTTAATAAAGGTTTAAAGAATTATCCGTACACCTCAGACGCGACGGGAGATCGGCCCATGATCTTGGGTTGAATATTCATGGGCTCGGAGACTCGAACAGGATGGTGATGACTGTGGCTGAACATGTGTATTAAACGCCGGGGAGCTTGTCCCGATGACACTAACATACTTATTTGCGATTATCATAATTACCGCAATTTTCTTCTCCTAGTAGTGACATTTAGTTAACTTAAGCTTGTTTTTAGATCGTCGATGTTTGACGGACATAAGTGGGTTTGCGGTGTTACTGCAAGAGAGCGTGTCAGTAAGTACTTTCATTATGACGGTGCATTGAATGAGTCGAGTTTCAACACTCACGGGCAATGAATTCTATGCTTCCTCGGCCCTCCATGTCACGTGTCAGTTCATTCGAACTGAGTGCGACAATGAATTGTGAGGCGAGTCAAGTGGAACAGACGCTGTGACTACACAAAGTAGGCTGTCCTTTTGTAGCCAAACAATTATCTTTTCATCGACGATGCGGCGCCCGTTGTGCCACGCGAGCCCAGAGACAAACACGAACCATATTAAATTAGCATCCTATAGACAATTACTGATATTATGGTTCATGCCCGACTTGAAATAAAAATATTCGCAGGACAAGGACCGCCTGTAGGTTCAAGGTCGGCAAAAGTCGTATTTATCGTACCTCGATGATGAGCGATGAATGCTTATCTTACGATTTGGTTAAATAAAATACAACACAAGAATGTAACCAAGATATATTTTAATGATATGTGTCATATTTTTTTATTATTGCACTTTACTCTGCAGATGACAGAGCAGAGAATCGAGACACCATTGTAAATTTTAATGGCAGTTAAATCGACTAAATAATTAACTACTCCAGAATTTCAGGCAGTGAACAAAAGATACGATTAAAGATAATTGTCTTATAAATTATCTAGAATTGTAGTTCCTAATTTCCCATAGATACATAGCTCAATTTCGCCTCTTCTCCTTTGTAGGTACTTGTATCCTAAATACATATTTTATGTAAAAATACCACTTGTCGTCAATTCACCGTCCCACTAAAAGCCCCACCCGAGATATAAAAACAATATATACTTTAAAGGTTGATAAGACAAGAATGTAATTCGTGAAGAAATTATAAGCAGAACGAATGAAAAAAGAAACATAATGCACTGTTGGGATCGTAAAACAAACAAACGCTGGGGTAGACCTCTCGGATGCTCGGCGCAGGCGCAGCCTCAGCGTCTCGCGGCGCTTTGACGTCGCCGCACAAAAACCCTCTTGCTTGAACCTTTTAAGTAGGTTGTTAACTTTTTGATTTATGATCAATAATAGAGACGCAACGCCGTGGGAGCCTGGGCCCGTTCACAAATATATAATTTTAATGAACCCTTGTGAAGATTTAATGAGGTACGTATCTTAAGGTTGTTAGCAGCCCTGCCGTTGAGAGCCGCTGGCTAATGCACTGATACGAATGTTTGAGCGGCGAGCGCCGCGACAAACAGCCGGGTGGTCCGAATGCAATTTCATAATCTTTCCCCGCAATCATTCATTTTACTGAACAATATAAAAGGCAATTTTCGTTTTCTTTCTTGTTTCGCAACAATAAATTTTATTTGTTGAGCTGTGCAAAGAAGCAATCAAGGCTATGTAATCTCATACGCTTTTTTCTAGCTGTGCGTTTCATCGAAGAATTTTTATTACTTTTGGCGCCACCGTCGTCAGGGCTCTTCTGACAAAACATTAACAGACTTTATGGCTATCTTAAGACTGTAAATGTAGTTGAGCCTGCGTAAAAGTTCAACTCATTCACATTACATAACAAAAAGAAAACGCCTGTTTGCGGATGGTTTATAAAAGTCTTTGTTCAATCTAGGTACATTGTTGTGGTAAGCATATTAAATTATATAATTCTATACATGAGTAACTACTACGAGTAGTTTACATGCACATAAGAGGCAATGTTATTATCATGATATAAGTAGTCTATTGTCTGAAGGCAGACTACTGCGCAACTCGTTTGTGCTCTTGTGCGTTATGTCCTGTTACGAACAAGCAATACCTGTGTTATGCCATTGTCAATGACAAGGGTGTGGGCGGATCATGACTGCCTCACAAAACAGACACCTCCCCATATTTTGCTACTTAGAACATTAGTTTTGAACTTTTTGTTTAACTTAAGCCGGGTCTCCTGCTCGTGGTTTTCATTAATAGTACACAAAAGAATCAGTTTTTTCAATGGGCAAAAATTTTCTATATTTGGGGATAATGTACTCCGTATGTTCTAGCGTGAAGATATCTAATAAATTAAAAAAAAATGTGTCTTCGAATTGATTCCGTTCAGTTATTCACTATTATCCACAAATTTCAAGTTACTTTCATAAAGCTAATTCACACTTTTTTCCAATTTTAAGGTCCGTCACCAGCCACTATGAGTTAAGTAAAATTTATTTTAAGTATTTTAAGTGCCTTAGAGCTCCCTTTGAATAGCTGTACACAACCACAAAGTACCTAAGCATTCAATTACGATGAATTAACATTTTACTGGAACCCGAAATCCTCGAGATTCCCATCGCTTAACAGTCAATTTAACATCCACAACAAAACGATGAATCGGAATGTGTCGGCTGATTTCAAAAACGATTTCATCGTCATCTTGTAAATTACTATTATTTGATATGGAATTAATAAACTTGTTAGGCTTTGGGAGCGAAGGTAAATTGCTTGTGGTTTTCGTTTTATTGGTGTGTTTTCGAGTCGGTCGTGTTTGTTTTTGTGAGGGCTCGAGGGTCTTTCGTGCCGCGCCTGCGTCTGGGGGGCCGAGACACCGCTGCGCCAGCGCACACACACACGTTATAATCTTCTTACAATATCAGTACAATAAGACACGGGATAAGGACGACAGAAAAAAAACAGACAGAGCTTTGTTCAAAATTGTAAACATGTCATCGACGTAGTAGGTGTAGCTGGTCACGCATTGTTCTTCTGCTTTAAAGATAACTTGAGTTATTGTAAAGCAGATGACGTATTTTTAGGTGAGTAATTGATTGTTGAATTATAAATGGATAAACTAATTAGGCTTTTTGTCAAAAAGGCCTAGTAACTTTATTCGGGTATCATTCAATAATGTGAGTATTTGATCTCTAGCGTAGCCCTGATTTGTTCAAAAGGCTTCAAAGAGTGAAGAACTGGAGACCACCACCTCCAAGACGTCCAGTCCAGTTCAGGAGCGACAAGTGGATGAACCACAGTAGAACTTTTTTTCGTAAGCACTACAGAAGTAAACATTCCAAATAATTCCAAATAAGTGTATCCGGTCAGAAAATATTCGACTGAAATCATGAATTACCTAATCATATTAAATAATCTCTTGAATAGTTGAGAATAAACGTAGGAGTTTCGCATCACATTATAACGTTTCGTTTCACTTGAATACCATAATGTGTTTTGGAGTTTTTTTTACTTAGTAGGTAGTTGTGGTGTTGTATGTAAGCCTTTCAAGAGTGCAATAGAGTAAATTTATGCTCATCAGAGTACTCACGGTCACAAACAGGACAATTAGGATGCAGATGCCGCTGATGCTTTGGCTCCTGACAGGGCGCGTAGCACTCGGGTCGAGAGATGGTGATGACGCCAGCCTCGCAGCGCAGCAGCCGGCCGTCAGGCTCGCTCCACTCCGTGTGCGAGGCAAACTCCGTGCCGTTCAACCAGCAGCCCTTGCAACGCGCGCAGCAGCCTTCACGCGGCATTGTCACAGCGCAGTTCTCCATGGGCGAGCAGTCCACCAGCGGCACGCAGTCCACGAAGCCGTTCTGTTGAAGGCAGCGCTTTACAGGTTACTTCACTCTAAAGGCATGGAGGATTTTAAGACGGTGGCGGGCCTTACTGTCAGAAGTTATCAAGACGTCCATAAGGCCTCTGACATGGGTTAACGACTACCATTATATGCCAGCTGGCACCAACGGCTTAGCGTGCCTTGCGAAGCAGGAAGAGCTTGGAAAAATACCACTATGTGGTAGTCACGGGACGGTCACACATCCTGCACTCATCACTTTAAACTTAGGACATCAAAGCGGAGTCAACGCTATCAGAAGTGCTTAAGAAGTCACCCTACCGTAATGGCTGAACGCCTCGCAACAGGCAGAGCCCAAAACCTGGAATTACACCCGGCTGTGGAGAATAAATATACTAAATCAACATTATTAAACAAGGAGGTTTGAGGTCGGTGTAACTCTGAAAGTTTCAATTTAACGCAACTCCAGCAAACAAAAGGTCAGAGTTACTTATTGAAGTCGTAACTACAGATTGTGATGGAGCACAAGAGAAATTATAAAAAAAAAATTAACTTGGTCTTGGTTGGATGTGCAGTCATTTGCCTAATAAATTATTATGCTTTAATATTACGTCATTTTAGGATTGTGGTTCACTAAAATTACGGAGAATTATGTGTGGAGGAGGAGGTTCACTGCAAATTTCACTTATCTTATCAATGGGGAGGGGACGTTTGTATTAGTGAAAAACACCTCACGTTGTTAATATAACGTTTCCGTTCGAATACGTCTTTCGGTCATGTTATTTTTTTAGACATAATACGGACGGAAACATGTATTTGTTTAAAAATACTCATACCATAGTTAGTTACACCCGAGATTTCCCCACTTAACCTCATGGTTGGGCCATTCTACATGTTTGTATATTATAGCTCGAGGTATATTAACATTTTAGATACTAGAGTTTTCCTTTACCGTTAGCAAGTGGTATTGCGGCAATAACTTCACAAATGTACTTAACTTAGAAAAAAATGTCGTTGATACATGCCGGGATTCGAACTCACAACCTAATGATTGAAAAGCCGGCAATCTACCGCTGCGCTATCACCGCTCTTTACCTATACTATACAGACTACAGGTCGGTTTCTGAACAGATAATTTATTGTACTGAGCAAATATTTAAGCTTGGTTTCGCCTCTTTAGATTTCTCAAATAGAACGTCACCTTGTGGAATGTGGATTGATAAAAAAAACTTGTACGAGCATGGGAGAGCGTGTGCAACTCAACTCTGTCGTACAGCAGATGTGTAGATGATGCATGAAGAAAATTGAAAGAAAGACTTTGATGTTTACGTCTTTTTAACATTAGAAATCGTGCACAGTTACAAGTTGGGAGAGATAATAATGCTATAATTTGAGGTAAAAGCTAACTACCTGTCGCAGGCAACAACAGGATCTAGATTCTGTTAATGCTCTACAATGATAACTGCATGAACGAAGCCTTTGCATTTCATTGCTGAGTAAAGTCTACGAGCGCACTTATGAAAACTTCTGGTCTTCAATGGTATAAAAAACCAGTCACGTGACCTGACCATCTGTCTTAACTGTCATTGTACTATAATGCACTAACAGAATCGAGGCCCTGTAAGCTCGACTTTGCGTGGTGTACAGTCAGCAATACGGCGACCTAGAAATGAGTACGGTGCTAGCCCGTACAAGACATAGTTATATATTAATAAATAATCGCTATTTGACCCGTTTAATATGTATTTTAGAGGTATCTCCGTCTATGTAATGTGTAGATAGAGTCGATTGTCACAACGCTAAGTCAGCTGCCTTTTGTGGCAATTTAGACACACCACAGGCCTAACCTATGTCTTTTTTTGTTTCGTTTATTGTATATTTCGTTTATTTCTGTTGTGCTCATATTATGTTAATTTATCTGATTATTTTTTTCTGTGATGTGTCGTGTTGATATAATAAATATCTTTATTTCTTTCTGGTTTCAATGATTGAAACATAGATGTAAAAGCGAGGTAAATTGGGACATTTTGTGGTTTTTATGACTTTATTGTAGCGTAATAGTTATTTCTTATACAAGAGTGCAAAGTTGCTTTTTAACCGCGCGTTCAATTTTGATAACCGAGCAAGCGAAGGATTCTAAAATTGAATCACGAGCGCAGCGAGTGATTCAAAATTAGAATCTTGAGCGTTAGCGAAGGAATCAAAAGAGCACGAGGTGAAAAATCTTTGCACTCGAGTGCAACACGTAACTTTTCATTCCACCTCAGCGAGGAAATGACTAAATGCAAAAAAAAAACGTTTACAATCACAAGATAGGTACACTTTTATTTCAGTTTAGGTATTAATTACTACATTATGACAGGTAAATATTACAGAATAATCTTTAAATTATAACAAAATAATACTAAGGTATAATTAAGAAATTTTAAAGTAACGTTGCTACAGTTATTTAAATTGAGTGTAATATTTTTTTTAATTCACAAACTTAGTGCACACGATGTTCTAAATTCAATTTACTTTATCCTCTAGAGAATAAAAACGGCTTTTCCACTCAGATATTGAAGATTAAAAATACTATTTCCGAGATGGTGGGATGAAAAGGATTATTATTAAGTCGCGTAAGTTTATAACGGTACAGAACAAGTCATATTATGAGAACATCGAAAATGCATTGAATTTAATGACTGTTATCTAAAAACGCGTAAAAAAAACATTTCAACTACTCATTAAAACACAGTTGAACACTTATAGGAGCAGGAGGAGTGATGAACAAAAATGTTTATAATAAATTTCCCTCGTTAAATTCATTCGCGCAATTTTGTATGCAACAGATGTTTTGGACCGCATAATCTGCTGCAATTAATGTGTACGCCAGCCTCCTGCCTGCCTCGGGTCGTGGCGCATTCATTACGTACTGTCACTGCTAAAACACCATTAGCAATTTTAACTCCTATCTCGCTAGTAATAAGAGAGTTTAACGTTCTTTTATTGACTGTTATCGATCGTACGTAACATTTGTAAGGCAACGTTGTCGCTGACGTCGCGAGAGCCCGACGTCTGACTGATTGAGTTTTATCATTTTATTAACACCATACTGCGACTAAAATTAAATGTCCAGTTCGATCAGGACGTACTTGTACCTACTTATGTATAAGCCCATTATCCTTGTCCGTTAACGTGGGTACTGCTAAGTACAAACATGTTGTATCTGGCGTGGCCATACATGGAAGGTTATTAACCTTTCCTTTAAGAAAAAAACGTTATTTAGGTACGTAATAAAAAAATGGAAAAGCTAAAAGCAATAAAACATATCGTTTTGCTTTAACGTTGTGTGGTTCTGACATTTTTGTGGCCGAGTGAGTAATGAAACCAAATGTAATAGACATGTCGTGTTCTGTTCTGATTCATTCGAACACATAAGTGAAATAAAAGTCTGAGTCAACAGTCTATACCTACGTAGCTAACCGACTAATGATATAAAACACGACTTGCTTGACCCCAGCTCGAGAAGGCACGTGACCGCCAGACTCGATAGCCGCGGAAATGCATGCAACATTTCCAATTTGAGATTACTTACGAGTATGACTAACAAAGATTAGCAAACGTTGGAAGAAAGACAAGTGTAGAAATAAAATCAAGTAGCTTCATGCAAGCCCATCCATTGATAATACCCTCATTATTTATTATAATTAATGAGTTCAGAAATTGTGAAATAAACTCTTCTCGACAGTAACAAGATCAAGGGCTATTACCTACTTAAACGAGTTATTTAACGGCTCTTTGTTCTATCACATTTGCATGCGCACGTGTCTTCCTACAAATTACAACGTCAATACTATGAGAGGGTCATTGCTGTGATCATTTTCTTTGTTGAACCTATTCCGAATAGATCACGTACGAATCGCTCGTAGCCCCGGCTGCCTGAGTGATCTCATACAATCACGAAGGTTAAGCAACTCAGGGCGCGTTCAGTGCATGGATGGGTAAACCATCTATGTTTAACTATAGTGGTATTTTTACTAGCGGTTCCATGCTTCGCAAGGCACTTTAAGCAGTTGGTGCTGGCTGCCGTCGATAGATGGCAGTCGTTAAGCCAAGGTAAGACCAGCCACTAGTTTTGCAAGTCTCCACCAATTCGGATATGGCCCCGTGGTGGAGTATGGCCTATACCTTCCTCAGGGAAGAGACCCGTGCCCCTCGGTGGGGACATAATGGGTTGATGGTACACTTACGATTTTGGTAAGAGACATAGTGATTCCAGACGATTGGCTAACTTGAGGTGAAGATTCCTTAAAAGGAAGTTGAAATGTTTAGTTTGTAGAGGCGCAACACGTACGAAGCCAGACAAAGTCAACATCGCTGGCTAATATTGACCATATATTCCGCACATTGAACACTGATTGAACGTTTTAACACCAAATACCCAAAGCCTACGACAAATCCTTATACATACCAAGATTATGTTGACTATTGAAACGATTTGCAGAGATGTACAAGTTACGCATAATTATGTTCATGAATTTACTGAACTTTAATGGCAAACATGTCGTCGTTTCTCAAAGGGATCATTCACTCACAACGTATCATCAAAATCAACCCATTATGTCCCTACCGAGGGGCACGAGCCATACTCCACCACGGGGACCAAGTCCAGATTGGTGGAGGCTTCCAAGACTAGTGGATGGTCTTACTGTCAGAAGTTTTCAAGCCGCCCTTACTTGGCCTCCGACTTGACTTAACGACTGCCATTTATCAACGGCAGCCAGCAACAACTGCCTAACGTACCTTGCGAAGCACGGAATCGCTCGGAAAACTGCCACTAGCGTTAGTCATAGACGGTCACCCATCCATGCACTGAACGCGCCCTATGTTGCTTAACCTTCGTGATCGTTTAAGATTACTCAGGCGGTCGGGGCTACAAGCAATTCTTACAACGTATAACACGAACGAATTTGATTTTCCTAATTTGTAGGCAGCAAGTTCTTAAGCGTAGAGGCATTTGCCAAAATATCTCAACGCCATATTCAAATGTCTCCTTTATTAGGCACAAATTTAACTATGGTATCATAATATTTTCTAATACCTAATTCAATAAAGTAGAAATTAGGCACACGAGTTTTTAACTTATGTAAATACGCTTTTACGCAAGGTTATCCACTCAAGTGTTGTTTATTGTTTTTCAATACATCGGCCGCGTTTTACGGAGCGGCTCTTTGAACTAAAGCAAACATTACGAAATATTTACGTTACATGTTTGATAAAAACACGATGAAAAAGAACTGTAAATCTGTCGACTGGCCATTGCTTGCTTTGCCGCAAATAAAACGGAGATTACACTTGCGGTTCGCTACCAGTACGTAATGAGGTTAGTTAAAATTAATAAGCTTAAAACGATGCCGATACACGCCATAACCGGTAATAAACATTATTAATAAATACACGTGCTCAGTTTTTTTAGTCCTTTGTTCTTTGATCTAGATATCAAGTGAAATTACGCTAAACTGTAGCAGTTTCGTAGCAAATTTCGTAGGCTTTTTCGTAGCAGCGTAGCACTAAAATATTTTATATGGCTGTGCAGGCTAACTTTCTAATCCAATGCGCTTTATTATTGAAGTAGGGTGGTTGGTATGCATTTAATAGCCTCCTTGTAACTGTAATAGTGCTAGTTAATGTGTGGCGAAGCAATTTCCTAGGTACTTTGTCAATACCAAACGATAAGGAAAAATAAATTGTTTACAATAAATACATACGTAATACATCATTTAATATACCTACTGTAACAAACTATGGATATTATTCGAGAGCTAAATAGTATCTGTACCACTTCCCGTTTGTCCGATAGTGCCAAAATGCTGAATGCTTCCTGAACATTTGCGTAATCACTAGCTTGAACGCAGTTCTGTCCAAACATCAGTTCTAGTTACTAATGTAAGCTTCTTTTTGTTTTCAAGCGTTTTTGTTTCATTCGCTTCTACTCAACATATTAGCAAGTGGCACATCGATTCAAGTTGTAAACTTAGTGATTCAGCAATAGTCAAGAAATCAAGAAATATCTCTAAATAAAGAATTTACATTCTGTTTGTTCAACGTCAACGTACAATGTTTGCCGCGGCCTTCAGGTCGAGTGGTAGTGTAGAAAAAGGCAGCGTAAAAAACTCCAATTTGGCCATCATCTCTCAAATCATCGTTGCGTTGCTGCGAGTAGACCAAGATCCCTAGTAATAAAATTCCATGATAGACCTAACGCACCTACCATAAACAAACGAACTAACGTCGTTTCCACTAAATTACGCAGAATATTTGCACATAAAGTGATCTCAAAACTCTCTATCCTATCCACATTGCTCTGCCGTACTTTAAGTATACTCCTACTATTAAACAGCGACGTATCAACGTAACGATTATTTTAAAATCTTTATCTCAAAATTCACATAATGGAGTGGCGGTCAGAGCGAGCGGGAACACCACCCGCCCGCCGTATCTGCACGAGATACCGACCCCAATTAATATGATATCTATAGAAGTGGATAGTATTTGGCAGACGGTGATAATAAAGAGCTCGTGGCCTAGTCGAACCGAGTGATTAGGATCAGTCACTTGAGTTAAGCAACAGCAAGCGCGGTCAGGTGCAGGATCGGTGACCGTCCCGTGACTACCGCTAGTGGCATTTTTCTGAGCACTTCCGTGCTTCGCAAGGAACGTTAAGCTATTGGTGCTGGATGTCATGTATTAGCAGTCGTTAAACCATATCAGAGGCTTTATGGGCGGCACGATAACTTCTGACAGTAAGGCCCGCCACTATCTTACAATAGTCCACCAACCCGGATTTGGCCCCCGTGGTGGAGTATGGCTTAACCTTCCTGGAATAATACAGGAAGAGACCCGTGCCCCAGCAGTGGGTAAGCAAAGGGTCGATAGCATGAAATGGTGATAATATGTCCTAATTATTAAAGAATAATCTTTCTTAAGATCTTTTTCGTCACGTTGTGTTGGTAACGTTTTGTTCATAACTTCTTGCTCGCTACAGATAAAATTTAAGTAACAGGGTAGGAAAATACTGACTCGTGCATGACCCGAAAGCTATGATTACTGGTTACCAAACATTTATTAAATCAATAAAATTTCGTTTGGATGTAATTTTATGTTGTTTTTAAAATATCAATATATTTGCATTCTAGACGTTTATTGGAGGACGCGTGACATTCTTAGGGTACGGAACGTATAAAATAGAGAGATGCCTATTTGAGATCTCGATATTTTGGATACATTGTGTGTTGACATTTACGATACGAATACGAAAGTTGGACTTTACAGCTTAATATTTCCTAAGCCATTGATTTCCCAGGCATAGTTCTTTAAAAAAAAAATGTAGTGATGATGAAGAAAACTTATAAAAAATCGTGGTGACGGAAAAAATGTTAGTAAATTAACGCCTGATATCGTAGGAACGTAATATTATCGGGAATGGATTTATTATACATTTACGTAAATGATTTCGAAAACCGGAGGGTCTCTTACTTTATGGCATTTCACTTTGACACAGCTCAGTACGATAAACTTACTTTTACGACTACCTATGATGAGTATTTCGATAACATGTATTTAACAAGTACATACTGATCACTGATACGTTCTGTTATTATGACCACCATCCCTACACTTAAGCAAATCTATAATAAGACTATTTTACACTGGACAGCAATCTCAGCGATACATCTACTTTCATACATTTACGCGTTGGACAGCCGTTGTAATAAAAAATATATCGTGCAGTTACCGTTATCGTCTTGTGTGAAACCGTCCATCCCTGAGTGCGAGCAAGGGATTAACGAACCTTTGTTGTGTCACGCTCGTTGTGGAAAGTTTCTACGCCATTTGTCTTTATGTCTCGAACGTCTCTTACGTTGCGGAAGGTTATTTGATAAAGGTGTAAAATTTCCATTTAAAATCGCCCTTGTACAAATAAAAGTAAAGTCTAATTTGTAATGACATTTCCCTGTCAATAAAGGGTTTTAGTAGAAGAAACGTAAATGAATTGACAACGGGATATTGTGCCAACTGCGCTCGTTTTAACGCAAGTACCTGTCGTAATTGTATCTAGGCGAGTAAACGATCCTGGGGCGCCGACAGCGCAAGGCCGACTGTGGGTTGCGCCGGCGCCGCCGCGCGCCGCCCGGAGTCGTTTCTAAGGCATTTTTTGCAACACGCCTTTGAATTTAAAGTTACGAGTACGATAGCTAATCACATGTATCAGGGTGTTTCAATTGCGTTTGTATTATTCACTATATAGGCGTAGATTACTTTTAGGTGACTCTTACGGATATCTTATAAAAACTACCTATATAGAGACTTTAAACAAGATTTACAAGGTTTCCAAAACCGAATCAAGACGATTATTCATTAAATTACGAGTACAATAACTATTTATTGATATCATAATGTTTCAATCTCGCTTACATTGCCCACTATATAGGCCTATATTACTTTTAGGTGATTCCTATGGCTATCTAATAGAAACAGTATGTAGTGATTTCGAACAGGATTTACAAGGTTTCGAAAACCGGAAAAGAGACAAGGCCAACGGAGTTTTACGCCGATCTAAAAATTTTGTCACTTCTCCTTGATTAATAATCGTAAAATTATACAGTCAGTGCCCCGTTGCATAAAGCGACAATTAGTAATACACTTATAATTGACAGTAATTATCGCCCAACCTAGCACGATTAGTCTGTTAGACAAAAATCATACACAATAAAAAATTTACTACTTATTGTCGCTTTATGAAACGGCCTCTAGCCCTTATATTACGCGCACCAATCTAAAATTACCAATCCCCAGTGTACTCGTAACTGTCAAATTAGTACCTATGTAATGTAACAGTTAGACGATTGGGAGCGCTCAGGATTTAGTGCGCATAATCAGGCCACTGGTTTCTTCTCGACTATGGCATATTTGTTAATCGAAAGGAGACAAGAGAAAATTGCTACGTAACTGGCCGAAGTTCGCTGATCAATCTAAGACCTAATCAAACCGAACTTTTTTTTACGAAGCAAAACAACAACAATGTTGATGATGTGTGGTGTGTAAAAAAATACACGCTGCTAGAAGAACCGGTGCGACCGCATACCGCGCGCGCGCTCGCGGCAAGGCCTCGACGGCACCTGCGCTTGCGCCGCCATCTCACCCACTTTCACATTTGGACTCGAGATCTGATAGCCAGATCGTCGACAATTATGACTAGGGCTTGTAATGTTCGTCCATTTTTGCCATTCGAATATTTCGAGACGTACCTCGAGCCTAATATTAGAATGTTACGAGTATCTATTAAGGAACTGACTAACCTGTAATTCCCGATATAAAACCTATTTTTATTTTCCTTAAATATTAAAGCATCACTAAAGAATAAATAAAATGAATAGACGAACATCAAGCTCTAACAACAACACACTTCTCCTGTTTGACGGCTGCCTTGCCTGCTGCCATGCGCCTCCGTTCCCGTCTACTATTCAAATAGTTGTAATAGTTCAATAGCACGGTAAAGCTGTTATTTGAGGCTATTTTCTAGTACACAAATCAATCGCATTACTGTTTTGCCGTCTGAAGATATTCTTCGATTAAGAACTATCTGTGAAATTTCCATTTTATCTACAATGAAGTGTAGATAGATAACACTTCATTCATTCGGAGAAGATCGCACCGCGCCAAGTGCCGAGTTAAGTAACACATGTACCATTGTTAGACTACAATGCAAAGAAACCACTAATTTCGTGCCAATATCATTTGTAATGAACAACTATCCATTCAGTACGCTCGTCCCTACATCTGTAAATACAGGGATGCAGCGCATAAATCCAGCGACACTGAAAATATCCCATGATTTCTCCTTAATGCAGTTGACGGACGGCTGAGCGCTGCACGTTTATCGCAGGTACTTGAGTCAGCAATTTGCTTGTGACTATAAAGTGCAATTTATGAGATATTAATAGATTGCAATTGCTGGGCCACGGCAAAAATAATAACTCTACCTAGACTCTACTTACAGACAGCGTTACCTAATTATACTCCGAGGCAAGGGCGTAACTGTACAACGTTATAAATTATAGAGTGATTCAATTAAAATGTCTTAAATTTATTGTTGAAATACTATAAACTACACAGTGCGCTGCGAATACCAATATTGTTTACAAGATAAACATTGAGCCGTGAAATCAGTTTATGTATTTACAATTAAACCCAAATCATGTACGTAATGAGCGTATCAGTATCCAAAGAAAGCCTTACCTGATTGGAATAAATACTTAAATAACTTCCACACAACACAATCATTTTTCCTGATCCCAAACTAGGGTACCCTGTGCTATCGTAACCAGCCAAGAGCCACTGTCATAAGCATGGAAATTTTCTCAGACAGACTATTTGAACAAATCAAGTACAGCAGTGTTCACTGAATCCACAACCAAACACGAATCAAACCCACGGCCTCTGTTTTGTTAGTAAAGCGTGTACCCCGCTACACCAACGAGGCAGTCAAAGCCGGAAACTGAGCTTGTAGGTTTTTCGTAAAGGAAAATGTGTTTGCTGTTGCTGAGTCGTAAAATCGGCGGCGATAAATACCGCGGCTCATTAAAAGCGCACCAGAGCGGCAGTGGCGGCGGCGGCGGCGGCGCGTTGCGCGGTAGCCAAGAGATACTATCGGTGGCTACCGGACCCGAAGCATCATCCCGTAAAAAGGCTAATGGCACCTCGCGCGCGTCCGACACTCACACAGCCGTGAACCTACGCTCACTACTTATTAAATCACTATATTTAAATTACTTAGCCTCACTTCGTAGAGCGACACGAGATTGATAAATCATAAAAATTCCAGAGACAACAGTGCGACGCGACGCGACCTTTGTTATGTAGCGTCGTCGTGGCACGTGACAAAAAAGTCCATTAAGCAAATGTATGTTTTAATACAGAATAAGCAATAAATCTCGCGATGGGCTTTCGAATTCCGCGCAAGTCATCCGGCGAGGTGAGATCGGCTGGGAAATACCGACCGTATAATATGTACTTAGGTACCCGCGCGCGGGTTTACTTTTACACACACTTCGACGAAGTGACAGTATGGAGCATAGTAACAACTTTATAGGATACCGTAGTGCGGTTGTGTGTCGATCTTCTTAGATTTTGCAGTTGCTATGAAAAGTCTGAGAATATCTATAAGATCAGCAATTCCTAGAGTGAGGTCCGTGGAAACGTCATTAGGGTTCCGCGAATCACATTTGTCATTGATGACGTTTTTGACTGTCACATAATTCCTCAGTTATTTTGGAATGTAATGGGTGGGACAGTGGCGGTGCTGTCAGAACATTGACTTAACTCTTGCATTCGATAGTTTAATGTGAGGTTCCATAAAATAAAAATGTTTCAGAAGTTTGGGAACCACCGCCTTAAACCATTTGTAATTTGAAAAGAATCTTTGATTAATTCAAGTTGGAATGTACGTGTAATGGCGGATGAATAATAGAAGAGTGGCGTCGGTCGGCTGGCGGCGGGTCTAGAAACAGTTGTGTCGGATTCCTGGAGGCTGTTCCGCATTGAGCGGACTGCAGCCCAGGCGCGCGTTTTTGCAGCGGACGTGGGCGACCAACTGGGCGCCGTCCCGCAAGGCACGCGCAAACGACCCAGTCAGACGCCCACCACATACTTCGCTTACTTTTTTAATGCCTCATTCATACATAGACCCTACCGAGACCGCCGGCCTCGGTGGCGCAGCGGTTTGGCACGCTGCTGTAAAACTAAAGGTCTCGGGTTCGATCCCCGGCCGGATGAAACTAGGAAACGAACTTTCCTAGTTTGTCTCGGGTCTTGGATGTTATCTATGTATTTATTGTATTAAATCTATCGTCGAGTTACCACCTATAACCTATGCCCTTAGTAAAGGGCTAACGAGATATGTGTAATAAATATGTCCATGAATATTTATTTATTATTATTATTTATTTACCTAAAAATTGTGTTTCACAATTTTTTTGATGGGGCTTAAGCGGCATTTATACAATTAGATATTAGGTGCGAGTCGGATTGTGTGTGATTTCTACAGGTAATAATCCATTTCCAGATTAAAGTTCCATCCAAGTTATAACGGATTGGCGACGTGCGGGTGACACGATTTCAACCTAAAGTGATTCTTTCAAGTTAGAGACCATAATGGAAGTGCAAAAAATGTCCGTTTCGGTGTCGAGCCCGTCGGCAGTCGGTCGGTCAGCCGCACGTGGTTTGTTTCTCAGTAGTATGAAAGGTTTTTTTAATTATTATCGATCCACCTGCACGTAGCCTGTCCATTTTATAACGTGGATAATCCTTAAAATCTACACAGCCTCTTGTAAGTGCAATATTTTTCATTTTTGCTTGATGCTGGGCAAAAAATAATCACATCACACTTATTAATTATTATTAAAATTAATCACACTATCATCACATGACACTATAATTACAAAGGCGAAAGTTTGTGAGTATGTATGTTTGTTACTTCTTCACGTCTAAACGGCTGGAGCGATTTTAATAAAATTTGGTATGGAGTTAGCTGCCATTCTCGATTAACACATAGGCTACGTTTTACTGTGGAAATGTATCTTATTCTCATGGTAAAATCTATAAACCGCGGGTAACACCGCGGGGCACAGCTAGAAAATACAGCGGAAACAGAGGGTCCTGATATGTTAGCTGAAGAAACTTTAGAAAAGCTTAAAGACTACAAAGAAGATAAACGTAAGAAGTGTTACCTTACAAATGCATTGAAAGCAACTGCTCCATTCGATGGGCACGACGACGGGCTCCCCTTCGTTATTGCACTCAATCCGGTCGCCTTCTGAAACAAGATAACACAATTCTAATGTAGAGTTATATATAACATTACTAGTTAGTTTGACCTAATTCGTGATCTGCAATTGTAGTGTACCGTTAACTCAGTACATATGAACTGGTACATTAATGCACTTATTCAGTTGCGTTACGAGCTCCTTTACAAATAAGCGTCCTTAAAATCAAGCTGCTGTCGACTGTACCACTTAGTATTCCTTCCTGACATTTTTAAGCTGCTCGCAGTTTACATAATGTAGGTAATGTTTTTTTATAGAATAACCGTTGAAACCGTACCTATCGGTTCATTGCTTGCCTCATATCTGAGTGGCGTTGGGTTCGATTCCGGTCTGTACCAATGACTCTATTTGCTAGGTCACGTGTATTTGTACGTAATACAGAGAATAGTGTAAAGAGGTTCGAAATTTCACTGGTGCCGGTGAGTCGCCCATTAGCTCAGTTGGAAAGAGCGCTGGCACGGATAGCCAGATGTCGCGGGTTTGAATCCCGGCATGGGTGGAATTTTTAGCCTCTAAATAGGTTTTTGATAAAGTAATGTAATTGAGTAGTGTTAAAGTTGATGTGCTGTCGACTGTTCTGCTACGGTGGCTGATTATGAACCGTTAGAAACAGAGGGTACCTACTGATGTTATATTAATCAGTGATTGTGGCAGCGTGTGCTCGGATGGAAAAAGCGCGTGTGCCGATCTCAGAATGTGTCAATAGATACGATGTGTTCACAGACAATATAAAGATACGTGTTGTGTGTATGGTCGGTTACCTAGCAACCAATAATAACCGAGCCCGGAGCACATTCCAGTCAGCACCTGCCAGCTGAGCCGGAGCGGTGACCGCGAAAGGCTGCGGAGGAGGCCGACACAGGCCAGCGTGCGATATGCGTGGGAATCCACCGCTCTACAAACTAAATACAGCGTGCACAATACGGAATGCCAGCTGCTTGCGTGGTCGCGTGGCCCAATAACGGTTCTATACAAATTCTACAAATACTTATGCATTCGTATTTTGTGAAAAAGCGTGAGGAAGAACGCTAGGACTTTTTGAAGTTGCAGAGAAAAGTAGCAGATGATAATGACCCCTGAGAAAAAAGGCTGATGTCATAAAGTGAGTCCTAAGTAACGACAAGGCGTGAACAGCGAATAGTGATGAATAGGCCTAAGTCATCGACATACAAATAAATAACTTTTGCTTTAAAAAAAACTAGTTATTTATTTGCAGTATTACAAAACAACATTCCGCCTCACTCCTAAAAAAGAGTTATTAAATACAGTCGACATGTTTGTATCAAAAGCTCATGCGGTTGCCACATCGCATATTAAATTCAAAATCACGATACTAATTTGAATTCGTAGATAAGTCATGGAGCTGATCGCTCAGCTGTGTTGGATAGTCGCATTCACCTTGATTTAAGAGGATCCGCATTCTCCGTACTACGTAGACGCCTCATCGTGGCGCCAAATCGACACCGAAGGCGCACCGGTTGTTTTTTATGTCCTACATAAATATTTTGGTGATTGGAGTATGCATGACGTTCGATATAGCTATTTACCATGTTAAGGAGCGTATAAAGCCAGCGACCCACCACATCAAATAACTACTTCACATTGTTCTAATCAATATAGATACTGAAATATAATACCGATACTAGACTGTAAAAAACGCATTGCTAAATATTCGCTTTACAAAGTACCTACAGATTTATCGAATTGTGAAGTTATACAATAGGTACTTACCGAAATTGTTGTTGTTACTGAAATCAACGTAGGTATCCACGAAATTTGCACAAAACAAATAAATCACATTAGTGGATATAAGTATATGAATTTTATTAAAATGGCTGCTTAAGTAACACGACATGAATTAGATAAAGATAAAGATTTATTTATTTGCTAAAACATGTGTCAGTGAAAATACATAAGCATGCATTTTTGGTATTAAATAAAATAACTTCGGATCTACATGTTCTACTGATATCAGTGTACAATTAGAGTAACGGAATGTCTGGACACGGTTTCAAACATGTCAAAAAAAAAAGCCATACTTGTAATGATAAACATTGACTTATGTCAATAATATTTAAATATTGATATTGTTCTAATTATAAATTGTCACTGAGGATGTCATTTATAAATTACATCACAATAATACTTTTATAAAAACAGTGGTCAATTTACTTACAATTTGTCATTGAGAAAGTCAGTTACATTATAATAGCATTTTTCAATTAATAGCGATTTAAGTTTAATTTTAAATAGGGTAGTATTTAATTGTTTATAACATGTTGGTATTTTATTAAATATGATAGGGCCCATACAGAGGATACCTTTTCCCAACAGCGCTGTTTTGCAGGTACAGAGGCGCAGTCTTTCAGGGTCACGTCTGTCACGTGAGACTGTTTCAGATTGACGTGGAAATAAATGGGGTTGGTCTTTACAAACGTAGCTACTTCGATTATATACAATGACGGAAGTGTCAGAATTCGGTGTTCAGTAAATAAAGGCTTACATGTTTCAGTTGCTCGTTTTTGCATTTTAAACGCTAATTCCTTATTAGTCGAATTGGCCCAAAATATTACACCAAATCTAAGAGCAGATTCTACAAGCCCGTAATAAGCCGTAATTAATGTATCTGTACTGACTATTGGCGACAGTTTATGTAAAACATATGCTGCACTACTATTTTTTTTAGTTAATTGGTATTAGTTGGAATTAGTTCTTTGTTGTGGCTTTATCAGCTGTTTAACGTAGCTTGTTTTATACAAGCCTTGGGGAACGGAAGAGTGATGGATTTTCTATGTCACTCTATTCTGGACTTGTTTATATTCATTAAATTGTATATGGATGACATTTGGACCCTTTTCCACCTTTCAATAATACCTACGATAAAGTTTTTTTTTTTTCAAAAAATGCAAGCAAGGTTTGTATAGATCTTTCTTACTTTATTTTATAAGGCACACTAACAGCCTACTATTAGGGTGATCTAAGAACGTTTTTAACATTTTTAGGGTGATCCCATTCGTTCACCCTATCGGGCTTCGTTATCATATCGGGCCGGGGCGTAAAGGCGCGAAGCATTTCAAAAACGTAGTTGTTTAAAATTTGTTGAAAATACTTGAAATATTACAATTTTCTCGCATCGCTTATACTTTTCATTTTGGCCTTATCAATTTTTTTATATTATTTTATGGATAAAGGTACATTTAAAGCAGTATGCTATTTTTAAATAACATCTAAGTTGGACAAATATTTGAATTGACTTGTAAAAGATCTTTAAGTTGTAGGTAACTTAGATAGTATGTTTTAAAATGAGTAAAATGTAGAAGCGTAATTCAAACGTTGTATTGTTTTATTTAATTTACTTAGGTACACCTAGATTAAGAAAAGTTGGCACGTAAATCAACTCGAGTCTTTCTTGTGCATGGACTATTTTTTTTATAATTTTTGCACACAATAAATTTCACATGCGACGTTTCTAAATTTATTTCCAAGAACTTCCAAGGACAAAATTTACTTCCTTAGGCTCAGTCTAGGTGTCCATAAAATTACCGTGCACGTTGCGAGTTTAACGGCCGTCCCTCTAATGACTGCTAAACGGTTTGATGAGGATAATTTTTAGAAAGTTGCTCCTGTATTAGGTAAAGTCAGGCTGAACGCTATAGCCCCAGGACTAGTGTCTATGTCGGTGCCGGAAATTATCATTATTACTTTAAAGCGTTTCTTGATACCATAAAGTTTCTGCTGCAACTGGGAATCGATTTAAGCTACGTGTACTCTGAACTAACCCAGCGCAGAGAGCTTATTCTGTACAAAGATAAAAGAAACCTTGGCATACCGTGGTCTCAGCCTACCTCTCCAAGTTACAGAAGTACGTTTAAGCATGTATTTACAAAACCACTTATTAGGACAGACGTTTTGTCATCAACTCCACAAAACCTTCATGAGTTCGTACGTGCAAACATTTGTCAAAGACAGTGTCGAAACAATGGTTTGTTACATTTTTAGGGTTCCTTGCCACAAAATGAAATACAGAACTCTTATGGGATACCAATGAAGTGCATATTTCGACACTCAAGGGAATCAAAATTTCCGTGACCTAGTCTTATAAGTACTACGAATACAGGAAACGATCTGAAAACTATACATTTTTAATTAAATCATAAAAGATTGTCCTTGAAGTAAGTATCTACCACGGATGTAAAAGAATCCGTGGTATCTACCTACAAATTGGTAGGGAGCCCTTGACCGCTTTATTTTTGGAAAATTGTTGTAACGCTGACAGTCCGCTGATACATCTGTCAATCTATTTTTGAATTCTCTCCAAATAAAAGTTTGCCGATAAAGATTATATTCTCTGCAACCGACCGACGCCAAAAAAAAACATTGGATACACTTATGAGTGCTTACATAATTATATCAATTCGCGCTTCAAGCGCTTTATCAATGTCGTGGCCTCAGGTTAATCTTACATAAACACAATAATTTGGTTTTAAGCGTTTTGTATATCAGACAAAAAAACCACATCAAAAATAAGTAAAAAAAATGTTTACACTATTTTTATTTTTTAATGCACTAACCCGTGCTAAGGAACAAATTTAAAAACCTATTTAGAGGCTAAAAATTTCACCCATGCCGGGATTCGAACCCGCAACCTCTGGCTATCCGTACCAGGTACTGGTTTTTATAGGTTTTTAAAAAAAATGTACTAGCCGTGAGACAAGACCTGTAAATAACACACTCAGGACGTGTTTCAGGAACTGCGCATTGTAGAGGCAATCCTGTGTTGTCTCTAGGCGACTTGACTTATTATACCTATTATCTCATCAAAGACGGATGATTCTGAGAATAACTAAAATTACCACGGAGGTGTAATAATATTTTCCTCGTCAGCTTTCCGTTAGGGGACCTTCGCTGACGCTCAATCTAGATCTAAAGAAGGGCCATAGAGCTCAAGGTTTCAATATTGTAATAGTGCGAGAATGGACGTGTTCTGGTAAAACATACGCTAATGTAATAGCATATGGGCTATTATGCGTGATCTATGTGGAGTGGTGCTCACTCTATGCGTTTCCCAACTCGGGGACTGTCGTTGTCGCGCTTGTGCAACCTGCTGAGAGCGACTCGTTATTGTGCTAAGGTACAAACAGTTTGACACCTCGCTATAACTCATATGGCAAGGGCATAAGTGTGAGAGTTGCACGAAAACTGCTGTCTCAGGGTGATGATTATAGCTGCGCTGCAACTTCTGTAATTACCTCGAGATCGAACGTAATGAAAGTAACGCACTCGGTGATATTCATAATGTTATTTATATACTTATTATTACTTCACGCGCAGATGATTTCTTGTTTTTACTGCCTCTCCAGTCCTGGAAGTTTATCAGTTAAAACGTAGTTAAACTACATGCTGTTAATTAGGTTGAGTCCGCTCATAAAGTTAAGTATCTACATATAATATACATGCAATTACCACAGGTTCAATATATTATGTAACTTGTGAAACGTTTTGAGTGACGCTGAATAAAGATGGAACCGATGTATTCATTGAAATATATAGAAAATATTCATGCGTAGATATACGACGAACGTTATTATAAATTCACTTGATCTGTATTTACACTGAGTTGTGTATCGTCACTTGGCTCGAACAAGTCGTACTTGTGAGGTAAGAATTTATATCATCATGAATATTCTACGTGACAAACCCTGATCCCAGACTATCTTTCGAGATACAGTTGTGAGTTTATATATTGAGTTAATTATATATTGCGGTCTACGATATGAGCACAGTCATGAACACATTTGACACGGGTGGACCCCTGTGATATTACCCATATTCAATATCGGTTGCGGATTTGGTTGAATCGGTTGGCACTATCCTCGCATTGTCATAAATCTACGATTTGTAGTTTTATAAAACACGACGCTGGTTGTACGTAGACATAAAATAGACATGTCGAAATATTTGGAACTCAAATAAATTCATAATTGTGGCCGTTTCATTTACGATTCTATCTGAACAATGTACTCGCAGATTTTAAGACAGATTGACCATCAGTTTTAGATTTTCGTTTTCTCACACGTCTTCCTTAAACGTTCGAGGACTCGTCTGTTTCGAGGTTCGTCTTGTACGTAAGGTCCAACGAATATCGATGGGACGTGGATGACAACAACATGAAGTTATTTTGTGAATGAATAATTCCTGGTAACAACACGATTTCGCAAACTGACAAAAATAATAATGATAGGGCAGCAGCTGTGACGAACAATGCGGATATTGCGCAAACGATCTTCTTCCACGTATTCGCTTATCACGAAAGCTCAGCGGTAATGGTGGTGTATTACTGATATTTTTCAGCACTACTGATACTGAATCTAAATGTAATGCAATTCACCCAGACATCATAACCGATATTCTTCATCGACCCTTGGATGCCCCCAAGGTTGGGGCAAGGGTCTCTTCCTACATCGCAGGAAGGTTAGGCCATACTCCACCACAGGGGCCAAGTCCGGTTGGGTGGAGGATTGCAAGACAGTGGCGGGCCTTACTGTCAGAAGTTATCAAGCTGCCCATAAGGTCTCTGACATGGCTTAATGACTGCCATTACATGACAATCTTCACTAACGGCTTAACGTGCCCAAAGCACGGAAGCGCCCGGAATAAAATGGTACTAGTGGTAGTCACGGGATGGTCACCCATCCAGCACCTGACAGCGCCTGTTGTTGCTTAACCGCAGTGATTGATTCCAATCACTATGTTCCGCTAGGCCAGACGCGCTTCTTTTGAACGCTGCATTTTCCAGTTCTTATACATAAGTATGTATCATAATAATGGTGTAGGTACTTACTGAGACTGGTAGCGGCAAGCGCGGTGCTATCGGCGAGGGCTGCGGCGAGGACCAGCAGGCAGGCGGCGGCGAGCGAGGCGCGCGGCCGCAGCATGTTCGCTCTCACTCGCGACGCCGGCGCCGGCGCCGCCCGCCCCGCATCACCGCGCCACGCCACGCCACGCCCGAGCAACGCCTGCGGCGACAGAAAGCTTCTTTTTAGATCATTTACAATACGTAAAACAAAGTCGGGTTAGCTACGCCATGCATTACTTAAGAACTACTGAAACAATTTTTATTATCCGTTTGAACAAAACATATTTTCTCTTAGCTATAACAAATAAATTGTGCAAAAAGTAAAGATCTCAATGACAGTTTATTGGCCAAAAGGTTTTAAAATCCTAGGTTCTAGGCTGTACATACATTCTAAAAAACACAACGATATAAATCATACCATCACAAAACGCGCCGGTCGCAGTATTTTTGTTCCTTTTGGTTTTCATCTATCGTAAAGTCTTGGAAAAATCGGCGATTTAGTAAAAGTTAATCTGTCAAGCAATGCTAAACTAATCTTATACTAATATATAAAGTCTCATGTCACAGTGTTTGTTATTATCTCCTCTGAGACCGTTTCACCAATTTTTTACATTTTGGCTTTGTGTATATTCGGTACGTCCGAGAATGGGACGTAATCTAATTATTATGGCAAAATATTTCAGCTATTTTTGTATAACATGTCCTTCTATCATATAGAGAGTCAGCATGGGTAGACTATGTGTCCACCGCGCCACAGTCATTATGGACTAAAATAGTAGATACAATTGAGCGGCCTAAAAGTTCGACTGCAAAAGGGCTTGTTAACCGAGCTTCGTTCCAAAAAACAGTCACTGGCAATATAGCAGAAAAGGTCGATGAATCACTGTAAAGTGGTTAAGGACCCCGAAGTATCATATAAAGTGCCGAAAAGCTCTTTCGAAAACTAATATTTTAGTTTCATGAATCAGTTGAATCGGACAGTGGGCGTTCGTTTTAATCGAGCGTCAAGCGCTCCGACACACTCAGCTCGAGTCAGTGAACTCCCAATTATCTCAAGTAAGTGATAAGTATTGTATTTAATGCGAGGTTTTTTGCCCGATCGACCCAGATACGACACGAACGGTCGTGATTGATGGAGCAGGATGCGGCATGCGAGAAGACACCAATGAACTACTCCTAAATTACGCGCACCGTATCCTGAACCATTCCAATAGTCTGTTATGTTGAAGCGCAGTAGACTTCAGCGTGATAGCATAGAAAACACTGGAAATAGTATCAATGAGAATATCTGTATTTTTACGTCTTTATAAAACCAGCGACACCGCGAGATAAAGATAAAAGTCACAATAACAGAAGTCAAGGTAACGAATGGCCAACAACTTATAATATGCCAGACATCCAACACTAACTGTCAAATTCCATAGCAAGACCTTTTAAATCGTTTAGGAGTACAATTGGAAAAAAACTCCAAACTTGCATAATATAAGGGCAAAGTTTGGTACCAAATATTGGAATTGGGGTCAAAACTACGTACACATTATGTGTAACAGCTGGTCAACATTTTCATTTTGGAATCTATCCAACGACATTTTATACAGGGTGTAAAAAAACACACTAGAAATATCAGTCGTTCAACGCATGTTGATAACGTTAATGGTACTTTAATATCTGCGCATTTAGTGTGAGATGCGTGGATACTAAAGATGAAAGGTGTCACTGAACGCTGTTGACGCAAAAGGTCTAAGTTTTTTTATTGTACACCAGACCACATATTATAAAACATGTAAAGATACAAAGTACAACTTGCGGCCTTATTGCTAAAAAGCCATTTTTTCCAGACAACTTTAGTATCAATAATAATAACTTCTACAAAACCTTCCCTGTACAGAACAATAACTTCCCTGTGCTATGGTAACCAGGCAAGGTCATCGCAAACAAGGAAATACACCTAGACTGAGGCCAATTGTACAAATTTACGGCGGCCCCCAGTGGGAATCGAACGCATTACCTCCGGCATACCACTAAACCAATTAGGCAGTCAGTTTTAGCGATTGTGTTTTTTGTTTATACGTAAAGATACCCTCTTATAAGTAAGATAGAGGGGTTTTGTTACACCTCCATATTACGTGTTATTGAAACAACGCGAGTTCTAAACTACTTCTTATCAGCAACATTGCATTTTTTTAATTTCCATACAAATTGAACACTTCAAAGAAAATGTGTATAAAAAAGAAAAAATATATAAAAATAGTAAAAACCTGTGTGTTGTGGTATAAACGAGTATCTACTTAAATTGACCAATGTTTATTTGTATTAGAGAGAATATTGTTTACCTGAGATAATTCTTCCATTGCTTTTGCATTGCATTGCTATAGAATTTGCAAAAGTGTTAATGCATTTTACTTTACTAAAGAACACCAGTTATGGCAACAATAAAAATTAAGACATGTACGACAGTTAACAACTGTTTATAATGCCAATGCCATCGACATTAGCTAATTACTAATTAAAATGTAAAATTATCGAGAGTTGGAAACTCTAGACATACGAGTAGCTCAGTGGGTGAAGGGCTTAATGCGGAGGCAAAGCCTGTTGTTTACGATAGCCAATTTTCAACAAGCAACAAATAAGCACATTAACTAACGAACCGTTGATTAATTAATTATTCAAAGTTAATCAGAAAAGTAACGATGCCATGGGCGTAGCTCCGCGGCTGATATATCGAATCACGTCCCTAGCACTTTTTTTTGCAGCATTCCTCGCAATCATTGACCTCGAGCACTTGGGATTTATAACCATTTATTCATTATTAATAATACCTAGCGGGGTAGAGCAAAAAGTGGTGCGTTTACTAGAGCGCCCCGTCGTAGCCACCTCTACGGCTCTACACACACGAGCCTCTCTAGCTAGCTGCTTGCCAGACAATTACCTGCTCGATATTGTCAATTACACCATTAAGTAGTTCCGGTTTTAGATCCTGCTCGTGCGCTCTGCAAAATGCTCTAATTGGAATCTTAATACGAAAAAAAGTAATGCAAAACTTACTCATTATTACAGTACATATACAAAGTTTTTTTGCTTGCCACGAATGAGGTTACCAACATAACGTAAAAAACTTCTGAATGTATGAAAAGATTGGCTGTTTATTTTTGATAAACTGTCTTGAGAATTCTCTAATATGCTTTTTACTATCACATATTGTATGTATACTATTTATTTATTTATTTATTATGAACGTTGATGAAGCGAAAGTGATCTTCATCAGGATCGTCAGGATCGTGGCAGGTGGCAGTCCCTGATCTCTGCCTACCCCTCTGGGATACAGGCGTGAGGTTATGTATGTATGTTATTTATTTATATAGAATATTTTTAACTAAGGAACGTTGTACTCAAAATATTTTAGTTACCATATAACTGAATAGAACTTTCCACTATTCAGTTACATCCCACAGATGGACAATCGAAGCAAAGAATACGTTGACTCAATACCGAAAAAAGTTTAGCTACAAATTAGATAGCTGCCGAAAGGTCTGGAATCAGCAAAATTTATGGTTTTCCAAATATATTTTTTTACTAATACTGTCAACTAACATGCAGTGCACTATTGCTCGAGGATACAGGCACTCGTATGTTTTTTTAACTTAACTAAATATGCAAGTTTTTTTCCCCAAAAAGTTCTTTAACTTGTTTGTTTATCGAGAAAATGCCAATTACTAGACAATAGAGATCAGAGAACCACTTGACCATACGAAAAACTCATTAGGTACCCACACTTTAGATGTACGTAACAGAACATGTGGTTTTTTATGAAGTCGATGGTTATTGTTTTTTAATGATTGATGGCAAAATTAAAATAATTAAGAAAAAACGAACAATTGACAAAGGAATATCGTAAAAAACCGATCTGCCCAATCCGGTAGCTCTATTGACATTGACGACGTACGCCGATTGTTAAACTTATTAGCACGCTTTGCCCGTCACACATACTAGGTATACCAAGAGGAGGAAAATACAGCGGACATTGACAAAGCGAGTCCAATGGATTGATTTTGAAATTAAGAATCTTCTTTTTTTTAGTTTCATTTAAGTAACAAAATTCAAACTGTAGGTTCTAAAAATAGCTGTCACAGTTGTTAAGATTTCTCATGTTCACTTTAAAATAAAAACGTATTATAACACAAGTTATGATTTTTTTCCATTCGTGGCGATAGCTAGCGCCTTAAACTTTTGGAACGTTTTGATAAATAACAGGTATGTACTAACTTTAGGCTCGACACTGTACTGAAACATGGTAGACAATGAGGTTGATATTCTCCAGTGAAAGTACCACACAGGTCGAGAAGCACTCACTCAGTGCAGGTGCTCTGGGTTGAATAAGTATTAGCACTGGCTTCCAAGAAGCACTGCCCTGGCTCTGTGACACCAGCAATCTCAGAAGACATCGCTAAGCAAATCTTCAAAAGAATGCATTAAATACAATACAAGCAGGAACGGCTCCAGGTGTCACTTTTGAGGACATGAAAAAAAGGAAAATTGTACTACAGCCAAATAATTGCACAGTAAAATTAAATTATTTGAGCTTGAACATTGCATTTTCGTGCTGTTGAAATTAAATTCGCCCTCAATCCCTCTCTGAACCCATCACTGACATTCAACTGATGTTATTTCTTTGAAGCGAGCCATCGGAAAGTATCAATTGGATTTTCTTGTAGTCAATTGGATTTTATTTGGATAAGTATTAGCTGGATATTCGCGAATATTTCGTTAATTTTCCTCATAACTTGAAGTATGACAAGGACAATTTGTAAAGAAATATTTGTGTTTCGACGGCCTCGGTGGCGCAGCGTTGTGGCACGCTGACTGTAAAACCGAAGGTCTCGGGTTCGATCCCCGACCGGGTCAAACTAGAAAACAACGTTTCTAGAGTTTGTCTCGGGTATTGGATGTTATCTATGTATTTATTGTATTAAATCTATCGTAGAGTTAGCACCTGTGACACAAGCCATTAAGTTGTACTTAGTATGGGCCTGACTAGAGCTGTGTAATATGTCCATAAATATTTATTTATGTTACAATGTTGAATGTGTGGTTTTCCAAAAAATATGGATTCAAGTTCATTAATACTACACAAGTAACATTAATTAATGTGAATCTTCGTTTAACAAAGAAAAAAGTATACCTACGTGATATTATTAGCCTTTTTGTGTGCGTTAAGCGCGCTTCAGGATTCTCAGGGTTCTTAATTACATGCGTAATTCATGAGGCAGAGTCTTTAATTATTGATGATAATCATTAATTAAAAACTCATTTTGTCACAAACAGCAAGTAAGTGAGACTTTTTGCCATATTAAAGACTGGAAAGCTTGGTTCAATCAAATATCGGTAGACTTACATAGAATGTTGTACGTTCATCACTAACTAGCAACTAAGAAAGCAATTAACATTGAAAATCTAATTGTACGCAAAATGAACACTACTGGTTGATGATGATTAGTACCACAACACTCACTAAAGAGGCTAATTGGGTGCCCTGCCTAGTCTTTCACATGACTACCATCTAGCTAGTTGCCAAGCGCACACAAGTGTCTACACATCTACATAATGTATACGCAACAAATACGCGTTTTGATGTATATGACTTATTAACCATCAGATACGCTACGCATGACATCGATAGTTTCGTGACGTGCATATTTTTAGAAAGCTGGAGCATTAAAAATCGGGTGTAGGGCCTGCGTTACGTACGTACGATACAAGCGAGTGTGGGGACCGGTGGCGGCGAGCGTCACCTACTTTAACGGCGGGCGCGGCAGCGGGTCGCAGCGGAGCCCCGCGGCCGCGCCGAGGGCGCCGCCGGCCGCAAGGTCGCCGAGAGGCAAACCACTCCTCGGCACCGGCGCACCGGCCGAATTTCTTGCCTCGGAGACACACGCATACCAGTCCGGGAGCGGAACGCGGTCGCAATAAAAACGCTCGGATATATTTCACGCGTGCGCAACATTATCTCGCGGCTCTCGGCTCCGATTACTTAATGCTCCGCGCGGCTAACTGTACTCGTGGAGCGAAACCAGATAAGTACAGGTTTTTTCTCAGTAAGTTCGATGATCGGCTAGGGCGGGACGCGGTGCAGATTCGTCGTGAAAATGCATTTGAGGTCAAGTCAATGAATTCGTTATTGGATGTAGAGTTGCTCGGTGTCCTATTTAGAGATAGCACACTGGAAAATGGCCTCAGTCTGGGTGTACTTTTACGTTTATGATGTCCTTGCATAGTTTGCATAGCACAGGGTATCCCAGTTTGGGACCAGGACAAGTGATTGTGTTGTGTGGAAGTTATTGAGTTATATATAAATCAAGATACTCAGTATCGAATTTAAAATTAATTAATCTATGTTTATGAGGACTTCCATAAATCATGGTTACTAGGATCTGATGATGGGACTGCCACAAGGTAGATATGGCATCTCCTTTTTACTGTTTAAAATCAAAAAGTTTGTTTCTGAGTTACGATAGCTTCAATTACTAACTTACAAATTAATACTATTGAATTGTACTTATTTAATTTATTCAAGACCTACATTGCCTTGGCGTTGTAGAAAGGTTATTCTACTCATTAATATTTAATTGTGACACCAACTCTAAAATTATGAAAAATATACATCTAAAATAGTATAATCATGTGGGTACAGTGATATCATTCCGATGTAAAACCTAACTGCCAAGTAGGTAGTCGGGGCTGTAAGTGATGCAATTTGCTTAAGCCAGATGTCGCTGCCTGTACGTAATACAGAGAATAGTGTAAAGAGGTTCGAAATTTCACTGATGCCGGTGAGTCGCCCATTGGCTCAATTGGAAGAGCGCTGGCACGGATAGCCAGAGGTTGCGGGTTCGAATCCCGGCATGGGTGAAATTTTTAGCCTCTAAATAGGTTTTAAATTTGTCCTTAGCACGGGTTAGTGCATTAAAAATAAAAATAGTATAATATACATCTGTTCGATACAAAATTTTCATATTTACTCTGCTCTATGCGGATTTTTTGCGCTTTCAGAGATGGTCTCATAATAATAGTTGATATGTACAATAAACCGCTTATAAGTGCAACCAGAATTTTCTGTAAATAACATAACATATGAATCCAGTGCATTGCAAATGTAAAATACTAAGATATGGTATCAATCTAGCCACATATTGTATTTTTAGAGGAAACCATTTAAAGGCGCTTTAAAAATCCCACTTGAAATCACAATGACAAATTATGGTTTCATATGCTAGTTCGTACTGTCAAATAATCGTTACGCGTGCAATAAAGTTTAATGAAAGAACATCCAACTATGATGATGATGATCTGGGCGTAGTATTTTACATGTAGGTAGGTATCCTTATAAATGATTTAAGTTATTAATATATTTAGGCCGTTTCTTTATATTAGATATAAATTATATCTTCATTATTTAAATATTATATCATATAATATTTAAATAATGTAAAAAAAATTATGTGTCTTATCTATATTATAAAAATGAATCGCCGAATGTGTTACTAAGCGCACATCCCGAGAGCAGCTGAACAGATTTCGCTAATTCTTTTCTTAAAATATTCCTTGAAGTACGAGGACGGTTCTTATGGAGAAAAAGAATCGACTGTTACGCGGTACGAGGTCGCCGGATCAGCTAGTACAATAATAATAATAATATGAATGTATCTGTCACTACGGAATAATTTTGACGCTAGAAATTTATAAACTAAACTACAAAATAATAACTCTCACAGGTTCGTCAGGATCATGACAAGAGGCAGCCTCTGAATCTGTCTACCTCACCAGGATACAGTCGTGACAGGATGTAGTTTAAACACATTTAACGCTAAAGTTTATCGTAACGTAAGTAATTGAAGTTCTTATTTAAAGGTTTCTGTGCGGTTGATTCTAGTAGTATTTTGGCCATGTATTACTTTCATAGAACTTCGTTAAATAGATAAATGAGAACTTCAACACAACACAATTACTTTTCCTGGTCCCAAACTAGAATACCTGTGGTGGTCCGATAACCAGACCAAGTCATTACAAACATGGAATTATAGACAGACTGAGGTCATGTGCACAAATAAATAATCCCCGAGTGGGAATCGAACCTCCGAACTCCGGCGTGGGTTCAAAACAAAACAAAAGAAAACAAAAGAAAGGTCCAATGTCTTAACGCGCTTTAACTTTGTTTTAAAATTGACATACAAGTTCTTAAAAAAACTGATCTAATGAGCACGTGGTTCACACGAACAGCCAAAGCCATTGTTTCCCCATGGCCTAAAATTGAATCGCTTACTGAAGCGCTACTAAGATTACCGACCGGTGTTTATCTTCAGCAAATATTTGACTTGAATTCATGATCAGACGACTCTGTTTACTGAGATGTGATACCGAATACAACTTTAATATAATAGAACGCAACTGATTAAGTTGCTAAGTTCTACTTTCTAATAAGTACCTGCTAACTCAACAAAAGTTTAAACGTCAGTAAAAATTACAAAAGTCAGTTGTACCGAGACACACGAAAGATTTATTTGTGGCTTAACAACAATGAGTAAATATTGTTGATTGACAATTGAGCGTCTAGCCGAGGAACTAATTGAATTAACGGGCTCGAACACAACATGTCCATTAAGAAGTCAGCAAATACCATGGTGGGTCTGTTGAGGCTACGTCGTAACAACCTTCACTATTATTCTTCGAGCATAAGCGCTTTTTTAAGCATCTCGTTCCCGCTGCAATGTACACGGGCATCATGAATATTTTATTGTTTAAACAATCGGTGGTTCAGACGTTGTTCATGTGTTACGAGTTAGGACAAATACAGTGGACCACCGGCGCCGCGCCGCAAACCGCGTGTGCATACATTACCGGCTCACCTGGACAGACAAATTGTATGCCATTCGGATAATGCTATAGTTAAACAATCACAATGCCTGCGCTGCGCACAATGTAAAGCTTTTCTCCAATAAAAGCAACGAGTTGCGTAAGATAAGCACGCAACAAAACGAGAAGGAAATGCACTAGTAAATTATAATATCCGCTTGGGCAGTTCAGCTACGATAGATTAGGAACATTGCTCGCAGTGGGCAGTTACTGAAAGCGAGACCTGCGTACGCAGGTGACAGGTGTTCCAAGTGGCGGCGTGGGTAGTTGGAGCGGTTGGCGGGGTCCAACCGGCGGGGCGGGGGTGCCGGGGTGGGCCCCGCCCCCGTCACCTGCACACGCCTACCGGACTAGCCTCTCGCGCTACCTTATACATAATGTATGAAATAAAACACATGCACCTGATAATTAACGCCAGAGCAAAGCAAACATCGATAAGAGCGACGCGATTAAAGGTGAACGCAAGTGCGTGCAGACCGAAGTAGGTACCACTCAGGACAATAGGTTGTGATTGCGACTGAGGTTGCGTGAGATATCTGATGAATAATTTATTAATAGAGCTAATGAGGAGTGTGGCTTGGAGTGCACTGATACGCGCGCGGGGTGAGCGCGCGACCTCGCCGCCGCCGCCGCCGCCGCCGCCGCGCGATAGTCGCCCACGCAGCCTGATTGTCGCCAACCACCCGCCGCTGCCATCACAGGCGCAAGCTGTTTGCCCAACAACTACAGACTGCATGCCACGCTAAAACCCTTAACAGATAAACTCTACATAAACTCTTACGAGTCGCTGTTTGCTTTACTAAGCCTGACCTCATAAAATTTAGATTACAAATTTAGATACTTATTCGCTTCTGAAGCTTACTAACCATTTTGTGCGAATCAGTGACGATTTATCTATGAAATCCTACCTATGCATTCCTTCAGAAATGAATGATACTTAAGAAATAAGTTCAGATAAGAATATTCTTTATCGTATACTGGAAAAATAGTAAAAATATCCAATTACTTATCCAATTATTAAAATAATGCAGTCTCAAAAATTCCAAATTCATCTTCACTGTATTGTTTAACGAGGAATACTACAAAAGGCAATAAATCGTCTTATGATAAATAAAAAGTAGGTACCTATTTACTTATGTTGACAGTTGTCATATGAATACTAGTGGCCAGTTACTTGCAACCACAATAAACATCGAATCCAGTCCACAGGCCACGCGGTGATAGCCACAGATAAGTGAGGGTCGCGGGATGCCCATTCACTCTCGTATAATTAAATAAAATGAATGATTACGACCACCGACTATAATGTAAACGACACTTGAATCTATCGAGCGTGATAGGTATACGGAGCAGCAGAGAAGAAAACCGAATTAGATAGTTACATACACTTAATCATAACTTGTTTTATAATAAGTTTTTTCAAAAAGTGAACATCATAAGTCGTAACAACTGTGACAAACATTTTTAGAATCTAGAGTCTAGAACCTAGGATTGACAACCTAAGACTTTAAAATATTTCCGCTAAAAACGGCCGATTTTTTGACATTTGGTAGAGTGAACTTTATACATTTTGTCTTTTTTGAAGTTAACAATAAATTATTAGACTTAAACCAGTTTAGTACCTGAGAGAGAGCAGCATTAGTTTTGTCAAGGTCATCTTCTTGTCTCTTAATTTTGAAAATAAGTGACGTGTCATCTGCAAATAATACTATCTCTGACATATTTTGAACCATGAACGGCAAATCATTTACATATACGAGGAAGAGGAACGGCCCTAAAATCGATCCTGTGGTACTCCTATCCTGACCTCTGACCTTGAAGATTTAATTCTATTTATATCAGCTCTTTGAATTCTTCCTTCTAAATATGATGTCATAAGTTTTAGGCTATTCCCGTTTATACCATAGTGCTTAAATTTTAAAAGAAGTGTTTTATGGTCAACGCAATCAAAAGCTTTTGACAAGTCACAGAATACGCCTATAGCATCCTTGCGATCTTCCCATGCACTAAATATATGTTTAACTAACATGACGACGGCGTCCGTTGTAGAGCGCCCTTGCGTAAAGCCGAATTGCTGACCATGGAGAAGTTGGCAGTCATTGAAGTGTGTAAGCAGTTGACCTAGAACTATCTTCTCGAATATTTTACTCAAAACGGGTAGAACCGAGACTGGTCTGAAATTTGAAGGATCTTGCTTATCACCACTTTTAAATAAAGGAACGAGCCTACTATATTTCATTAGATCTGGGAATATACCCTTATTAAAGATTGTTAAAGATTCTGGCTAAATAGGGTGCTAGGGTGTCGATTACTGAGCTAACTACTGTTACTGACATACCCCACAAATCTTCAGTTTTTTTAAGCTTTAGCTTTTTAAACGATTTAATCACGGTATGAGCTTCAATATAATCAAACGAAAAATCGTGATCGCATGGGGGGACATTGTCTTTCAAAATAGTTTCAGCAAGAGCTGGAGAAGAGTCTAAAGGAGCTGTCGTTATAATTGGAACATTTGTAAAGAACTGTTCAAAAGCCGCAGCAATATCTTAATTTGAGGTTATTAATTTATTATTTATTTTAAGTGCAAATTCGCGATCTCCTAATTTGGATTTACCAGTTTCCTTATTTATAATAGCCCAAATTGTTTCAAATTATTAGAAGATTGAAGGATTTTTGATTTTATATACTCGCATTTTGCTTTGTGACAGACGGCCTTAAATAATTTTGAATATAGTTTTACATACTGTATAAAACTGGGGTTGTATGTATATGTTTTTTTCTCATACAGTGAATAAAGTGTGTCCCTACTTTTTCGGATGCCGGCTGTGGCCCATTCACTAAATTGTAATTTATTTTGTTTGCAGGATATCTGTTTTAATTTAAAAACTTTTTCAAAACTATCTGAAACAGCCTTGAAGAAATCTCGATAGAGAACATTAGCATCTTGAGTTTTATTTTTTTTGAATAGGTAATCTTTTTTTTAAGTCAATTTTAAACAATTCTAGTTTTTTATTTGTTATCACCCTGCAAAGTACATCTTGCTCTATTTTTTTTAAATCTGCCTTAAAATGTACAATTTGACCACTGTGGTCTGACTTAAGACAATTACTGTAGAATAATGGGAAAATTCACAGTCACAGTATACGTTGTCAAGGCAGGTGGCGGTGGTTTCGGTAATCCTGGTGGGCTCTAAGAAAATATTAATCAAATTAAAAGACTTAAAAATAAGTTTTAATTTAGCACTCGAAGGGGAATCTACAAGCAGGTTTGCATTAAAATCACCACAGACTATAACCTTCTTATTATTACTGCAGGCTACTTTTAATACATCCTCTAATACCGATTCGAATACACTGTAATCGCTGGTGGGGGGCCTGTATACGCTTACTACAATGTGTGACGATAATTCAACACACGATAGTTCAATTATTTTTTCAACAGAAAGACTGCAAATATCTTTCCTTTCTTTAAATTTTAAACCATCCTTTACTAGTATTAAAGATCCCCCATGCAATGCTGACTTTCTATTGTAGCAACTGGCTAACTGATAATTATGTACAGAAAAATTCATATGAGATTCTAATAGCCAGTGCTCCGTAACACAAAGTATGTCAATCTCATGTTGTTCTAAGAACAATTCTAACTCTAGTAACTTTCCAGAAAAACCACCCTGTATGTTCTGATTAGCTAAAGTGATTTTTTTTAAGAGGGGCTTTTCTGTGGTCTGCGCTGACAGTTTAAATCAGCAGTCAAGCTTAACTTATTTATGTTAGGTTTTTTTAAAGCCTCTGAGTACAGAGGTTTACTGGTAGAACTTTTTCTACAGTTTTTATTTATTAATGGTACCTGTTTTACTGTCGTAACAATAATAGGGTCATAAATATTGAATGCCAACAATTTGGTTATCTGTCGCTTTAAACGAAGGGACACATACATTGTGTCCCTAGTCAATGTAAAATTTCGAATAAAGTTATTCGTATCAAAATAAAAAACTTTATCTCTATGACCAAATGTCATGTTATATAACAGACGGTTAAGTTTACCTATCCGTGCATTCTGTGTCTCTGACAATGTTTTTGAATAGGGAAAAGCACAGATAATGATTTTCCTTACATTTAAAGCTATTATGGACTCATAGTAATTTATCAATTCACTTTCTTGAATCCCTGTGCTGTTCCCCATTAATAATACAATAGTAGTATTTCTATCATACTGTTTGCTGAGCAAAGCGTTGATTAATTGCATGTAAGAGGCATTTGGCATACATATGTTTTCTACATGCTGTTTTAAATTGAACTGCCGCCTGGTTCCTAGACCTACACCTATTTTGTCTGAGAAAATTATTGTCTTGTAAGGGGCACCATTGACTGGAAATACACCCAGACTGAGGCCATCTGTACAAATGTACGGCGGCCATCGGTGGGAATCGAACCTACGACTTTCGGTACGGTAATCGGACGAGATACCGCTAGACCAACAAGGCAACCGAAAAAAAATATAAAAAAAATGTAAAGGAAACGTGATACGTGTTTTTTTTTTGTTTTTTGCGCTATCTTCATAACGGTAATACATACAAGTGTAAAAGTATTCTTCAAGATCTTCTATTGAATTCCATATCCTTCTCAGTCCTGACTTAAAAAACTACGAGTCGAGAAAAGACGACGTTAAAGTTGTATAGCAAAGGCTTATCGCCTAGACATGCCGAGTATGAGGTTCACCGGACTATCCTCTCCCGAAAACTCTTTAGCCAGAAGCGTAAATGCTCAAAAAACTCTGCATAAATCGTTTTCAGTAGTTACAAAGGGTGTCGAGATTAGCTATGACAGCAGATTATAAAAAAGAGGCCAAGTCTAAGTTGGACTACCGCCAAGGATGCTGAAATGAACAAAGAGGACAAATAAATATTGTGTTAATACGGAGCAGTCTTAACGTGCCTTGCGAAGCACGGAAGCGCTCGGAAAAATGCCACTAAGCCGTAGTCACGGGTAATGGCAGTCGTTGAGCCATGTCAGAGGCCTTATGTGCGGTTTGATAACTTCTGACGGTAAGGCCCGCCACTGCCTTACAATCCTCCACCAACCCGGACTTGGCCCCCGTGGTGGAGTATGGCCTAACCTTCCTGCGATGCAGGAAGAGACCCCTGCCCCAGGAGTGGGTAAATACAAGGGTTGATATCGATCGATCGATCGGAGCAGTCGTAACTATGGGACTCGCAATTGGCTCGTTTTTTAGGGGTCTATACCCCAAAAGGAAAATCAGAACCCTTCTAGGATCACTTTACTGTCTGTCCGTCCGTCTGTTCATCAAGAACCTTTGTCTCGGAAACGCGTGGAGGTATCAAGTTGAAGTGGTTGAGTATTCGTGCATTCTCTTTTTCATTTTGTCTTTTCCATATGTTTCCTTATAGGCACACAATATTGTATTTATTCCCTCATCGCGTAGATTGTTATTATAACGTATTTATGTATGTTTATTATAACTATATACGTAAGTGTTTATATAGGTGTATTGTAATTTATATAAGTAGTGAATTAATATATTCATATTTGCCCCGACTACCCCTCTCCTATTTCCTTCAGCAACTTTCCGTCATAAGGTTGTCTGGAAGAAATTGTTTTTAGCAATGAGGCCACCAATTGTACTTTGTATCTTTACATGTTTTATAATATGTACTCTGGCGTATAATAAAGAATATTCTTTGTTATATAATGGTTGTCTGGAAGAAATTACTTTTAGTAATAAGGCCGCCACTTGTACTGTACTGTTATTTTATAAGTCTCTTATGTAATCCTTGGTGTACATGCAATAAAGAATACTCTATCTATCTATCTATCTATTCATATCTTATCTTGAAATTACAACCGTATACATAGCACCAGGTTCTGAATTGAGAATTTCGCTAAGTAAATATTTAACTGTAGTGCTGTCTATTCCTATCGGCTCCTTCGGCCGGTTTCTGAATTGACAATTTCACTCGCACTTAAGTAACGTTCTGTGAAACACTTTTCTGAGAAATTCGAATAGACAACACTACAGTTAACAATTAAGTATACAGTTAACTATTATAAGAAGTCCCTAGAAGTTGTGAAAGAATCAAACCTGAGTTAACGTAAAAAAAACAACTGGCTTTAATACCACAAAAAATATATATTTCGATACTCACAGGTATCTTTATAAAGTACCTCCCGTTGGTAGAGAACTATGAAATTTGGCAAGTAATATCGTCTTATAGTACAAATACAGAAAAAAATCTAAAAACTATACTTTTGATTTGACTTTAAATTGCCCTTATTAAAGCTTGCGATAGAGTCAGCATAAGGCGCTTTGGGTTGCTTACAAGCGCCACCAATGCAATAAAAATCATAACTAGTTTCTAACCAAATTTTTTTTTCAAAAAGTGAATACCAAAGATCTAAAAAATAGTTATCAAAGATTAATTTCTTTGATGACTATTTTTAGAACATACAGTTACATACGTAGTATCAACATTATAGGACTTTAATTGATTTCCAGTAAAAACAGCCCTTTATGGCGGAAATCGATTTAGGTCCTAGGCTGTTGATCCTAGGTTCTAAAATAGATGTCATGGTGGTTAAGACTTTATGATGTTTATCTAAAAAAAACCTATTATAAAACAAGTTATGTTTTTTATTCCATTGGTTAACACTCCAAAGCGCTTTAAAACAAAAGCATAATTTTAAAAATTGTCTAAGTTATAGACTAAGTACATATTAAGCGCGACTGCAACAAAATACATTCTTCAATACTACGTATGGTCAGGGCTTGACATTGGAATATCCGTTAAAGGTTGTATTAGTAGTTATTTTTTCGAATATACTCGTATCGAATTCTAAACATACTTGTGATTCCGTCTCGAGCGACGTTTACGAAAGCAAATGTACATTACTGCTAACAGACTTGTCACACACTTTTCTTTTCTTATTCTTTCGTCGTATCGACGATACAGAAAATATGATTTTGGTCATCGAAGTAAACATTTTTTGAAAAAAATCACGCAAAGCCTGAGACTTTTTATCAATACAAGAGGCGTTACTAATGACAATTGAAGGGTTAAGAGTTATGGAAGGATTGTATTTCAAAAAGTAGGTAAATTATATAGGTACTCTGTTATGTTTCGTGATGCCTCAGAATACTACAAAATGGTGTCCTATAAAGTAAGATAGATAGATAGAATATTCTTTATTGTACACAGAAATTACAGTAACGGAAATTATATAAAAATATAGTACAATTGACGGCCTTATTACTAAAAGCAATAAAAGTAAAAGACGTTTTTCTCTTTAAAGTATAAACATACTTTGCTTCTACGTAATGAGATTAATTATACAGCGTCCAGTGGTTCCTTACCAAGTCATGCTGGATGGGTGAAGAGACCACTATGCCCAGCACCTATACTATCCTGACGGATTAGTCGTCCTAGCCCACGGAAATGATAAGTCAATACGTCTGTAGTCAACCAACCAACCAACCAATAACAGTCAACCAACCTGAAAATCAGCTTTGAGGGACAAATTAGCTGCCATTTGTCACTACTTTGATATACGACAGACTACATCAATTTTTGTCCGTTGTTTATTACATTTTCTTTCTTTTGTAGTTCATATTGATACGTGATTTATTTATTTGTGACTACGAAAAGCTAATTGACGTCGTTCAGGAGTTTCAAGGGTAGTTGTAACAGATTTTTGGGAGACTAATAAATTTAAGTTGAAACGAGGTCCTTGAGAAGTATGTGTAGTGTTACTTTGAATGACAGGATGCGCAATAGTCTGATTAGAGAACGTTGTGGACTGAAAGAGGATGTAGTGACTAGAATTGAGAAAGGAATGTTGCGTTGGTTTGGACATGTGGAGAGGATGAAGGAAGAAAGATTGACGAAACAAATATATATTGCGAATGTGAGTGGAAGGGCTGGTAAGGGACGTCCTAGACGGACTTGCATCGACCAAATAGGGGATAAATTAGCAAAGGGAAAGATAAAAAGTACCCGGAACCGGCGTGCGTGCACGCAACGACTTATGAACGTTGATGAAGCGAAGGTGATCTGTCAGGATCGTGGCAAGTGGCAGTCATTGGTCTCTGCCTACCCCTCTGGGATACAGGCGTGAGGTTATGTATGTATGTATGTATGTATGTATGTATGTATGTATGTATGTATGTATGTATGTATGTATGTATGTATGTATGTATGTATGTATGTATGTATGTATGTATGTATGTATGTATGTGTGTATGTGTGTATGTGTGTATGTGTGTATGTGTGTATGTATGTATGTATGTATGTATGTGTGTATGTATGTAATAAATTTCATTCCATTGAGCATTTAAGAAGTATCCTTGTAAAGGCGAAATGGCCACGAATATAAGACCTTTACTGTAGGTTTCCCCACGATGTTTTCTTTCACTGTTAGCATGTAGTATTGCCAGTACAAATTCTGAAACGTAACTTTTAACATGACTGCCTCGTTGGTCTACCCGCGCTTAGGTACCAATAGGTACCAATACAGAAGTCGTGGGTTCAATTCCCACCCAGGGTCGCCGTACATTTGTACAAGTGGCCTCAGTCTAGGTGTTTTTTTCATATTTGTGACGTCCTTGCCTGGTTACGATAAAACAGGGTAGGTATCCTAGTTTGGGACCAGGACAATTGTGTTTTGTGGTAGTTATTATTATTATTCTTATTAAAATAATAAACAAAGTATTAGATAGGTAAGCGGTGGTAGCTCAGTGGGTAGAACCATGGACTCGCAAGCGAGAGCCCTAGGTTCGATTCCGAGTGCGGGCATGTACCAATGACTTTGTTTAATTTCAAAGTTTCGTACATTTGCGAATTTGTAGTCGCAATACCACACGCTAACTGTGAAGGAAAACATCGTGAGGAAACCCGCGGCTTGGTTGGCTCCGCTCGTATTGACTAGTCTTTCCTGTGGGCTAGGCCGACTAAGCTGTCAGGATGGTACAGGTGCTGGGCAAGTCTACACCAGCTATAAAAAACCATGTCCCAGACACTACAGCGTCGGAGTGGTCCCTTCACCCATCTAGTGTGAGTGAAGATACCACTGGACGCTGTATAAATCATCTCATTACGTAGATGCAAAAAGGCCAAGTTATATATAGGTATATGTCCGTACTAGAAATCGTATCTGCGTATCTGGCTACCGAGTCCATTGTTTTACTTACTAGTATACCACCGCGTCTCAATATGATACTATCGAAAAATCATAACATTCGAATAGTAAAAATTTACTAATGTTACAAGCCCTACGTATAATCTACGTTATGTTTTGAAGTTGTTACGCATACAGGTATGCAGTGATAATCAAGAGGTAATGGTGATACACATTGAACAAGACAATCAGGCCGCATAAGGATCTGATAAAAACAGATTCCTGAAATGCTTCTACATCGAATCACACATTACTGTTTGTGTGACTTCATGTCATCATGCAATAACAAGCACAGTGATAAAAGGCGATTCGATTGATAACATTATGTATCACACACTTTCTTTAAATTGTAATGTTGATTCGTTGGTTAACGTCACAAACCTTTATCTGTCACTGGCATCGGGGATGACCAGCGCCATTCTGATAATATCAGAAGCCATTCCATATAGAGCATACATGAAGCACTCGTAGACCGAGTGATTGGAATCGATTATTAGTGTTGAGCAAAGAGTATATAACCACCAACAACAGGCGCGGTCAGGTGCTGGATGGGTGACCATCCCGTGACTTCGATAGTGGCATTTTTTCAAAGTGCTTCCATGCTTCGCAAGGCACGTTTAGCCATTGGTGCCGGATGTCGGAGGCCTTATGAGCAGCTTGAGAGTAAGGCCCGCCACTGTCTTACAATCCTCCACCAACACGGACTTGACTCCCGTGGTGGAGTATGACCTAACCTTCCTACGATCCATGCCACAGCAGTAGGGACATACAAAAGGTTGATACCATTCCATACAGAGCAGTGACAAGTCTGTTTGTCTTTAACTTTTTCTCATAACTTTTTCTTCATAATAAGATCAAACTTGAATATATCACCGTTTTTTTTACGAACGAGCCAAAAATACAAAATATATTAGGAAATCTGTCACAGATGCTCACCGCGGATTGAAAATTTCTATAGTTGTATGTGAACACCATATTCCAATTTCCTCACGATGTTTTCCTTCTAAGTTAGCGAGTGGTATCGCTACTAATAATTCACGGATATGAATTTAAAAGGGTTCGAACCCACGACCTACCGACTTTTATTCTTCTCTGTTTTTTTATCCATGTCCAGATTTAATTGCACGTTTAAATATTGATCACATCGAAAGATGAGACTACAGATTATCTCAGGATAATTTTAATGTAAATTGCTTTCTTTGTAAGACTTATCTTTATCTGTACGTCTAAGCAAATGTAAGATAATATCGAACGCTTTCAAACTGTCTTGAAAAGAATGGTAAAATTCCTACATTTTCCTATTTATTTTTCATCGTCAGGCTATACTTGTCCACTGCTGGACATAGCCCTCCCCTTAAGAGCGCCAGGTTGTGCTCTCATAGGGGGTAATTATTTTTATTTAAACTTAATGGATATAGAGCTCAAAGAAGTTTGACGTTTATAAACGTTTTTTTTTTACGTAGCCTATAAACGTCCCTCTGCGGGGCACAGGCCTTCTCTCACAGAGAGAGTACGGGCTTAATTACCACTCGAGCCCACCACAGGTTAGCAATTTCAAGCGCTGAGCTATTTTACACCTCAAACACTCAGATTTTCTACGTTCTATTAAAAAAATATTGGAACAGAGTAATTAACTGTCGTACATAAATTGTGGTTACTAATATATGGGACAAAAGCGCAGTCGAGCTGGTGTGTCGCGACTTCCAGCCTGTAGACTACCTCATCTCTTTCCTCTGTTCCGTTCGTATGGTCATTCCAAAACGAACCGTGTGTTCCATATGCTAAGATGCAATAAAGTCTCACAGTTTTAAGTTACTGGTTATTTTATTGGTATTGCCGCATCGTCAATAGGTCCGTGGGAACCGCCTCAACTTTCAGTAAATCGTTTAGTGCCTTTATCGTGCGTTTAAAGGTTATCAGGGGTTCGACTTTTAAGAGTTGTTTCCCCTCAAGTGATGCCTACTGAACCTAGTAGTTATTAATTGAATAGTTTACACTTCACAGCGTTCATTGCTGGTAATAGCTGGATGAGAATGGCCAAGGACAGAAAATAGTGGCGTGCCTTGAGGAAGACCTATGTCCAGCAGTGCACGGAGTACTGATTGATACACCCTTGATTGAGATTAAATGGATGCATAGTTATTAAAGCCAAATTTCTTCTTCAGGCTATATTAGTTCACTGCTGAACATAGCCCTCCCTTAATGAGCGCTATAGCGCAAGGTCGTGCCATCATTGGGGGGTAGTGCCCATAATCCCCACGCTGGGCATGCGGGTTGGGGATCGCAGTTTGGTGGAATTGTACTGCAGGGGGCGCTGCTGCCCACCCCCTGGTTTGTGTCCCTTTTACGACACCCGTGGGAAAAAAAATGGGTTGGTGCTATTCTCTAGACCGACACGACACAGCAAAGCCAAATTTGATCTCGATATATTAAATATCAAGAAACAAGACAGGGTAAGAAACTCTAGTGTCAGAGAAAATCTTATGTACGGAATTAGTAGAAAGAGTAAAATTGCAGCAATGGAAACGATCACAAGATGCCCAGACAAATGGAGCAAAACCGCGACTACCTACTTGGTTCCTCAGAGAGGGCAAAAGCCCTGGCGGGCAGCATAAACGTTGGACTGATGAAAAAGAAAAGGTAGCTGGAGAATGTTAACGCCTGCAGGAACGGGACTACTTAGGCCGCTGGAAGTGCTAAATTAAGAATTAAGTATCAACGAGACAGACTTCTGGGAAAAGAACTGGTGTTTGTAAAAACTCGCAACTAAATTCAATTTATTGTATTTTTATTGCTAATTATAGCCAAAATAGGAAATTCTTGCATTTTTTTTTAATCAAAAAGACCTGCGCCCTAAAAATAGTTGACACAGGATGTAGCAGAGGTTGGGGTGCGATGCCAGATAACCTTCACGTGTACCTCTCCGCTTTCCGTTCCATCTGATTCCATGAACCAGATGGAGGGGCAAGTGGTGGGGTCGGTGCACCCTGAGCGTTAGTCAGTAACTTCTTCTTGTCGGATCTTACTGGCTAACGGCGAATAATCTGGCGGGAGGGGTCGCGTGGGCCCTGTTTCACTTTGTGGAGCGGGACCCAGGCGACCAACCGATTGAAGGACCGACTGGGGGGGGCGCCGCTGCGCGAAAGCGCGCGCGCCTTTTACCAGTCGGACCAGAGTGGCCGTGGGCGGAGGGTCGGGGGACCCTCTGCCTCCATCACGGCGGGAGGGGTCGCGTGGGCCCTGTTTCACTTTGTGGAGCGGGACCCAGGCGACCAACCGAATGAAGGACCGACTGGGGGGGGCGCCGCTGCGCGGAAGCGCGCGCGCCTCGTACCAGTCGGACCAGAGTGGCCGCCGGGACGCGGAGGGTCGGGGGACCCTCTGCCTCCATCACGGCGGGCCGGAAGGCGCCCTTGCGTGTTCCGAGGGTGCCTTCTGGCACGGAGGGGGCCCGCGCGGTTGCTCACCGCCTTCTCTGCTTTCAGAGAAGTGCTGGTGGGCGACGTGACGGGCCTCGCGTGTGGGGCGTGTGGGGGCCAACAGTTGACATTGGCCCCCATGCGCCCCAACGAGGAGGTGCGCCGCCCTCTAATCCCATTGGACCACACAACAATGGGATGGAGGGGACGGCGCGTTGGGGCGTGTGGTGGCCAAGGGGTTCGCACTTGGCCACTATGCGCTCCAACGAAGAGATGCGGCGTTCCCTCGCCCCGTCGTTCGGTCCGATGCGATGGGGCAGGGGCGCCGCCGAAGGAGTGCCCGAAAGGGCGCCCGCAGACGGGGTCGCGGAAGTGTGCGTAAGCGTCCCCGTGGCCCCGTCCTTTGCGGTGCGGAGGAACACCCCAGGAGTTTTAGTCGGTATACCGCCCTTTTCAGGACGGGGAGTCCGACATAACCACTGTGCTCCCCCGAGCCGGTGGTACCCGTAATTGGGGTTTCTCCTGGGTGAAAAAAAAAAAAAAAAAAAAAAAAAATAGGATGTAGCAGAGGTTGAGGGAGGCCTATGCCAAAGGGTAAATAGAGACAACTGAGTTAAACAATCATTCCGACATAAAACCTAACTGCAAAGTAGGTACTCGGGGCTGCAAGTGTGCAAATCACTTCAGCCAGATGTCGCTGCCTGTAAATAATACATAGAATATTGTAAAGAGGTTCAAAATTTCGCTGATGTCGGCACTTGCCCATTAGCTCAGTTGGGAGAGCGCTGGTGCGGTTAGCCGGAGGTCGTGGGTTCGAGTCTCGGCATGGGCGGAATTTTTAGCCTCTAAATAGGTTTTTAAAAATTGTCCTCAGCACTAACCCAGTGCAACAAAAAGAATATAATCATGTGAGTTAAACGACATAACAATTTATTAAATTCATTATTACTGTAAATAGGATTAAATGTGAAATGAACTGTGATTGTGTATGAATTTATGTTAATCTGAATAAATGGCTTGATTGATTGAACTTTAATCTGTAAAGACGTTAACTACGATACGCAAATTACGGTTAACACTTGGCATTGGCAGTTATCCAAAACGGGCATTGTAATAGTAACAGTCATTCAGCAGACGCCATTCATAAAACTCAAACGGATAAGACACTCTTAATACTAATAACAATGTAGGCGAAAATCCAAGCATGAGTAATGTTTGATATACTAAATAGGTACTCAAAAGAATTCCTTATATCTTATTTTGCCTAGGTACCGACCGATGAGCTGGAAATTGAATCACTTTAGACAAAAAGTAATTTACACTATTTTTATTTTTAATGCACTAACCCGTGCTAAGGAACAAATTTAAAAACCTATTTAGAGGCTAAAAATTTCACCCATGCCGGGATTCGAACCCGCAACCTCTGGCTATCCGTACCAGCGCTCTACCGATTGAGCCAATGGGCGACTCACGGCATCAGTGAAATTTAGAACCTCTTTACAATATTCTCTGTATTACGTACAGGCAGCGACATCTGACTTAAGCAAATTGCATTACTTACAGCCCCGACTACCTACTTTGCAGTTAGGTTTAACATCGGAACGATATCACTGTACCCACATGATTACACTATTTTTATTTTTAATGCACTAACCCGTGCTAAGGAACAAATTTAAAAAACCTATTTAGAGGCTAAAAATTTCACCCATGCCGGGATTCGAACCCGCAACCTCTGGCTATCCGTACCAGCGCTCTACCAATTGAGCCAATGGGCGACTCACGGCATCAGTGAAATTTCGAACCTCTTTACAATATTCTCTGTGTTACGTACAGGCAGCGACATCTGACTTAAGCAAATTGCATTACTTACATTATTATTTTTACATTATTATTATTTTTAGCCTCTAAATAGGTTTTTAAATTTGTTCCTTAGCACGGGTTAGTGCATTAAAAATAAAAATAGTGTAATCATGTGGGTACAGTGATATCGTTCCGATGTTAAACCTAACTGCAAAGTAGGTAGTCGGGGCTGTAAGTAATGCAATTTGCTTAAGTCAGATGTCGCTGCCTGTACGTAATACAGAGAATATTGTAAAGAGGTTCGAAATTTCACTGATGCCGTGAGTCGCCCATTGGCTCAATTGGTAGAGCGCTGGTACGGATAGCCAGAGGTTGCGGGTTCGAATCCCGGCATGGGTGAAATTTTTAGCCTCTAAATAGGTTTTTAAAAAAGTAATTTAGTTCCATGTAGCTGAAGTAGTTCCTACATCTGTGAATGGGATCGGCGCTCTCCCGCGCCTTTGACTAATATAGTTGAGTCATAGAAACCGTATTTCTCTGTAAACCGATGACACACCAGTTTGTCACTAGGACGCGCTGTAATCTTCCAATGTAATCGTGTTCCATTCACAGATATGTCAATTTAATTCAAAATACGCATGAGATTAAGATCTCAGTGTCATTCAAACGAGTTCTTCATAAAGGTAGATACTACGTCCACACCAACTATGTTATAGTTGCAAACATAACATAACCTCACGCCTGTATCCCAGAAGAGTAGACAGAGACCAGGGACTGCCACTTGCCACGATCCTGACAGATCACCTTCGCTTCATAAACGTTCATAAGGTGTTGCATGCACGCACGCCGGTTATAGTTTTAGTATAGTTAAATAGTGTTTTCTATTGAAATAGGGCCAGTCCAAAAATCATTGACCACTCACTCAAATCATTGACACAATGGAAGGTAACTGAGCTTGGCTGAGGACCCAAACGTGACCAAAAGTTTTAGTTATGAACTTTTCCTACTCATCCGTTTGTTTCCAAGAAAGTCTTTTGTCTCCAAGAAAGTTTTTTTTTCTTAAAGCCTCTTGTGTCCCACTGCTGGGCAAAAGCATCCCTTCCTTCTCAGAAAAAAAAAACAAATTAAAATTAAATTTGATATTACTAAGGTCGATATTATAACAGTGACATCCATCCATCCATCCATTTCAGCCTATTGCAGTCCACTGCTGGACATAAGCCTCCCCCAGAGTGGGCCACAAGACCCGATCTCCCGTTTTCGCCATCCAGTCACCACCAGCCACCTTTTTCAGGTCGTCGGTCCAACTCGGCCGGAGGGTGTCCTACACTACGCTTGCCGAGTCGTGGTCTCCATTCGAGAAACCGTCTGCTCCAACGATCATCGGTTCTGCGACAGAAGTGACCAGCCCACTGCCACTTTAGCCTGCTACACTTCTGAACTACGTCAGTGACTTTGGTTTTACAGTGATAGTCAACGTTATATTTTAATTAAATTGTTTTTTACTGAGTTACTAAACTCAAAAACAAAATGTAAGGCAAGTTTTCTACCGAAGCTTTATACCACACCTCTTCCAGTAATAATAATATTGGACTTTGTAAAAGAACATATACAGCAAATATGTTAAAAATTGAAACGAGTTTGTGCAACATAAAGATGAATTGATGTATACAGCAAATACATCAATTCATCTTTATGTTGCACAAACTCCTTTCAATTATTTTAAAATTGTTTGCCGTGTTAAGTTTCAATAAAAACATTCCTAATTGGGCCAAATCACTTGATAAACTTGTCATTTCTTTTATATAATTATTGAGAACCTTATTCTGAATTGGTGTCAAGTTGATACAAAAGACGCTTATCCAAACAATACTTTGAGAACGCCTGTCTGCCTGTTACGTTTTCACGCCTAAAACCATTAGGACAGTGACTGATATAGATTTAGATTTCAACCTGAGAAAGGACATAAGGTACTTTTCAACCGACTGCGGCAAAGCCCAAATCTAGGCTAATGTGTTTGGTTCGTGTGTAGGTATGTATATTAGTAAGTATGTACGATTCTTTTTCCTCTTATAACTCCTCAATCAGCGGTTAGATTTTAAAAAAAATATGATTTCAATCTTGTGTACAAGAAGTTTGCAGACCATGAGTGCGATGCGAGTTAATATTATTTGGTTTTTTGATCGAGACAATGATAGATAATTAAAATAGGTTATGTTTTAAGGCACACGCCCGCACCGATACCTTAGAATTAGACGTTGAATGTATTATACTCATTCAGATATATTATATCAGTTTTCTTTTCTGATGGAAATGGCTTTGACGATTTGCTTGTTTAGACCTGAGATTTCCGACTCATGGTTGAGCCATTGTACGTAGCAAAGCTGTGAGTTTACTCCAGCCAGCCTATCTCTTTCCAGAAAGCCAGCAGTGATCTGATGCCGCTGCAGGACTCCTGAAGGGATCCCAGCTCCCCAATTATGGCGGTCTGTTGCTTTTTCACAGTGAACGGTGACATGGGCGGGTGTTTCCTCTGCTTTGAAGCATCCCCGGCAAAGCGGGCAATCGGTCAGTCCCAAGTTGTAGATGACTTCAGCGAGCAGTGGCCTGTAAGGATTTCCACAGCTTTGCACAGATTATCTTTTCTGACCATTTACTTTTCGCGAATACGATACAGTCAACGCACACTTTCACATTTTTGTTGCAAAGTCGTCCTTGAATGTGATGAGTATTGACGAACGTATGTAAAGGTTGATGTGCTGCTGTGCTATTCACTAGCATCGTTCGCACGTGAGTTTTATCCACATTGATCGCATTCGTATCCAGTAGGTAATTTAAGCTACCCCAGCGCTACGACGGTGAAGTGAATTAGTTGTGCAGGTGGGATATTGACCCTTATTTCCATTAAGTTACGTTTAAAGCAAACTGATTGTAGCTACATCTTACCTTGTGTATCGTGCACAAGTCCTTTGTAATAGGTTATTTATTTGTTTTCTTTCAGTTAGGGACTGTAATTCTACTCTATACTTGATTACTTTCGAAATAACCTATTCGACAGGTATGGTAAATAGGCAGTCGTAGAAGTATAGCATTGGATATTTGTATGTTTACGATTTCGTACTGTGAATACGTATCATGCGCGTGTTGCTACATCAACTGGTTTACGTCCAAATCACTGGAAGCTAGAGGCTAGTCCTTGAATCTGTCTACGCGGAGGCATGAACTGTTATAAGAAGCATGTAGCTGAGAATCGTGAATGCAAATAATACGCACATCTCGAAGTAACATCAACTGATTTATTAGTGAATACCATCATAGGGAACACCTTTGTTATTAATATGACGTGATTTTGAAGTAACGCACAACCATAGAACCGATTCTCCTGTATCGCTTATCAAACCACTTTTCATCAGCAAAAGGTTCAAGTTTTAAATTTTTTCCAGTAAGACTAATCTTATCCAGGAAGTAAAAATTGGTTGCAAATTCACGCGATGATGCTTTTGGACGCAATGTATTAGCGTCCAGCTAAAGTCGAAAGCACCTTAACCTTTACATTCATACCTACTCTCTATTGAGTTACGTTCGGGCCGCCCTTGCAACAAAGTATGTAAAGGCTTAGCAGCGTGAGTAGTCAGACGTCGTTAGTCGCGCGTGTTAAATATCAAAAGTCGCGACTTTCCAGTACAATAATTGTCAAATTCTGACATTTTATGGCCACAAAAACGTGACACGTGCGTCGTACTACCCAGGCATAGAACTTCAATTCATGGTTCACTATGGCAATTTAGTGTACATTACAAAGTCGATTAATAGATTAACAAGTAGACTGCTACATAATTTAGGAATCTCGAAACTACGAATTGTAGTTTTATGAAAGTCGGCCCTGATGTCGACTGTACCTCGCCGACGAGCGTATGAATTCGCGCGAGACTATGCGCGGTATATTCTTCCCTTATGGAAACGGCCTAAGGGCGGTCTGTATTAAGAATTTCACTAAGTAAATACTTAAGTAACGTTCTGTCACGCTCTTTTGTGAGAAATTTGAAGCGACAGCACTACAGTTAACTATTTACTCAAAATTCTCAATTCAGAAACTGACCCTAAGGGTCTCTGCAAAATTTCACTGTTCTAGGTCCACTGTTTTGACGAGTGAGTTAGTCAGGACTTTTATTTTTTTAATTAAGGTTTTGACACTCGAGACGTTCAATTTGTATGAGTATAAAATTCATAATCCTACTATCGATACTGATGAAACGTTTTTCAGGTTTTGCGTTATCTAGATATTAAATACCTACGTTGTAAAGATTTTAAAGCAATTGTCTGTATATAACACAATGTGACGGTCGGTACAGCTTCCTTCTTTCCTTTGTGGTACAGCTAAAGTTTCGGACCCTACCCACATGCTGCATCTCCTTAATATCAATGTATTGGTTTCCAAAGTAAGCTTAGGAAACCAAGACTTTGTTTTATTTTATTTTATTTAATTAGGACAACCAACAGGCGATACGACAATACAGTGGAAAAACACAGACAAAAAAAACACACTGTAATTGTTCACCCACATATAGGTTGTCGCATCATGCATGTAAAACTCAACAACTGTATCTTGCTAACGAGCTTTCCTAAATGTCACTTAAACAGCCATTTTAAATTTACTTTTGCATGAATAATTGTAGTTAAATGCTACAGCGGCGACCGGTAGCAGCATACAATCGACAGCACATGAAACTTTACAACCGTGAACTCAGTTACATTACGGGCGACTTTTCAACTAACATGTAAAGGTTGATGTGCTGTCGACTGTAACCGAGGGTCCATATGGAGCAAAACCTTTCGCTGCAGGAACGAGCGACCCATGATCGTGATCCTCAGTCATGAGGGGGACGAAGAAGAAGAAGACTCATTTAAGAAAGCGGTGGAAGCCGGTATAAGTGTAAATTAGTTAATTTTTCATGATTATTAGATCTAAGTGCATATATACCTATCGATATATATCTAAAACAATAGCCTTATCACATCACGCTAATATTATAAAGCCGAAAGTTTGTGAGTGTGTATGTTTGTCACTTTTTCAAGTCTAAACGGCTGGAGCGATTTTAATAAAATTTGGTATGGAGTTAGCTGACACCCTGGAATGACACATATGCTACGTTATACTGCGGGAAAATATCTTATCCCCATGGAAAAATCGATGAGCCGCGGGTAACACCGTGGGGCACAGCTGTTTATGTATAGGTATACGAGTATATCACTTTTAAATCACAAGTACATCGTGTATCGCGCCTCTTATTTATGTTATTAAGATAGATAGATAGATAGATAGATAGATAGAAACATAGAGAACACTTTATTGCACAACCACAGAAAAAGAATGACAATCACAAAATAATTGACTCTATTTTTTATTTATATTAATTATTAATTAAATTCTTAGATTACCTATCTGTGGGAAATGCTGAGGAAATGTACTATAGTACCTCTATTATTTTTATCTTAAAGTTTGTCAATTCTGTTTTTTTTCTCCTTGAATAAATAAAGTAACATAAAAATTGTAGTGTCTTTAGGACTCACTAATGTTGAAGGAAAACATCGTGAGGAAATCCGGGTGTTTAAGGTGTTTACATACCTTAACATTGCTACGTACAATGGCCCCACTATGAGGCTAAATGTAGAAATCTCAGGTCTGTCTAACTATTTACACCTCAACTCGTTTTTGAATTGATAATTTAACCGAGTAAATACTTAATTATCTATCTTTAAAGTTATACATAAATCACTTACCTACTTATCTACCTCGTTCTTTTTTTAGTATATTGATTAAGTACATAGGTACATAGATAGTGAATAGTCACTTACCGAAATTCGGGGGTAAGGCATATCCTATTTACTTCGTAACAGTCTCTATTCAGAAATCTGCGGTTATTACAAATTATTTAAATTGTATGAAACTTAACTTCCACCAAACATTTGTGTTAGTTATTTATGTGTTAAACTTATCTATCTAACCCAATGCTTCTATTATCTAATACTTAACAGTGTACCTACTTATGTACTGATTATTCTTATATCTGCAAATCACTGTTTAGAAATATTTGTATAATTTCTTAGCACAGTGTGTGTAAGAGTTTTGGGATTCAGTTGATCTCTAACGTATGTGGCAAGTTACAATTATTTATATCTCACTAACATCCATTTATGGATGTTACGCGGTGTATAAAGTGAGATTTGACATTTTATTTCTATTTTGTTAAACGTACTTTGGCTATCAACGTAATTATAATTAAATATAACTTTACATCAATGTTTTTTTAATGAGATTGTGTTGGGTTGCCTGCATATATTTTCTCAAGTTTCATAAAGTGATTCAAGATCTAACACTCCTTAAAATATGTCAATACCTTTGACATTATTTGGCCAGCTAACTGCGTGATCACGTTTAGTTACATCAACACGAGAGTAGCCGCCACTTAATAACGTAGTAGTTAAACCAACTTGTCGCACTAGCTTTCTAAAATTAAGCGAGTACCTAAACGTTAAACAAACATTTCACAACTTCTTTTAATTCGCGTTCAGTGGACATGAAAGTTAACCCACTCGACTTATGCCTGTATTAAGCACCTAAGTACATACCTTAAACTTCAGGTCGAGTTTGTTTTCCAGCACCGTGCAAAACGTTAACTTCACTCGCGATGCACTGTCCGAGAGGCTCGTTAAATTGATAACAAATAAATACTTTAAAATCACCTTTGTAAACGTAAACAGAAGCCGGGACGCAGCGGCCGTATCGTTTTGATAGTGCTTTATTAATATATTTTTTCTAAGTGGCTAGTTGCGAATACGCGGGATAGCGTGCCGACTGAGAGCGGGTGGACTCTGGTGACGCGCGAGGCTGCCGGCGGCGAGGCGGCGCGGGCTCGAGTGTGGTGTGGACTAGCAGCCAGCTCGGGCTGCGGTGGCCGCGCCGCGGCTCTGCCCCGCGCACATGCGCTGGACCCGTTTGCTCTCAGCCTCCCGCGCCTCGCCGCGCCACCCGTCTCCACGATGCATACAAACAAAAATCCAGTAGACGTGCGCTAAACGCTTCATTGAGAAGTAAATAGTGATTTAGTTCATTTCCTTCAAATAAGTAGTTCGTCTTAGTAGTTCATAGATCTCATTTCGCTCGCGTACGACAATGAAGGAGCCAATCATTTACAAACTTACGAATTTAATTAATCACCTTTCTTTCTGGCTTTCGCATCAGTTCGCGAAAGATAAAGAAGTGGTTAAATAAGTGAAAGCCAGTAATTATTATAATTTAATTTTTAATTTTTAATAATTATAATTTTTGGACATAGAATCCATACATTGTGGATTCTAGGTCCAAAAATTATAATTTAAAATCTGTTAATTAAGAAATAAATGTGAAAAGACAAGTTTTGTACGGTTTTATCCACTTTTTCTCCAAAATTATCTAGATTTTGAAATGGACAACTATGTGTAACTTATATAATTATAACGTTCATGTCGCAGTTTCCGTGTTATTTTGAATAAAAACACTTTGATCTTGAATTACTACTATATAGATAGACCTAGGATAATTTGATGACGTTGTCCTAAAAACTCCTCTCCACAGAACCAAATTTTATGGCTTCTCTTTCACGGTTCAGGCAGTCCATTTATGGAATGACCTGCCCGTGGACGTGAGAAAAGAAAAGACCTTGGTTATAAGACATTGATGAAATCTCACTACGTCACTGCTTACACTGGAAAACTGTTACTTACATGTTGTGCAATAAAGTGTTCTCTTTCTATCTATCTATCTAATTGAGTGAAGAAACGTTTATCACATAAATCTACAATTTTCTTTACGATCTTTGTCTGCTACGAATGAAAAAAGATGACTACAGTAAAGAAGTTCCATGAGTTGAAAATTTTTAAATCGTAATTTATATAGATTGATAATGAGACGTGACGAATGAACTAATAAGGTTAAAGATTTGTAGTGAATGAACGTGTGAGTGATTTTACGAAGTGAAGTTCGTCATTTGAATCATTCGTTCGAGAATTTAACACGTCTAAACGCCAGCACACTTCACATTTGCACTTGCATTTGCACACGTCGCTGACGCTTCTCAACGAGGAGAGTATTAAAATCATCGCGTCGCTAGCAAAATTGTTTGAACCCATTTTGACGATTGATTTTTTTGTTTGACCGATACATGGTACTTATCTGATAAAGAGTTTCAGATCTTTCCTGATTGCATTTATATTCTTAGACAAAATTCCATGCTTAAGGTCAGCACAGGACAATTTGTGATGACATTTCGATAAACATTGCATTGCCATTAAAAAATAGAAAGACTAATTGCACTAATGGGCTACGCAAGCTATATCGTATTATCATTTTGGATTGTATTTTTCTCGCTTTATATTGTCATAAAATATGAATTATTACAATTTCATGAAACGCGGACCTCATGGACCATTTGTGATTTCGTTGCAGGTTCACCCGTAATGTAACAGAGTAGAGGGTATGCAAGCAAATATGCAGTTAACTGTTCTTGTTTATCTCTGGTAAGTAGGTACTTTAAGTAGGTTTACGGATCTTATAATCGGTACAACGGTTTATTTAACTTTTGAGAGATGCACACCCATGATGTTCCTTATTTATTTTACAGGATCTTATAATCGGTACAACGGTTTATTTAACTTCCGAGAGATGCACACCCATGATGTTCCTTATTTATTTTACAGGGTCTTATAATCGGTACAACGGTTTATTTAACTTCTGAGAGATGCACACCAATGATGTTCCTTATTTATTTAACAGGAAACTATAATGAATTTTTTATAGCAACCGTTTATGGACGCAATATTTTCACAGTAGTGATGCGATTTGCAATAATATTATAACGAGTTGATTATGTAGCGAAGACTATTCAAGTTAAATTATATAAAAAATATAAGCCTATCTTATTACTAAGATCTATGCTACAATAAATTAGGTTTAAATATTGTAAGTGAAAATAACACAAAAAATTTATAATAAAAGAAAAGAAAACTTAAAATACAAACGTATTTAATAACCTGCATTTTTTATTATGTTACATATCCGTCCCACTGCATGGACACCGCGAATTGGCCATTTTCAATGTCCTACAAAGCCTAACTTTATTCAACTAAATCTAGATACGTAATAGTATGTCATGCATGAAGCGCTCGTGGCCTAGATGAACCAAGCGATTGGAATTAATCACTTGAGTTAAGCAACAACAGGCGCGGTCAGGTGCAGGATGGGTGACCGCCCCTTGACTACCGCTAGTGACATTTTCCGAGCGCTTCCGTGCTTCGCAAGGCACATTAAGCCGTTGGTGCCGGCTATCATGTAATGGCACCAGTGGGGACATACAAGGGTTGATATCGATGTCATGCATGTCTGTTCCTTATCTTTACAATCAATTCAATCACAAGTCATGTTTGTTCAATCAACGGCTGACGTCACTGTGCCCTTTACACTTCATAAAATGGAAACCTACCTAAAGGCGAGGATAATATAAGTACTGTATAATTGCTACGTTGAAGATGTCGTCAGTAATTTTGGTCTCACTTCAGGTTAGATATAGAGAAATCATAAATAAATAGGTATCTTTGAAAGTCGGAAAAACTGCCTGACTCTATTCCTGTACTATTTATATAATGTAAGTACATATAAATTTGTACGGAATCCTCAGTTTGCGAGTCCAATTCGTACTTGTCCGGTTTATTTTTAAATAACTGGTAAACCTGACTAATATTGTCCTGTCCAAGATTCAATAAGCTTTGTGGTACTTTGTGTTTTCCCATAGAAAAAAACACATTTAGATTTTCCCGAATTGTCGGACACTATTAGCATTTCCCAAGTGTTACAACCACGAAAAATTGTGCTTACCACCGAATAGCATTTAATTTTTATTATATAGACTAGCTGAAAGTCGTTCTGTCAGATGAAAAAATATATAAAAAGTAATAGAAAGGTAATCATAGATTTTCTAACACACACATGTAAGTACACATACGTTCCCATATTTCACATGGATATTGAGTAGCCAGAGTTGTGTAGAGCTGCAGTAAAACTAAAGCGAGAGAGGCCTAACAGTGTTGAGATTTTTTCCAGTGTGGTCAAGCCCTAGACTGATCCAGCGGAGCTTTGACACGAGTGGTTACAGGTTGCATTAGCTGTGGCAATTCGCGAAGGTGCGGTGTCACGGCGCAATCATTAGTCGACCCTATCGATACGCGATTAACTACGCTAAAGTGATAATAGCACTGTAATAACTGGCTCCATAGTTGCGGTGGCGCCCCGTCAGAGAGATCAATCTCGGCGTAAATTATCCTCGCCGAACGTATTGACGTATTAACTGTTATTGCCATTATTACAGACGTAGCAGATTGCTGATAGGTACTTAGATAAAGCTCTTTTCAAACTGGCGCTCATTCAGGCATCAGTGGGCCAAGACAAGATTGTTTGTTGTGACTGTTGAACTAGCAGTGGTGAACTATGTTTAAGAGTTGTTTTGATGTGTTGTATCTCTGTCAAAGTAGCTTAATTATTTTTATTTTGACCTCTGCTAAAAGTCCAAGTACCTACCGACCGAACAAAAAAGGTTAGCAAGACTAAATCTAGCAAGCATAATATAGGCCACATACTATGCCTTTTACGCTCAAATAAAGCGCATCACACTCGCGCGCTATACTTTGTCTTGAAGTCGTACGTCGCTCGTCGTGCTATACCGCGCTATACGAAGTTATCTCAAAAAGGTCCCACACTAAGACACCCCAATCAGAGTTCATGTTTTCCAACCACTTTTGTTCTTTGAGTGGTTCCTCAAATCGATATTTTTGCGAATATCAGGGTTTACATAATTTTATTAAATTCGCGCTTGTCAATCATCCTACGTAGAAAAATTACCTTTTAAAATCACTTTTCTATCAAACAGTGCCACTGTAAAATAGAAAAATAGTAGAAAAAAATACTAAGAAAATAAAAAAAATCAAAAGGAATTGAGCATAGGTTTTTAGAATTGAGCATTTATAGGTAACTTATTTAACGCACTATGGCGTACGTAGTCGTTAAGACATATAGTATAACACCCATCTGTGAAGCTATGTCGTGCAGGAGATCTATTTTTGAATCACTCGTATGAAATTGTATTGTCGAATGCGACATAAGTCACACTCGTCTTCTAAGTCGCCTGATCTCGTTTTTCCGTATTATTGAATAAAAATCTCCATTAAGCATTAGATATTCTTCAAAATTCATTTTCTACACTGAAGATCACAATATTCCCAATCTACAACAGTTATCAGGAGTAAATTCACATTTATCGCTAGGTAGCGCTAGCGCGGCACAATACAAATTAACACAAATTTTGACAATTAATCTATCGATCGACATACGAGACGAGTGGTAAGGACCATTCGTTGCAGTCGAGTGATTCAAAAATACGAAATTTCGTATGTCGAACGAAAATCAAGCGCTCGACGCGAGACGAGTGATTCAAAAATAGAGCTCCTGTGCCGCGCTATGACGTGGTATAGCGCGTGTAGGACGTTTAAGACGTCTGCATTTTCTCTTGCACGGACATTCCATCTGTTTAAATTTTTACAAAAGAATAATTTTGACTAATATAAAACACGACACTAAAAAAAATTAGGATATTTTAATTTTTATTTATTTCCTTTGTGATACAGTTTTATGTAACTTTTGAATTTATGTATGTTCAAAATTTCCGTAATATCATTGCCCAGTGCTTCGATATCAACCCTTTTATGTCCCCACTGCTGGGGCACGGGTCTCTTCCTGCATCGCAGGAAGGTTATGGCATACTCCACCACGGAGATCAAGTCCGGGTTGGTGGACCTATTGCTTATATACCCAAAATTATCTTCTTCTTTAACAGGCATTACAAATGAAATATCCCAACAAAAAGGAATGCTAAAGTGAAACAAGTCAAATGTATTGCAAAATATTGATACACTATTTAGTTAGTCATTCGCCGAGTCCGTGCCGTTGCCATGTCGCGGAGCTCAATTATCAACCTGGTATGGATTTAACAACATTCTATGTAATTTCCTGGCGAAGTATCTCTAATGTGATACGCGCAACTACGGCGCCAGCGCCGCCGCCGGCAGCTCTTAAAGGACGTACCTATAGTAATAACTCACCTACCACTCAACAGAACTATACACAGCCGCCTATGAATTATTAAATAAATTCTAATTACCTACAAAGTACTTATCTTATCCATCAATCTGTAAATTGTCGATCTCGCATGCGCCGCGCGACACGTTGAAATGCTTGTTCTTGTTACACAACAGACGACTCGCTTTGAGTGGTTAATTGATGTACTCGTACAAAAAACTCGACTTGAAGGCATCCGCTTAGGCGGAATGTCAAGTTGAAGTTTTAAACGTCCGAAAAATTTCTTGACATCCGTATTTCTGATAACCTCGATGGCAAAGAAATTAAGGGTCTAGGGGCCGCTTGCGCAGTTTCCTTAAATCTAGGTTTAGTACCAATTTGATATTTTTTTTGTATTGAGAATCCAGTTTAAATGGTTTTAAATCAAGATTTACAAGCTTGTGCAAGAGGTTCGATTTGTCTAAAACACTCCTCAGAGCAGCTTATTTGTTCTGTGGTTAGGTTTTTCGTTTTGCCACAAAATATTTGAACTTTATCTGAAGATTGTTAAAGGAACTTACTTTGTTCTACGATTTTTGTTTTTTTTTTTCGTTGAATTTTCCACTAAAAATGTTTTTATAGAATTGTATTTCCCTTGATGTGGCGATTTGATAGAATATCTATCCATGACAAAGATTAATTGAGGGCTGCGACATTGCTAGAACATTTAAGAAGTCTGAATTTAAATAATACATAAGCGCATTTAGAAAAATAAGAATTTGATAAATACTCATAGAACCAAAGGTATTTCAGGGATTGCACATTTTAGAAATAACTCGGTATATTGTGATAGCCAAAGGCAAATAGTTATTCAGCCCCTTCTTTAATCAACCACTCTATAAAGGTCGACAAGAACGAGCACTGTTAACTAAGCACATTGAGTTAAGTGATGTAAAATAAGTTAGTTCAAAGGCTCGGTCGCAAAATTGGTGGGTGTAGCGTACGCCGTGTGGCGCATACAAGTAACCTAATAACACGACTTAACTACCCAATGCACACCCATATTATATCAATTGCTGACTACATGACGTGACAGACGCGCCATAAAGCAGTCGGTGATACAGTCTGCGACATAGAATTATATGGTGTAGAACCGCAGTCCGAGATTTTAAAGAGTGGCAACAAAATGGTAGCCAAATATGCGTAGCGTAGCCGGATGTCAGTGTTGCACTGTAACATCGATTTGAATGCGAGGCCACTGTGCAGCGAGCTCGCAGCGATTGTTCTGCGATTGTGCGGCGACGCTGCGACATCGTGGAGAGCTTGCGGCGTGCGACCCCCGATTTGGAGAGTCAGTAGCAAAATTCATTTCAGACGAGGAAACACCACTGGTGACTTTGTTACTTCGAAGGTGCAGGAAACTAAAGTAAATAGGTACAAGTCAACGACGAATCTGGGAGGATTAATTATCTAGGACTTTAAGAGAGTGACTACTATGCACCTCACATTACTTGAGGATGTTGAATTTTAATTTTTAATATTTTTTCAACAACGATAGAACCTCTAATGTATGCTACTTCCGTTTACACACGTATCTTTCATTTGACTCAAGTTGGCGTGCTGTCGAACGCGGTTGTACAAAATAGCATTAACGTAATAATCGCGGCGTTGCGATCTCGCTGCGTAATCGCATCGCTTTTGAAATTGCTTGCAAATCGCTAGTGTGATAGAGCTCTTAATGCGAAGGTTTGCCTATCTGCGAATATTACTTATCGTTATCCGCTTTTTGGTAAAAAAAAACTAAATACCTACATCATAGTCAGATTGCCCTCTTAAAATTTTGCTAGCGAATTCAGGGAGAACGACAGATAGGTTACTTCTTACCAAAGGCTCTTGCCAAATAACGTGGAAAGCGAATCATATGTAGCTGCTATTACGATTACCAATTACGTAAGACTTACGAGTTACTTAAAATTCATGTATGACTTTGGTGACGCTGCTACCCCAAAATACACCATGAATTTATTATGAGTGGTTTGAAAGTTCTAGCAAAATGAACGAACCTTAACCATAATTATCAAATACACAATTTAAGTATATTAAAAGGTACTTTACAAAAATATCTTAATACAAACTCAAATTTATTAGAACCATAAGCCAGCCAGAGCAATGCGTGTGCGGCGCGGGTTCTAGTACACGGAGAGGCTGTACTAAATGTTCGTGCACATTAATTTGAAACAAGATTTCTCAACTATTTTTTTTTCTACGTCTATTATAATTAATACTCAAATAGGAGGCCATTTAAAATCACTAAATACAAAACGGCAGCTTTCCAACCACCCAGATTTCAGCCTGCATGGCTCAGTTAAAAAAAGGAATGCAATAATTTAGATGAAGTTGTCTGCTCAATCTAGATCATTTATTTATTCCATACATTTAATAAATACCAAACCCCACTATTAAATTTCATAGTAAAATTATTTTTGTTTCTTTGTTACGCTTTATCGCACAAAAATTAAGAAACAGAAAAATAACTTAAATAACAGGTAAGTGTTGATGTACAAAGGCGGACTTATTTCAAAAGAAATTTCTTCCAGCCAGCCTTTATACCCAGACTAAATCTGATTGAAACAAAAATAGAGAACAGGAGCAGGGTCTGTCTGAATGTCTAGCGCATAGTTGATAACCTCATTAGAATCAACCTACATTTCGACATACGTACTTACAAGCAACACCCAAACAAGTAAATAACTTATTGCTTGTTAAATGTGACTGTAGGGTGGGTATTTGGTCATTTAGCTACTATTCGATTATTTTCTTTTTAATGCACTAACCCGTGCTAAGGACAATTTTAAAACCCTATTTAGAGGCCAAAAATTCCACCCATGCCGGGATTCGAAATTTCACTGATGCCGGTGAGTCGCCCATTAACTCAGTTGGAAAGAGCGCTGGCATGGATAGCCAGAGATCGCGGGTTCGAATCCCGGCATGGGTGGATTTTTTGGCCTCTAAATAGGTTTTTAATACTATTCGATTACTTAGGCCCAATTGCTGTGTGGTGTCGGCCTAGAGAATAAATAGCACCAACCCAAATTCTTGCCGCGGGTGTCGTAAAAGGCGACTAAGGGACACAAACCTTGGGGTGGGCAGCAGCGCCCCCTGCAGTACAAGGAATTGTACACCCGCGGCAAGAATTTGGGTTGGTGCTATTTATTCTCTAGGCCGACACCACACAGCAATTGGGCCTAAGTAATCGAATAGTATTAAAAACCTTTGCTTGGTGGAAACCAATCTGCGATCCCCAACCCGCATGCCCAGCGTGGGGATTATGGGCATTACCCCCCAATGATGGCACAACTTGTGCTATGGCACTCATTAGGGGAGGGCTATGTCCAGCAGTGGACTAATATAGCCTGAAGAAGACTTGCGTCAGCCCAACTGTCAGCTGCCTAGAATTCTATATCATCAGTAGGTTCTGATGTTCGATTCTTGGACGTGCCCTTATTGTTGTATTTACCGAAATGGTCTTTTTTATAAAAACACGATTCCCCTAAATCACTCCACAAATGCATTCTATTTAATCTGTGTTTACGTTTTTCCTTGTAAAATCTCCAGCACAAACCATTTTAATCAGCGTTTTTGGAATCACATCACACTAATATTATAAGGGCGAAAGATTGTGAGTGTGTATGTTTGTTACTTCTTCACGTCTAAACCACTGGAGCGATTTAAATAAAATTTGGTATACTGTCAGCTGACACCCTGAATTAACACATCGGATATGTTTTACATAACATAACTTCAGACCTGTATCCCAGAGGCGTAGGCATGAGGTTATGTTATCACCAGGGACTGCCACTTGCCACGATCCTGACAGATCACCTCTGCCGCGGGCGCAGGTAACACCGCGGGGCACAAGTGAGGGAAAAAAACTAAAATAATATTTCAATTCAAAATACACACAGAGTTCGTAAAAGTCAAAATAAATACAAAAATATAATAAAATCACAAAATAATTTATGAAAATTAACGAACCCCTGAGTGTCTAAGGTGTCCCAATAGGTACCTCAGCGCTTGAAATTGCTAATCCGCGGTGTGCACGCGTGGTAATTAAGTCCATACTCTTTCTCTGAGAGAAGGCCTGTGCCCTGCAGTGAAAAAAAAAACAAAATAGGTAATATAAAGCATAATAAGCATATTTGGCTCCCGAAAGAGTCACATAAACACATCTGAAAACCGGGTCTCAGGACACACGCAGTCTGTCACTGCTTTCGCACATGATTCGTACTTCTACCATAATCAGAACAAGTTCTCGCCCGAAAAAACTACATGAGATGTAGAAACTCAAAATAATTAGAAATCTCATACTTTATATCCAACCAAACGCCAACTTAATCAACTGCAGTACAGTCGCCAGCAGATCAACCTTTACATTTTAGTTGCAACGGTTGATGTGATATCGACTGTACACGGTGAATATTTGAACATTTCAGTTCATTCATTGTGAACTTATTAGGATTGTATTGTCCGATTTTATTTAATACAGATTTTACTACCTCTTCTTATAAGTTACGCGAGGATTAGATCCTCTTTCAGCATTTACTTACTCGTAAGACGCTTCGGGATGCTGATTAGCGCTACCAATGGAAAAAAATCATAACTTGTTTTATAATACGTTTTATCTAAAAGTGAACAGAGTGCTTAGTGCGAGTTTGACAGATCCAATCGAATAACTTTACTACCGCGTTAATCGAGCATTGAGTAGTGAGTATGAGTAAGTTAACCGTTCGAACTCGCAAAACGCTGTCACAGTACAACTCGCACTCGCGTTTATTCGTGTTTTGGCTGGTAAACGTGTTCACTTCTCAACGTAAACCATTACAACTCGCACTCAGCAGTTTTAATTTCCATACTCGTCGCTAGGTGGCGCTTCCTCGATGCCATAGAAATATGAGTTTACGTTAACGCGATCGAGTAGTTAAAAAACTCGCACTGAGCATTCTGAGTGCTTAGTGCGAGTTTTTTAACTACTCGATTGATATTCACTACTCGATGCTCGATTAACGCGGTAGTAAAGTCATTCGATTGGATCTGTCAAACTCGCACTAAGCACTCTGGAGATATCTTAACAACTGTCACAACTATTTTAGAACCTAAATATAGTCTAGGACTTAGGATCAACAGTCTAACACAAAAATGGCCGTTTTCGACTGAAATTTATTAAAGCCCTTGGTTGTTGATTCTAGGTTCTAGACTGTAGGTTTTAAACACGTTGTCACAGTTGTTAAGACAAGTGATGATGTTTTTTTTCCATTGGAGGCGCTAGTTAGCGCCACGAAGCCCCTTAATAACAGAATGTATTCTCAGTTCGATGTCATTCGATGACCCTATATAGGTCAAAAGTGCCAACGCTGAATCTATCGCTCTGATAACGTTTCGATTCTAATTTTGCGACATTGGGAAAACAGAATCGAATGATTATATTCGTACTATCAGCAATTTCTCAAACTAATTACGACTAGTTGCCTATTTTGCTGTTATCGCTGTGTTTTCTGTATGTTGTATTACTTCCACTCGGCGAAGGAAAACATTGTGGGGAAATCTGAGTGTCTGAGATGTTCAGTTAACATTATCATAATAACAATAAGAACTTCCCCGCAAAAAATAACTTGTCCTGGTCCCAAACTTGGAAATACACACAGTCATATGTGGCCATTTGTACAAATAAAGTACGGTATGGCCTCCAGTGGGGATTATGGGCATTACCCCCCAATGATGGCACAACCTTGCGCTCATTAGGGGAGGGCTATGTCCAGCAGTGGCCTCCAGTGGGAACTGAACTCACGACCTCGGTTTTGGTAGTTAAATAGACGAACAAGGCCGTTCATCGCTTAACATGACCAATCTGCAGTGGACGAGAATGCTACCGTCCATTCGCTCCCAGTCTCATTCTCTTTAAGAGGGAGCCTGCAGTGAAATTTAGACAATTACACTAATACAGCCTCGGTGGCGCAGCGGTTTGGCACACTGACTGTAACACCAAAGCTCTCGGGTTCGATCCCCGGCCGGGTCAAAGTAGGAAACGAACTTTTCTAGTTTGTCTCGGGTCTTGGATGTAATCTATGTATTTATTGTATTAAATCTATCGTCGAGTTAGCACCTATAACAAAAGTCATTTAGTTGTACTTAGTATACGGCTAACGAGTCAGTGTAATATGTCCATGAATATTTATTTATTTATTATTTATAATAATGCAACCTATATACGTCTCACTGTAGGGCACACCGCACAGGTCTTCTCACAGAGTAAGGATATGAGATTTAGCCACCATGCGTGCTACCTCGGATTGGCAATTTCAAGCGCCGAGGTCTGTGACAACTCTGACACCTTAGTGTCAGAAGGAAATCATCGTGAGGGAACCTTAGTTCCCTCACGATGATTTCCTTCACAGTTAGTGCGCGGTATTGCTACTTCACAAATGTATTTAGAAAAAAAAAGGTAGGTACATGTCGGGATTCGAACCCATGGTCTCCTGAAAGAGACCCCGACGTTCTACAGCTGCGGTCCCACCGCATAAAAGTAAAAAAAACTTAAGTAATGCATGATTAAAATACCGAATGTAAAATCCGAAAACCGGTTCTTCAGCATACGAAGATAAATTGGACTACCTCCAATAAGCAAATTCTTAAAATTCAATTCCTTGTTTAGTTTTTTATACAACTTAGGCGTCAAGTTTTCAGATAAGGAAGAAATAAAAAAAATTACCTATTACAAGCTTAATTATCGATACTCACAAAACGGATTTTATGTTTTGCATTTATAAACTTCAAATAATTGTTCTCTAGTGTCACTTTTTTGCGATAAGGAAGATGTCGTTTTTTTAAAGTAGTATTCAATGCTCTGAAAACAATCTCCACTCAGATTTAATGCTTTTGTATTGGCAACGCGTGGGTGTTTCATTCATCGGAGCGCGTCTTGTGTTTCTGAATGAGGCTAGCGGCGACGACGCGACGCGCACCGTTTTTGCGAGGAACTTAGCATTTAAACCATCAGCAAAAAAATACGGGTTTGTTCAGCCGTAAAATATATTCTACCAGCAATATTTAAGTCTTCTTCTTCTTCTTCTGGCTATATTAGTCCACTGCTAGACATAGCCCTCCCCTAATGAGCGCCATAGCGCAACGTTGTGCCATCATTGGGGGGTAATGCCCATAATCCCCACGCTGGGCATGCGGGTTGGGGATCGCAGTTTGGTGGAATTGTACTGCAGGGGGCGCTGCTGCCGTCCCCCTGGTTTATGTCGCTTAGTCGCCTTTTACGACACCCGCGGGAATAATTTGGGTTAGTGCTATTCTCTAGGCCGACACCACAAGCTGAATAAAGTCTTATGAACAGATAAATGATCAAATTGAGCAGTAGAAAATTCGAAATTCATCAGCAGCCGATTTTAATAATTTACCAAAATGTTGCATTAAAACTGACTTAAATAATTTGTTGACTAAGGTTTATTAATTTGTTGCTCATATATTCATTTTGCTGAACAAAACATATTTTAGCTGTTTCAATGACTTTTTTGGTTGGCATATATTTTCATAAAAACCTATTTAGAGGCTAAAAACCACCTATGCCGGATGGGTTCGAATCCCGGCATGTACCGACGTCTTTGTTCGCTCACTAACTGTAAAGGAAAACATAGCCAGAGGTCGCGGGTTCGAATCCCGGCATGGGTGGAATTTTTAGCCTCTAAATAGGTTTTTAAAATTGTCCTTAGCACGTGTTAGTGCATAAAAAATAAAATATAATATATTTTCATATAAATAATTTAACAATATTTTATTTCTTTAGTGGGTGCAAGTCAACCAATTACATTTGCAATTGGTTAATTTTTTTGACGAGATTAATTAATTACCTAGTTCGAGCGAACGAATTGATAGTCATTATTGCTTACCTACCTTATTTTAACGATTTCTCTCAATGGTTTGTTTACATGTAGACCAATACTGAATGAAATTAAATATAGTTTTAATTTTTTGCGTGTACGCGACAGCCGCCATTTATGGAGTTGAGGCGGGCGGCTTTCTTCTCTCCTCTTTAGGCGGCGATCGATCCTAGACTACGTTGCAATCATTACAAATGAGATTTTTCAATAAGTATTTCCAGAGAACCTCGGTGTTGGGGTTGAGCTGGCAGTGGACTGTAGGTGGATTTAAAACTCACAGGGTCTGATTTGCCTCAGTTTAATGCACAAACGGTGAACACACGAAAATGATTACAGCAATGGCAGCAATGTCCTTATCTATTAGGCGCCACGTACAAGAGAAGAATTAAAAAATTAAGGAGCAACAGTGATGCTCTACTTAGTGTTACCAACACTCGGCAAATAACGCACGTATATTTTTTGGTTAAGCAATAAACTCGATGCTGCGATAGAATTTAAGAACGATGCATGCCTTTTTTTCTCTAGAGTGTTATGTCCAGTTTTATGGATTGCAGTGCAACCGAAAAGATACGATATGCAGGATTCTCTTCTTTTTCACGACAAGTACAATGCCAGAATTGTAACAACACACTTGGCTTGTTGCCCAAAGGCCTTTGAAACACAAGCCTTTCTGTAGACTGGCTCTACTTTATGATGCATGAAATGGTTACAAAACTCAACAATAATATTTCGGGTCAAGTGATTTATGTTATTTAACACGCATTACTAAACAATCTTGTAAACTCAATAAACTTGTTTCATATACACTTGGGTTAATTTTTTCAGTAGGCATTTGTACCTTAAATAAGTTTGAGGTATAAATGAGCCGAAAGGAAAGCCGAACACCCAATTTCGGTGAGACGATAGAACTTCGTTTCATCTAGAGTGCTTCAAAAATATCTGAACCGGTGAAGACACTTTTCTCACAGTAAACTTGACGTTTCCATACTAAAATTGATAACTTTGTGGCACTACCGGGGTAGATAATTTTTGGCACTATTCCTCAGTTTCTTCTTCGGTTGCATTCGTCCTATACCTACTTCTATACGTCATTCAGTAAGACCGAGTATTCAAACACCTACGCGATTCAGTTACTTCGTGCTAAGAAGCTACTGGAGCGAGATTATTGTCAAAGCGTAGGTGATAATGAGTCAATGAGCGTTAAGATAAAAGCTATATAATATTACCGTTGTCCCTAGTTGGGGACCAGGGGCATTATTACGTAAGTCTCCACTGAGTTGAGTGACGTTGATTTTTACTTTTTTTTAAGCTACTCCGGCTGTCAAATAAATTTTTTGACTCTTAGGAGTTGTCTAAATGCTTCACTCGATAGAGTGGAGTGCTACATAACAGGAGGGCTGGACAAGTGATTATGTTCTGTGGACATTATTATTATTATTGTTATTCTCTAGTACTTTGACTCCTGTTATTTTCATTAGGTAAAAGTAAAGGTATTTACTTTTACCTAATGAATTTTACCGCAACCTGAAACTCGCCACAAGATGTCGCTTAGTGAGGTGCTACGTGTTTTCGTCCCTTCTATACGGCGTCGAAGCTTGGACTTTAACACGAACCTTATGCAAAAGGTTGGTAGCATTCGAAATGTGGGTATACACCCACAGAAGGTATACAATGTGGGTATACACTTCTATACAGAAGGATGCTAAAAATATCATGGACTGACAGAGTAACGAACGTCGCGGTTCTGCAGAAAATGAACAAAAAGGTAGAGCTCTTAAAGACTGTAAAGCGAAGAAAGCTACAATACCTTGGTCACATCATGCGAGCTGACAAATATAATCTGCTGCGACTTATTCTAGAAGGGAAAATTGAAGGAAAGCGTAGACCTGGCCGAAGAAAAACTTCATGGCTCCAAAACATAGCAGAGTGGTTCAACACCAGAAATATAGAACTTCTGCGAGCAGCTACATCACGTGACAGTGTAGTCAAAATGATAGCCGACCTCCGATAGGAGATAGCACCGGAAGAAGAAGAAAGGTATTTAATATAGAGCACGGCCCTAAGCCAAGTATAAACTGTTTATGCTCGAATTTAAATCCGTGGAATGAAATTTTCTCACAATAAAGCAGTTGTTGAGGATTACTTCCCAAAAGTATTTGCCAATCAGCGTAAGGGGGTGCGCCAGACGTTCTGAGTAAATAAGCTGGGGAGGCCCCTTTCATGCACCCCCTTGTATTGTATGTCCCCACTGCTGGGGCACGGGTCTCTTCCTGCATTGTTAGAAGGTTAGGCCATACTCCACCACGGGGCCAAGACCACGTTGGTGGAGGATTGTAAGACAGTGGCGGGTCTTACATGGGCCTCTGACATGGCTTAACGACTCCCATTACATGACAGCCGGCACTATCGGCTTAGAGTGCCTTGCGAAGTACGAAAGCGCTCGGATAAAATGCCACTAACGGTAGTCACTGGATGGTCACCCATCCAGCACCTGGTCGTGCCGTTGTTGCTCAACCCAAGTGATTGATTCCAACGCTCGGTTTCACTAGGCCACGAGCGCTTCTATCCGGCACATTGCCAGTGTATTTTTCAACCGATGTGCCATAAACGTATTAATAATAATACATTCCAAATAGGGTGTAATGTGACGGACAGTGCAAATATGACGTAACTTGGGTGGACAGTTGGACGTGAGCTAAGCTATAAGTTTTTTATTACTACAAGTTAGGGGAAGTGGAAGAATGGCGTGGGCGGACAGGCTCTTACTGAATGTTTGTCACTTTCAGTGGCATTCCTTGTGATTTATAACACAGAGTATTTATTTTCCCCGGATGCTACTCGTATTGACTAAATTGCTTACAAAATGTTAAAAGCTTTCGATGTAACTCTGTAATGTCATTTCTTTGGGTATCTACGAAAGTTTTATCTGAGCAGGGTCGCGTACCAACTACAACTCATAATTTATTAGGGCAATGCCAATTAGAACTTACCTACAAATATGGGTCTGACACTGTCCCACTAGGACAAAAGTCCCGAAATAAATAAAGACATAAAAAAATACCTACTGGTGAATACGTCGTCGATTAATCGGTTATGCAGTGTACATCGAATTGTTTAGTCATGAATTGTAGATAATTAGATGAGACCCAGTCAGAGAAACACGGGTTACAAATGATCACGGATTTATTTATCCCAGAGACCGGTAAATCATCATTCACTGATTTATCCAAATATAGCCAATCAATCTACTAATGTCAAAGACAATCTTAGGTACAGTCGACAGCAAATTAACGATTACATTTTAGTTGCAAAGTCGCCCGTTACTTAAATTAACTTAAGACCTCTTTAATGTGTTAAGTAAATAAATGAATGAAAAACCATTTATTGCCAAAAACATAATTATGTTACATTATACTTGTAAAGTTTTTCTCTAAAGCTTACACATTGAATTAAAAAACATTTAACTAAAATATTATAATCTAAGGCGCTCGTGGCCTAGTCGAACCAAGTGATTGGAATCAATTACTTGAGTTAAGCAACAACAGGCGCGGTCAAGTGCTGGATGGGTGACCATCCCGTGACTATCGTGGCATTGTTTCCGTTGTTATCGTGGAGTAAGGTCTAACCCACCTCCAATGCAGGAAGAGACCCATGCTCCAGCAGTGGGGACATACAAGGGTTGAGATCGATTATAATAATAAGTTGCACACTTCCACACCTACACAACACAATCACTATACCTAGTTCCAAACTAGGATACCCTGTGATAAGGTCACTAGGCCAAGACTACACAAACATGGAAATATACCCAGACAGATGCCATTTGTACAAATGTACGCTCCCCTGGGAATCGAACTCACGACCTTCGGCATGGTAATCAGTCGTGCTACCTAATTCAGACATTTTATTCAGAAGTGAGGTAGGCAGCAGCGTCCCCTGCAGTACACTTCCACCAAACTGCGATCCCCAACCCGCATGCCCAGCGTTGGGATTATGGGCATTACCCCCCAATGATGGCACAACCTTGCGCTATGGCGCTCATTAGGGGAGGGCTTTGTCCAGCAGTGGACTAATATAGCCTGAAGAAGAAGAAGAAGTATAAGTGCATGAAAGTAGGTTCGTGCTAACTGTACCTCTATTCAGGATTCGCAATAAAAAGGATTTTACCAATGACGTAGGCAGACAAGTCCAACCATTAGGGACGAATGAGTGCGTGGGAGATTTTATTGACTCAGGGCTAATCCGCAAACGGACTACTCCGCCCGACCTACTTACTTGGGATTTTTTTTATCTCGACAACGGTTTGGTTATTATATTTTATGATCACTACTACTTTTGTATACTAAGTATAATATTTCGTTTCACTACCAACAATCTTATTTAGATACGTAGATAGAGAACACTTTATTAAACAACCAGAAAAAAAGGAATACAATTGTTTATACAGTAATATTCCTTAAAACACACCTCAAATGCTGTTTAGATAGTCTGTGGTAAATAAAAACGGTGATATTTAAATACATAATAACAAACTATTCCATTTCTTCTAATTCATTCTAAAACATTCCGCAAATGCAGTTTAAATAATCTGTGGTTAAGTTTTTTCCTTTACCACGCCATTTGAGAAGTGTTATAGATAGGGAATAAAATTTAATAAATAAGACTGAAATAGTTAACCACAGACAACTTAAACGGCATTTTGCTTTAGAGCATTAATTTTAGTCATAATTATCTTTGCCGTATGTACTCTAAGCCATCTAAGGCCCAATGGCCTCAAGTGATCACAAAAACAATTGTTATTTTCAAGGTCGGGCCTTACGAAATATTGTGTAATTTTTTTAAGGTTTCTTAGTCAACAACGAACTCTTACAGTTTCGCCATGGCCGTGTCCGCCCGTTTGTCTGTCTGTCTACAAGTACCTACTAAAACCACCAGTAAAACGGAAATTTGACATATATATTAGTCTCGCCGACAGAACAGTAGGAGAAAAGCTAATTAGGGATGCAATTTTTTTGTCCACCCTCCCTCTGCCAACTAAAACTGTCTTTTTCTTTTATCTAGTTTGATGGTACATTCGGCAGTTTTACATTTACATTGCAAACTCGCTGATAATGTAACTGAGTAGAGTGCACGTATTAAAGGTCGCCCGCTGTCGACTATACATAGGTACACTACCTAAAGTCGGAATCGTAGATAAAAAAATATGTTAGTGAGGAAGTACCTACCATCATAAATTTCCGCAATGTAATTTACAAACATCTACTGTTGAAGCCACAGCTTAGATCTTGGTTGAATCCGAAGTGCACTTTCATAGTCCCATCCGCCCGCCCCGCAAGCGCGTGGGCGTGACGTCATTCGCTGTCATGACGTCATGCACTGAAACAATATTATGAAAAGGCACGATGTCATTGCTGATATTAGTGTTAACAAAAGCAAATTGACGCACGGGTGTATTAACTAAACAAGAGAAGAGTGTAATTTCCAATCTCCGCCCACGCGCCTTTTCAGACTAGTCGGGCGCATTATCTCCTCTTTAATCGTCTGTGACGTCACTTGGGTTTTATTTTGAGTGCAAATGAACTGATACGAAACTAATGGCGTGAATGTGAGTGCCATCTTCAAGTACGTGAGTTAGGCCTTTGTTACCTGAATGACAGATTCTTGAAAGGTTATTTAAACGGCAGATCCTGGTAATGGCATATTCGGATACAAAATAATTGGCTTGGCACAATTTATAGACGTTCTAAAAACATTGTAAGTTTGGTTCAATTAATATCTCATGGCTGCTCCTACATAAACTCTATAGGGTATCATTTCATATATCAGTAATTTATTCCAACGTAAAAATTAAAATTTAATTCTGTTTGTTGAATGTCTATGTACCTAAAATGTTATCGTTGTGTTTGGGTAGAGTTGTAGTGGACAAAAAGACAGCGAAAAAAAACTGTACCCTAACCATCTTTTCTCATATCACCTTAAACCTAATACATAAGTTACTCGTAGTACGTATGATCCCTTTATGTTTCTAGAAGGTTCTACTCATCACACCGAAGACTTTTATAGTGGGTAGCAGTAAAATTGTTAAAGGAATGGCAATAATAATCTGTACTTGGTTGAACTAACGATATTGCTAACGATTCCAAATCCACCCTAAAGTTATATGCTGCTTGTAGGTCTTCGTTCATTCAAGAAATGCCAATTTCATTTTTGTTTCTTGGCTAGACTTCTATTTCCGATATTATTTGGTTCCTATTTATTTCCACAAAAAGTTTGTGGAGACATTTACCAATATTTCTCAATACCAATTTTATTATAGTTTTTTGCAATGTAATTTAGAAGATCGTAAGAGAAACTGTATCGTCTCTTTAATACAACACCCTGTATACACGGTGACAATCAAATGCTGGACACATTTATAGATTTTTTTGTCTATTTTACTATCTTCTTATTGGTCTTAGTTAACGACTGTTATGTCATACCCCAACAGTTGTATATTAAGCTAAGAACGTATGTCCAGGGGTTCTATTATGTAAGTATCCACTGAGTTGCGTGACGTTGATTTATAATCTTTTTAAGCTACTCGAGCTGTCAAATGCATATATATTTTGACACTTTGGAGTCGTTTGAATGCTTAACTCGATAGAGTGGAATGCTACGTAATAGAAGGGCTGGCTGGGGACAAAAAAAATACCCCAGGTCTTGGATGTTTATATCTTCGTGATGTCGCTGTTTCTGGTTCCCACGACACAGGATAGTGTGGGGCCAGAAGCAATCCATGTGCCTGTATGTAAATGTTAAATATAATTGTTAATATTATTTTGTACCAAATTATGAATAAACCTCAGATCATAGAGGAATAAACCTACCACTTTAAAGGGTTGAGTTTTAAAAGAACTGCGTGTTAAAGAAAACTGTTAACTTTCATATAAATCTGATCAAAATATTGTTACGCAAACTTTGACAAACACTTTCTCCCTTATATGAGTTGCATTTCGTAAAATCCTTAGTATTTCTTGTCTACTTCAGAAAGGCACATAATTATGTAAAAATTTACGGTTCGAGTCCAACGACTTGATCTGGATGTTGATGGATAAGTGAATCAGGACTTTCTTTCTTTTTATATATAAGAAGATGATCAAATTATGATCAACGCTCGAATTGTTGTAAAATAAGTATCTATACAGATAGAGGGGCCAAAGATTAAACCATATCATAAGTAGTGACTTTTCTGTTAATACTCAATGACTTGGATGATAAGAAGTCATTCAAGTAGCGCTCATTTCCTTTAGATCCGTTTTGAGTCAGCCCATATCGTACAAAATATTTATGAATGAATTCCGACGCATGTTCAGTAATATAAGATATGTAATTACCTAATGGTAGTGGTAGGATTGCTAGGCGCTACGTCTATCCTTTCTACTAATTAGGTGCTGCATGAAATTACGGATTCGCAAAGCAATAAAATACACGTGCAAGTACTTTTAAGCTGAGAAGTTCAACAGCAATATAGGAACTTTATTGTGTAGTACCTAGGTGCTCCGGTAATTATTAAATCGATCCCTCAATTTCGTAGTGGATCAAATTCACTGAAAGTGTCTTAGACGACCTTTTCTCTCGCTCCTTTTAATTTTATCGCTCGAAAATTAGAATCCTCTCTGTTTCTCTCAACACACAGTTTGTAGAGCTACTTAGTTGGGTGTTGTGAAAAAGCAAGTTTTAGTACGTGATTTTATCGGTGGCATTTGGTGGATTCACACTTCAAAATATATCTTTGGCTAGCTTTTTTCCGAAACAGTAACAAAAAGCCACTTGGCGCTGGACCGCTGTACCTACCTACTTATTATCAACAAGAGCGTTCTATCGAATAGGTCTGTTTATCATACTAGACCTTTGCCACGACTCCGTTTCACACTTCACAACACGGACGAAAGTGGGACTACTTTATGTTATTTATTACATTATAAATCTAGATATCTTTTGTAATAGAGATATTATAATATGGAACCTAAGCAGCTGTGTGGTTGTTTGTTTTGCATCGCAAAGCATCGTCAGAATGTACCTATTTGACTCAGAAGTTAACGATTTAAAAAAACGAAGACTTACAACTGGCACTAACCCTAGGCCATCTGTATCAAACTTTATCTCATCTCTAGATCTGGGTCATTTGTACCTACCTAAAGATAGTAATAACTTCCGCACAACACAATACTCGTCCTGGTCCCAAAATAGGACGCCTTGTGTAACTAGGCAAGGAGATCACAAACATGGAAATATATCCAGACTGAGGCCTTGTACTTGTAGCGCTCGTGGCCTAGGCGAACCGAGTGATTGGAATCAATCACTTGAGTTAAGCAACAGCAGGCGGTTGCCGGTTGTCAGGTGCAGGATGGGTGACCGTCCCGTGACTACCGCTAGTGGCATTTTTCCGAGCGCTTCCGTGCTTCGCAAGGCACGTTAAGCCGTTGGTGCCAGCTGTCATGTAATGGCAGTCGTTAAGCCATGTCAGAGGCCTTATGGGCGGCTTGATAACTTCTGACAGTAAGGCCCGCCACTGTCTTACAATCCTCCACCAACCCGGACTTGGCCGCCCCCGTGGTGGAGTATGGCCTAACCTTCCTGCAACGCAAGAAGAGACCCATGTCCCAGCAGTGGGGGCATACAAGGGTTGTAGACGAGGCCTTGTACTAATTTAGTACGGTGGCCTTCAGTGGGATTCGAACCTACGACCGCTGTTTCAGTAGTGAAGCATGTTACCCCCTAAAACATCGAGACTGACCAAACCCAAGCCTTTAGGCGTAGGGCGAGCAAGAGGGTAGTGTGTAGGGAGTCTTCAAATATCTTTTTTAGTACCTAGCATATAAGAAAACTTTAATTTGTAAAACCAAGAGCATCTATCTGCCAACAAACTGTTGTGCAGTTTGGCAGAAACGAACTTCTGTATTTTTTGTATTTTGTTTGAATAAACGTCTTCAATCAATCAGTCAATCAGTCAAGATGATTGAGTGTATTTTTGTAATGTTTTTAAAACAAAAAGTTTATTATTTTGTGATTTTATGAATAAGCAGTTCCTAATAAATAGTTTATCAAACGTTTTACATATTTGATTGATCTCAATTATTTCAAAGATCTCAATGTTTAATTTCAATTCCGTGGGCGTCTATGTCAATCCAGCGGCTATATTTTTTTGTTTTTTTTCGTTTTATTGATAAAATATTTGTTTTCACTTTAGTTGATTGTTAAGATTTCGACAAGGAATATATTTTTAAATGAAAGAGTGAATAAAAGTAAGTTACCCCAAAAAAATTTTTTATTTAAAATTTTATTTTGTTCTGTAGAACGACCCTTTTATATAAAATAATAATTAAAAATCACAATTAATGCCGAGTCGTAATGCCCAAGAACGTTCATTCTTCGAAGAGAGAAGTGCATATTGAATGCGAGTATAAACCAATCGGCTTATTGTCTCCAAAGTGCAACGGCCTCGATGCAAGTCGACGACCGTGTTAAGGCATGCCATTGATAAAACTTGGTGTCATAATTATCTCAGAACAACTCAATGGTTCTTTGTCCATTGGAATGGAAAATTGCATTACTAATTAGTTTTCTTTTGAACAGGTACTTCTATTCAATAACTCTACATTCTCTTTAGAGGTCGAAAGTAATTTCCCTGAGGAGAGCAAGCTTGGTTTATAATAATATTAACTTCCACATAACACTGGTCCCGAACTAGATACCCTGTGCTATGTTAACCAGGCAAGGACATCGTAAACATGAATTGCCAGTTGTATTTTCTTCTTTTAATTGACAGAGGTCGTGGACACTCACATAATAAATTATTATTAAAGTGGGCCGATTTTGCACATCTGCAAAATCGTCATGCCTCACCATTTCTTTCGATCAACCTGCCAATTCCGTAACTGTACACTGTATTCGGTTACACATTCTAACCTTTCAGAGATGACAGAATATGCTTGTATTTGACAATTAGGTGAAGGTTTTATTCGTACGAGTCCCGGGGTGCCACCACGTAAGTCCTCCACTGTATGGAGTTGTCTGTTTTAGCCTACTCTTCGGAGTACACGTGATCGAATCAGGAAAGAGGAGATCCGCAGAAGAACCTAAGTTGCTAATATATATCGAAGAATTGCACGGTTGAAGTGGCAGTGGGCGGGGCACATAGCTCAAAGAACTGATGGCGTTTGGGGCCCCAAAGTTCTGACCTGGCGGCCACGGACCGGACGACGCAGCGTGGGCAGGCCCTGCACCAAATGATCTGATGATCTGATTCACTGGATGCAGACGTCACAATACCGTGAAGCTTGGAAAACCATGAGGGAAAACCGTATGTCCTGCATAGGGCGTCAAATGGCTGATGATGGTGATGATAACTGATGTAAATTTTACTCGGTCGGTCCATCGCACTGGTACTCAGGGGCAATTTACCTAGAGCCTAAAAACTAAAGACCAGTTAAATTTTAGGCTCTGGCTTCTGGATTTTATCTCTATGAAATGTGTAAGTATTATCTATGGACTGAGTACAAGTAGATAGGTACCTTTCGACCTTTTCTTTCATTCTCCGAACATAGCGCAGTGTTTTACACTTACTTAAGCTTTGCTTTGTTCTCGCGATAAGGTGTGATGCCGTTACGAATTGTTTTCACAAAAACCACCAAGAATCACTTCTGCTGATAAAAAATATAGGGAACTAGAGATAGAAGGTGGAACGACACGCATTTTATTTTCTAAATCATCACAATATAAAATTTTTACCTACCTAAATTTACTTATAAGTTACCTACCCAGCGAGAATGTTCAATTACACGAAGTTTAGAAAAACACGTGAAACGAATGCACGTAAAATTGAGAAAACGCGAATATCTTGTAGGAATCTTTTAATCTGTCTTTTGCTTGTTTTCCAATGGCATAATAATGTAAAACGCTATCAAAAAGGAAAATACTTAAAAAGGTTGATTGGCCCGGCAACAACACGATTTCTTAAAAGACTCCTTACGGAACCCACACCACGCACTGTCTGCACTCCAACTTGACTATTTTGTTTTTGTGCCACAAAGGTTTCGATCCTTTTGTGCCGGTCACCTTTAAGTGGCTCGCCATCGCTGCAGTAATAGAGGGATGGCACATTCCTAAGATAAGATAGCGCCTCCTTTTCGTCACATTGCAATCTCTTTAGTCACATTTTGCCACCCTGTTGGCCGACCACCAGCTCTTATCGCGGAGGAAGATGGAATTTATGGTCATGACTCAATCGTCAGGGACACTTCATGCCTAATTTAGACGCTGTGATTTAATTTTTATGTTTTCGTGCCCAGACCGTGCCAACTACGGAAACATATTGCTTGGTATACCTACAACGTTTAGTGGCATTTAGGTTTAGGTAGCCATATTGTCCCTTCTCAATTTACCATCCTGTTTAATATTGATATTAGACCTCGTATATGAAGCGCTCGTGGCCTAGGCTAACCGAGTGATTGGAATCAATCACTTGGTTAAGCAACACCAGGCGCGGTCAGGTACGGGATGGGTGAGAGTCCCGTGACTACCGCTAGTGGCATTTTTCCGAGCGCTTCCGTGCTTCGCAAGGCACGTAAAGCCGTTGGTGCCGGCTGTCATATAACGGTAGTCGTTAAGCCATGTCAGAGGCCTTATGGGCGGCTTGATAACTTCTGACAGTAAGGCCCGCCACTGTCATACAATCCTCCACCAACCCGGACTTGGCCCCCGTGGTGGAGTATGGCCTAACCTTCCTGCGATGCAGGAAGAGACCCGTGCCCCAGCAGTGGGGACATACAAGGGTTGATAAAGAAATATGAAGCAAAGATATAAAACAATATCAGTCGTAATTATGTAAAATATTGCCTATACTTAAGTATGCAAATTTTTGCAAGATACCTACTAGATTTTTGTTTCTTTTTTAAGTATGAAAACGCATTTAGGTATACCTACTAGTAAAATCGTATTATCATATTAAATAGGTCATTTCGGCGCGCGGTGTTTAGTTTTTATTTCACTAACTTCACTAGTTTCCTCTAACCTATAGAGAGCTTTTGAAATTTTCACTGATGTTTGACAGCCTTCGAGTACAGAAGTTGAAAGATACCATTTTACTTCTTTTGACGCATCCTAAACTTAATGCATCAATATCAACCCTTATGGGTCCCCACTGTTGGGGCACTTCCTTCGGGTCTCTTCCTGCATCGCAGGAAGGCACAACTTAATGCATATTTGTGCTTAATTGTTAAATAATCGCACTCCAATTGAGTACGAAGCACACAGCGCAATATATGACCAAAGTAACGTCAAAAGTATAAGGGTCGGTCAAAGTTCTTGTGGCAGGTGTATTTTAATCGCTAGATAAAATCTTAGAATTGATACTAGGTATAAGATATTTGTGTGCCTACCGTTCTCTGTCGAAAAATTATACATCTGTCTCTGAGCATGACAGATAGATGTTAACATATCATCAGGTCTTCCTAACATCTTACTCAGTTTAGATAAACGTCAAGGCAAAGTCCCCTATAAAACAGCAAAGTGGCCACACTACAGCAGCTGTACGTTAGGTCGTAAAACGATACAATCGATAGGCTTGTGTGGTCAACTTTATGCCTCCATAATAATAATGAATGAGTTTATTCAATTATCGATAGGCAAGAACCAATGTCGCTGATGCAGACGATTAGTTTAGATGTCTGTCGACGAATTAACTAAGTATACAGAAATCTAAAGGCGGTGTGGAACTACGAACATGCCCAACGGCTATTGTCGTGCTATTTTTAATACCTAAGTAATTTAGTGAAAACCAATTCCTAGTCATGAGCCTAGAATCGAATCTCTCAAAGATGCCACCCAAACGCTACCTTCTACCCAATGCACTACTGTTAGGTTTCTATCCACTGCGCTATGCACCGTGTTATCGCAATCACACTATCACATTTTACATCACATCACATGACACACTTATATTATACAGGCGAAAGTTTGTGTGTGTGTATGTTTGTTACTTCGTCACGTCTAAACGGCTGGAGCGATTTTAATAAAATTTGGTATGGAGTTAGCTGACACCCTGGATTAACACATAGGCTACTTTACTGCGGGAAAATATCTTATTCCCCATGAGAAAATCGGGTAACACCGCGGGGCACAGCTAGAAATACATAATATGAAAATCGATTCATCAGTTTCGGTACTTATAGGTACGTATTAGGTACTTATTTCATCTCTTTCCATATGCAAAAGTTCATTAGTTCTTATCACTGGCTGAATATCCCAAAGGATCTTTACTGTCTTTCTTCACCTACGTATCTAATAAGAATAGTTAGGTACCAACCTAAAGATATTCGGGCGTCAAATAGTAGCAAGGTCGATAACACTAGCGCGTCTGCGCCGTTTTTCATGTTCATTCTAGTAAGAGAAACGCACCAAAAACATTCTGTAAAAACTAGCCAAGTCTCGATGGAGGTGCTCGTTTATCTCTAAAAAGTAATGAAATCTAGACAAAGTCGTGCCAAGTCTAAGGTTCCTTACTGCGATCTGTTTATTATTATACTTAATGTTGTGTGACTTGGCCGTGATTAGAAGTCCGTCTGTGTCTGTCTTTTACAGAATGTTTTTGGTGGGATTTGGGACACTTCTTTTTGTAAAAAAGTGGGCATATTGATTTATTTTATTAGATTTTCTTATAAAACCAATCAATCCGTCCCCCCCTAAAACAAGGGCAGTAGAAGAATGTCGTAAACGACTGTAACGCGGCCGGTTGCCACTTCGCCATATAAGGTTATCCGATGAGCAAAACGTAACCGCGTTTTAAAATACAGTCGCCCACTCTTAGTCCAATGCATAAGATTTTGACCAAATTTTGAACGACATAATAAAATAAACAATAATCTTCTAATAGTGTGGTTGGGCTCTTGTGTTGTGTGTTCTGTCAGAGTCACCAGGTACTCAAGATCTTCGATTTTCCTAGTTTTTATAGTTTTCCCTTTATGTGGCCCTTAAACCCTAACTCTGTACCAAATTTCAGCTCTCTGAGTTTATGGGAAGTACCACTAGTTATATTTTGATGATCATCAGTAAGTGAGTGTCGTAAATGCGAAACTTTGCTGTCGCTTAACTTCGGAACTAAATGGCCTACAGACTTGAAATTTTGGATTTTAAGTATGTGACTGTAGCTTACTAGATGACAAAAAATTCTGCGTTCTGGTCTTATCCAGAAGTTCTCAAACAGGGGCCTGAAAATGCGGCGAAATGGGTCCGGTAAATATAGTTACAATTGCTTCGCGCTCGACTTGGCGTGGGCACTGTCGTGCCCCCTGATAGCGTTAGCATAGCAAAACAATCGAAAGAATTGAAAAAAATCGATTTGCGTGATAATCTATAAAATTATAATTATGCTCATCACGTCACGTACAATTCGGTTCTCCAAAATTTCGTTAGGCAGCTAGTTTTGTCGGCTTTATTAGCTATAAGTAAGTGGGAATATGAATAATCTCAACAATAAGACTCGTTATTCTGACCTTACGTATACCTACAAGGCATAAGGTCTCTATGTGGTAAACTAAAGACTTCTTATTAAATTAACAAGCTAACTGGCAAAGTTTTGTCGCCACTCAATTGTGCCTGTCACGATAATTTGTATTTATCACCCAAGTGGCACATACGGTTTTTCGTTTTATCTGTCTACCCATAATTTCAGTAAATGTGATATGCTCATGTACATAGGTTGACATGCTGTTGACAGGTCATCGACCTTTACAAAAGTGCACTTTAGTCGGGTAGTTAGGTATGCATTTATTAAAATAAAAGGGAACATGTTATATATGTTATAATAAGGCCCTACAAAACCAATTACTTGGTTTGGCTGGAGCAGTCTCGTTTACATACATTGCGATCGTACTATTGGACTTCGATTGGACCTGCGATTGGAATCTACGTGTGGACTTCGTGTCGTGAAGACCTGCAGACCAGACCCTGCGTGAATAAATCCTAAGAAGTTGTCATTGGCGTTTTACCTCCAGATCTAGAACCCTAGCCCGTAACAATAGCTTTACAGAGATTTTATATAGCCTTCTTATATAAGACTAGAGATTTTATATAGCCTTCTTATATAAGACTAGCTGTGCCCCGCAGTGTTACCCGCGGTTTATCGATTTTCCCATAGGAATAAGATATTTTCCCGCAGTAAAACGTAGTATATGTGTTAATCCAGGGTGTCAGCTAACTCCATACCGAATTTTATTAAATCGCTACAGCCTTTTAGACTTGAAGAAGTGACTAACATACACACTCACAAACTTTCGCCTTTATAACATTAGTGTGATGTCATGTGAAGTGTGATGATGTGATGTGATTTGCACACCAGCACTTTCTGATAATTAGGATAACTTGTGGTAGGATAAGTGGTAGGATTTCCCTACGATAATTTGGGTTGTTCCACTAATCCCCATTGATGGGGATTTGTGAACTTTTTGTCCGTAAATCCCCATTGGCGTATCTTAGTATTGGCAATGGGGATTTGTGGACAAAAAGTTCATAAATTCCCATTGGGGTATAAAACGAAATATAAAGGACACATTAATTATGAATCACAAAGTACTTATTTTGTAATAACAATACCTACATTATACAAACACAGTTTTTCAACAATCTATAAAATCAGAGTTGTAATCATGAAATGAAAAGGAAATGAAATGAAAAGGTTTTATTCAAAGTAGCACAGAAACTGTTTGATGAAGGAAGACTGATGGGTCTTAAATGGAGGATTTTCTGTAACAAAACAGCATATTCATAATGAAACAATTTAGTGCCATTTACTTTATTGTAATTGTAATATGTAGCTGAGCTGCCAAGTTTTGCATCTCTGCCCCACTGAGTATTAATTTCAGCACCTATTAACGACCATAATAAAGGAAGGACGGACATGCGGTAGGTAAAGGTGGACGGGAGGACAAAATGTGGAAAAGGAGGACATGTCCTCCTTTTCCACAATGTGTGATATTTACGTAAGTTCAAAACATTAGGTACCTTCTTTGACAAAAAAACAATAAAGAGTAAAAAACTAAATGTGTTCAATAATATGCTTTAGGAACACAAATAAATTTGCCAACTTCCACGTTGCGAAGCGCTCGTGGCCTGGTCGAATCGAGTGGTTGGAATCAATCACTTGAGTTAAGCAGCAACAGGCGCGGTCAGTGCAGGATAGGTGACCGTCCCGTGACTACCGCTAGTGGCATTTTGCCGAGCGCTTCCGTGGCCTTCGCAAGGCACTTTAAGCCCATGGAGTACATTGTTATTTAAACCATTGGTGCCGGCTGTCATGTACTGGCAGTCGTGAAGCCATGTGGGACGCCTTATGGGTGGCTTGATAACTTCTGACAGTAAGGCCCGCCACTGTCTTACAATCCTCCACCAACCCGGACTTGGCCACCGTGGTGGAGTATGGCCTAACCTTCCTGCGATGCAGGAAGAGAACCGTGCCCCAGCAGTGGGGACATACAAGGTTGATATCGATCGACCACAAATCACTTCCACTCCATGGAACAAGAAATATTTTTTCTTGTTTTAGGAACGAAGAACGAAGACCGATGTTTTTATTATTTGGCACTTAATATTTCTCGTCTAGTTGAAATGATAATGTCTTTTCTCATTTATTAGCCGTCTATTTCTCTATCACTGATATAATGCGGTCCCGTATGTCTATCGCCGCGGTCGTAAATTCTCTAAATAGGCGTGTGAAACCCTAGGTACTCGTTCAAGACTTCGCAAGTGGAGATCATGGACCTCGTGACAAAGGTTACCTTGCCAAACTAAATAAACTAAATGCCTAATAATAATAACTTCCACACATACAATCACTCGATCGGTCCCAAACTAGAATATTTACCCTGTCCTATGCCAGCCAGACCAGGACATCACATGCATCAAGTCTGGCGCCGTAGGTACAGGTGTGCGGCCGCCCCTATTGGGAATCGAACACACGACCTCCGGCAATGTAATCGGACGTGATACCTACTCAAGGTGATACCGCTCGACCAACTACAATAACTGTACATACCTAGTTACGACAAAAAAATAAAAATAATTAACATTATAAAATAATTAATAATTAACTTTGAGAGCACATAAAATAAAATGGACCATAATTTAGTATTGTGGTAGGGTAAAATTAATTTGTATAAGTATTAGTAGGTAAGGTTTGTTTGGCTAAAACTAGGTACATTTTTATACTTTATTAGTTAAACCTACCTGAGTACCCCGCAATTATACAGTCGTGCTATTTTACGTAACAAGCGGTAAATATCTTAGATACTAGGGTTGTGCCCGCCGATACGCTTGGAACGCACAGAATGCTAGTTTAGCACAAGGTCAAGATAAAAGTTTTATCCCACTGTTCGGTAGCGGCATCTCGCTTTACGCGGCGAAATAAAGCAAGATGGTGCTAGTCGATAATGGGATAAATCTTTTATCGTGACGTTGTCCTCCCCTACCTGTTCTATTACGTAACATTCCACTCTGTCGAGTTAAGCATTTAGACGACTCCAAAGTGTCAAAACAAAATATGCGTTTGGCAGCTGGAGTAGCTTAAAAATTTAAAATCAACGTCACTCAATACAGTGAATACTTACATAATAGAACCCCAGGAATTCAACCATGGATACTATCAGCCCTTGTATAAGATAAGAGCCTTGAAAGATGGACGTACGTACCTACGGATAGACGGACAGCAAACTGTGGCCTTTATGGGTTTAGTTTTTTTCTTGTTACGAAAACCATAAAAGTCAGAAAACCACACCTATTTACATTTTATTCGTTCAATAACGAAATTATAAAACGTTTTCTGATATTTCGTGGCAGGCCTGACTGTAGATTTATTAGGGGGTCCGTTCTGAGGTTTCTCTTTAAAAATCCATGCAGTAAGGGGTTAATCTAGGTTTTGAAAATAATGGTAACACCGTAAAGTCCCCTGTACACATTGGCCAGAGATGGGCCATGCTTTGCAATGCACAACTGTAGGCCACGATCACTTGGTGATTCTGATTACACAATGGCGCATGACTCATTGCTGTCTGGTAAACCACTTGCGATGGACGTGGAAGTAATTGCGGCCGTAGCTATTTATTTATTTACTATTTATTTATTTACAAGTATAACAGAAGTATGTACAACAACAAGTTATTACAAAAAAATGGGCAAAATTACGGGCTCAGATTGATATAAATCAATAAACTTGAAGGTCTATTGATTTATCGTCATTGTTCCGCCATACGGACATTTTGGGCGATTTAAAATTCAAGGAGTTTTACAAAAAATCATCGCAACAAAAAAAGTACTCTATGAATGACTATCCCGGTCAGCGGTCGGTGACGAACTAAACGATGGGCCACTGTGTAAACACGGATGGGCCATGCTACGCCACGATTCCTTTGAAGTGTGCCCAAAAAACCTCAGAATAAGGACTAAAGCATAGAAGGAGCGTTATAAAACGAACACCTGACACATGTCTGTCTCGTTAGTTTGAAACGTCGCCAACCACGTGTTAGACAGAGAAAAATATAGTAGTGTGATGTTTTATTATTCAAAACGTACCACCCACAATTGTCAAGTTTGTTACCTTTGGTTACCATTATGCTACCGAATTAGAGATGTTTAGAAAATCACAACATGTAGTAGGCTGCCAAGTACCTTCAATTTGGCAGTGTGTTAGACGACAGATGTTGGAGTGCGTCGTCTCCAAAAAACTTGTGTTCTTTGGGTTGTTTTAAAACAATCTGAAGTGGATTTCAGTGGATATTCGTAGTATGGAGTATACGTAATACATCGGAATGGCGTGTGTGATATTGGAATGTAAAACCCAATCGGGAGAAGAGAAAACAAAACCACCTTCATCAGCTTCCATCGGTAAGACTCAATTTTGTGTACTTTATAGTGGTTTTTTCCCTTGAATTTTAACTATGACCTACTGGAATTGCAACATAGCTTTAATATCATTTGAGAATAGTGTTTCAAAGTAATAAATCATGAGTATAATCAATTTTATCACAGTAACAAGTTTGTTGTTTATTTTAGGGCGATAGGGATGGGCGTTCCCACTCCCTCAGTGAAAAAGTTATCGATACTTAGTAAAGAAGTTTTTTTTATTTCTTGTGTTTATTTCATTATATCTGTAATTAACTTTTGAAAGCTCGATTCAGTAACGTTCTATGAAGTTACCAATTTGATTGTTGATGATTATTGATTAATATTTTTCTTGTTTGAATCTATTCATTACATTGATATATTTATAGATTCAGCATGATAAATTAAAAATCTTCCAAAAGGGGTTTTGATATTATTTTTATTTACAATAATTCCACCTACTTTCATAAAATTTAGAACTTGTAATAAGATATTATATTCATATATCTTATAGAAAATTAACTTGAATAGTTTTCACTGCACAATCTACGTGTAGCAATAATATAGCGAACAAATCGCATCACCATTGTGAAAAAAGGTGTCCAGTACTGGATTTTATATCTACGGTTTGCTGTCAAACTAATAGAGAACTTCAAGGGTGTCGATCTGTCATAAATAAAATTAACATTTGGACTGATTATGGCGATTTTTAATTAATAATTATTTATTTCAGGTTACCCGAAGATAGCACAATGCAACAAATGTGGATAGACGTGAAGCCATGCCGGCTTCACGTTCAACTTGGTATTGAACAAAATCACGTACGTTTGCAGCAGATATTTGAAGAAGATGGCTTCATTGACAAGATTAGGTTAGGACTTTATTGTTTAACAAAGACTGTTATTTAACGAGCAATAATTTCATATAAACAAATTAATTTTTGTAAGTTCTCTACTGATTTATAAGTATGTTTATAAATAGCCAGAATTGTAATGTTTATATTTCCATACCCCTTCCTAGTAGTACTAACCAAGACTATCGCTGGATTAGAAGGACAAACATTAAATGGTTTTTTAATTTTTCCTATTATTTTATTTTACGTGTTCTATTTGCTTTTTGTAATTCCCTGTGTAATTTAAAGGCACTGCTCTGGTTCCTGATACACAAGTTACCCTTCTTCAGGAACCAGGAATTTTAAACAATGTGAGTGTGACGCTAGTTGTGCAATAAATTATTTAATCAATCTCCGTAAAAATGTCTTCTAAATTTTGTCAAATAAAAACAATCTATCACATCACAAGTTATTGTTATACTTCTTTTCCTATGAGCTGCGCTCTAAAATTTTGAATGCACAAAGCTCGCTATCTAGGTATGGTTAGATCGAGGAAAATTTCTTTATTGGATGCAAATTGAACTTGTACAAATAGATAGTTTTCTGTAGTTTTTTTCAGCTAACCTGGGCTCAATGCATTTGTATGCATGTTGTACATACATACAAACTTACATTACATACCAGATTTAGCAATTACAAGTTACAACTATGGTAAATCAAATATATAACAATCTCACTGTGCATGTTATCGAACTCTTCCTTAATGGGTTCACCGATTTTGATGAGTTTGTGTATTTGCAACATATAGGTAAGTGAGAACAAGAATTCGGAGAGCTGAGAATTTATCGTAGGGTTAATAGATATGGCACACCAACGTTTGCGGCTCCAGCTAATACCATATAATATTAATATGGACTGCTATATTTACAGAATGTTTAGTTAAGGAATAAATAATATCGACGTTTTCGTGTTGAATGTCCCATCCTTATGAATTTCTACTTTTGTCTATGACCCCCTATATAACTATGACTTTCTTTGTAACCTAGTACGATTGTAAAATTTCGAGTGTACGAGTTGTCCCTTTCTGGCACAAAGAATCATCGTAAGAGTAACAAGGAAAGCTATTCAATAATTACTTTTTATTTTACGGCTCCTTCTATGCTTTAGTCCTTATTCTAAGCAAAAAACCGACAACTGCTCGATTGCGCGCCACGATCTACACACCATTGCCCCGTGTACACAATGGCAATAACGAGCAGTGGGCCAGTATTGGCCATTGTGTACTGGGGCATTAAAAATTCATGGAGATTGGAGTCTGTGTGTCTGGTTTCAGTGTTGCCAACCCGTACGATAATTATGAGGGCGTACGATAATTTAGCCATCGGTACGATGTACGATAACAATTATCTAAATTCAGTTAAACGTACGATAATTTTATCCATTGAATAAATAAGCATCAATGCGTAAAAAGTACGCAAATACATTTGTGTTAAGAAAAAATTAAACGCTATTAATTTGCAAATTTTGCAGCTATCCTGCATACTTACTTAGCAAAGTCAATATATTTCGGTTTCTTTCAGGAAATATTCATTTATTGTGTCAAATTTGATACGAGTCAAGTAGCAGATTGTTTTGATGGATGCAGTAATTTTAGTTGTCATGTGATGAATTCTAATATTTAACATTGTAATATCCCAAGTAAAATTGATAATATTATTAATAAATATTTTGTATGTAGGTACTTTCATTTATTTTCATTATTAGCTTGGCTGCGTTCAGTTTGTTTATCGGGTACTGTCGCATGCATAAAACTAAAAGCAAGATATAGTTTGGCAAAAAAATCTATAAATTTAAAAACTGTATGGAGAGAAGTCACTTTTTGCGACTTTAGTATGGATATCTAGAGTTTTTTGCTGTACCATAATACCTACACAAATTCAAAGCGTAAAAAGAAATGGTAGGTATGTACGAGTATATTAGGCAATTGCCCGATAGATAGATAGATAGATAGATAGATAGATAGATAGATAGATAGATAGATAGATAGATAGATAGATAGATAGATAGATAGATAGATAGATAGATAGATAGATAGATAGATAGATAGATAGATAGATAGATAGATAGATAGATAGATAGATAGATAGATAGATAGATAGATAGATAGATAGATAGATAGATAGATAGATAGATAGATAGATAGATAGATAGATAGATAGATAGATAGATAGATAGATAGATAGATAGATAGATAGATAGATAGATAGATAGATAGATAGATAGATAGATAGATAGATAGATAGATAGATAGATAGATAGATAGATAGATAGATAGATAGATAGATAGATAGATAGATAGATAGATAGATAGATAGATAGATAGATAGATAGATAGATAGATAGATAGATAGATAGATAGATAGATAGATAGATAGATAGATAGATAGATAGATAGATAGATAGATAGATAGATAGATAGATAGATAGATAGATAGATAGATAGATAGATAGATAGATAGATAGATAGATAGATAGATAGATAGATAGATAGATAGATAGATAGATAGATAGATAGATAGATAGATAGATAGATAGATAGATAGATAGATAGATAGATAGATAGATAGATAGATAGATAGATAGATAGATAGATAGATAGATAGATAGATAGATAGATAGATAGATAGATAGATAGATAGATAGATAGATAGATAGATAGATAGATAGATAGATAGATAGATAGATAGATAGATAGATAGATAGATAGATAGATAGATAGATAGATAGATAGATAGATAGATAGATAGATAGATAGATAGATAGATAGATAGATAGATAGATAGATAGATAGATAGATAGATAGATAGATAGATAGATAGATAGATAGATAGATAGATAGATAGATAGATAGATAGATAGATAGATAGATAGATAGATAGATAGATAGATAGATAGATAGATAGATAGATAGATAGATAGATAGATAGATAGATAGATAGATAGATAGATAGATAGATAGATAGATAGATAGATAGATAGATAGATAGATAGATAGATAGATAGATAGATAGATAGATAGATAGATAGATAGATAGATAGATAGATAGATAGATAGATAGATAGATAGATAGATAGATAGATAGATAGATAGATAGATAGATAGATAGATAGATAGATAGATAGATAGATAGATAGATAGATAGATAGATAGATAGATAGATAGATAGATAGATAGATAGATAGATAGATAGATAGATAGATAGATAGATAGATAGATAGATAGATAGATAGATAGATAGATAGATAGATAGATAGATAGATAGATAGATAGATAGATAGATAGATAGATAGATAGATAGATAGATAGATAGATAGATAGATAGATAGATAGATAGATAGATAGATAGATAGATAGATAGATAGATAGATAGATAGATAGATAGATAGATAGATAGATAGATAGATAGATAGATAGATAGATAGATAGATAGTGGTCTGTTCCAGACAACCTTTGGATGGACTGGAGCAATAAGTATATTGGAGAAGGAAGTAGGTAGATGTACAAATAAATCAAAATATTTCAGATAAATTTGAATAAAACATGCTTAAGAAAATAATTACACTAACGATAATTGCTGATCATACTGAACGCAGCCCTTGGTTCTAAGCGTGCAATACAAAACTCTCTTTATTGAGGCTGTACGATAATTTTGCCATCAAAACGATAATTTTGACATGGAAACCCGATAATTTGATCTTTTTTAGTTGGCAACACTGCTGGTTTTACAACGGTTCACGGCACAGATTAAAAAGACTTGCTCAGTCAGTTCACGGTCACGGGTAGTGTTTAAATGCTCTGTGGTCACGGGTTGACGCTTCATGGTTAATACAATACTCAAGGCTCAAAAGGACACGGATCCAGGGCCGTAAAACCCTTTATTAAAAAAAAAAAAAAAAAGACGCTTCATGGTTGGCGCGGAAAAAGGAGTTGCGGTTTTTAGCTTTAACTGCACTGCAATGATATCTGTATAGAGATTCATTGTAGTTTATTGTATTACTCTTTGTTTAGCTGTCTGTAGCTGGCCTGCATGTTGAAAGCGGGAAGAATACACAGAGATTTCACGATTTTATATTAATTAGTTGATGCTCAGGAACACAAAACAAACAGGTATTCACGGTTTCATTGCAAGCTTCATATCCTCAAGTGTTTCAATTAAGACTTACAGTAATTTTCATCTTTATTCACAGCACTGCAAGCATGAATAAAAGGATTCCACCTAAAGGTCCTCCGCCAAAAGGTCCTCCACTAAAAAGGTTTAAATCCAGAGATGACGAAGACGATGATGACATGCCCTCTACTTTTGAGGAACAACTCGCAGGCATGGAATACAGTGAACTTGAAGCGTCACAAAGTGTCACTGGTGTGGGGCCGGAAAACCAAACAACAAACATGAAATGGTCAAGACCGCCACCACCAGCTTTGGCCCCACGGAATGACAAGTTGGTATTTCAACAGATAGACATAGATCATTACAATGGAGAGCCTATGAAAGGTATGCCGGGTTCGCAATTGGCCCCAGTTCCTATCATGAGAATGTATGGAGTGACAATGAAAGGAAACTCAGTGTGCTGTCATGTCCATGGCTTTACACCATATTTCTATGTCACTGTGCCTTTAAATTTTACTGAGTCATCATGCAATGAGCTAAAATCAAATCTAAGCAAAGCCATTTTAGAGGATCAGCGCTCAGGAAAAGATGCTGTCAAAGAAGCAGTACTGGAAGTTCGGTTAATAAAGGCACGCTCTATAATGCACTACAAAGGCGATCATGACATTACTTTTGCCAGAATATCAGTCGCATTGCCGAAATTAATTGCTGGATCTAAAAGACTGATAGAGAGGACACCAACTTCATTTGGTTTGATGGACCCAAGCTTTTATGAAACAAACATAGATTTTGACATTCGTTTCATGGTTGATACATCTGTAGTGGGTTGCAGCTGGATAGAACTACCAGCAGGGAAGTGGTCAATCAGAGCCAAAGATACAAGTGTGAAGCCAGTGACTAGATGCCAAATTGAAGCAGATGTTGCATGGAATGATTTCATTGCTCATCAACCTGAAGGGGAGTGGTCAAAAGTAGCACCCTTTAGGATTCTAAGTTTTGATATTGAATGTGCTGGAAGAAAAGGTGTATTCCCAGAGCCCAATCATGATCCAGTGATCCAAATCGCCTCTATGGTTATTCGCCAAGGTGAACCAGAACCATTTCTAAGGAATGTTTTCACCCTTAATACATGTGCACCTATTGTTGGCTCTCAAGTATTAAGTTTCAAGTCGGAAGCTGAAATGTTAGGAAAGTGGGCTGACTTTTTCCGTGAACTTGATACGGATATTATAACTGGGTACAACATAAGCAACTTTGATTGGCCTTATCTAATTAATCGAGCCAAACACTTAAAAGTCAATAACTTTGACTACCTTGGAAGAATAAAAGATGTGCGGTCAGTGATCAAAGATTCCATACTGCAGTCAAAACAAATGGGCCGCAGAGAAAACAAATCTATCAACTTTGAAGGGAGAGTGCCTTTTGATCTTTTGCTGGTGCTGGTGCGAGATTACAAGCTAAGATCCTACACACTCAATGCAGTTTGCTACCACTTCCTTCAAGAACAAAAGGAAGATGTGCACCACAGTATTATCACTGATTTACAAAATGAAAATGAACAAACTCGAAGGAGACTGGCTATGTACTGCCTGAAAGATTCATACTTACCCCTGAAATTATTGAATAAACTAATGTGCATAATCAACTACATGGAAATGGCAAGAGTGACTGGTGTTCCTCTGCTGTGTCTACTAACAAGAGGCCAGCAAATTAAAGTTGTAAGTCAGTTGCTCAGAAAATCCAAAGATGTTGGGTATTTGATGCCTGCATACCATGGTCAAGGCTCTGATGATCAATTTGAAGGTGCAACCGTTATTGAGCCAAAAAGAGGATATTATGCTGATCCTATATCAACTTTGGACTTTGCTTCTCTGTATCCCAGTATTATGATGGCACATAACTTGTGCTATACTACATTGGTCCCACCAAATTTACAAAAAGAACTAAACCTAGATCCAAATGATGTGACTATTACACCATCCAAGAATATGTTTGTCAAAGCAAGTGTCAGAAAAGGTTTGCTTCCTGAGATTTTGGAGTCGTTGCTGGCTGCAAGGAAAAAAGCTAAAGCAGATTTAAAAGAAGAAACAGATCCATTTAAAAGATCTGTACTTGATGGTAGACAACTAGCCCTTAAGATAAGTGCAAATTCTGTTTACGGATTCACAGGAGCACAAGTGGGAAAATTACCTTGCCTTGAGATATCTGGAAGTGTAACTGCTTATGGGCGAACAATGATAGAGTTTACGAAAACTGAAGTTGAAAAAAGATACACGAAGTCAAATGGCTATAAAGAAGACGCCATTGTCATTTACGGCGATACTGATTCTGTAATGGTAAAATTCGGCGTCAAAACTCTGGAAGAAAGTATGGAGTTGGGAAGAGATGCGGCTGAATTTGTTTCTTCCAAGTTTGTCAAGCCCATCAAGCTGGAATTTGAAAAGGTATACTACCCATATCTTCTTATCAACAAGAAAAGATATGCTGGTCTTTACTTTACCAGACCTGACAAATATGATAAGATGGATTGCAAAGGTATAGAAACTGTGCGAAGAGACAACTGTCCACTTGTTTCTAACATGATGAACACATGTCTTCAAAAGTTGCTGATAGACAGAGATCCAGATGGAGCAGTCAACTATGCAAAACAGATCATAGCTGATTTACTTTGCAACCGTATTGACATCTCTCAACTGGTAATTACCAAAGAACTGACAAAGCATGACTATGCCGCTAAACAGGCACATGTAGAGTTAGCGAACAAAATGAAAAAACGAGATCCTGGAACAGCTCCAAAACTTGGTGACAGAGTACCCTATGTTCTAACATGTGCAGCTAAGAATACTCCTGCCTACATGAAAGCTGAAGATCCCATTTATGTTTTGGAAAACAGTATACCAATAGACTTCAATTATTATTTGGAAAATCAGTTATCAAAACCCTTACTCAGGATATTTGAACCTATACTTGGTGAAAAGGCGGAGTCACTCCTACTAAAGGGAGAGCATACCAGGACTAAGGCTATGGTTACCTCGAAGGTTGGTGCTTTATCTGCATTTACAAAGAAGAGAGAAAAATGCATTGGTTGCAAAACAGTGATGCCAAATGATTCTAAGAAGGCTCTGTGTGACCACTGCTTAGAAAAAGAGGGTCACCTCTACATCACAGAAGTATTCAAACTGAGACAACTGCAAGAAAAGTTCTCAAGGCTCTGGACTGAATGTCAAAGGTGCCAAGGAAGTTTACATGAAGAAGTTCTTTGTACAAATAGAGACTGCACAATATTCTACATGAGAAAGAAAATGGGAATGGAGCTAGACAGCCAAGAGAAAAATGTGTCTCGTTTTGGTGAACCCATTTGGTAGATAGGTAATCATTTGCTCAATGAAGCTGTGTTTTTATTGAGTTTCTGAAGCATCTAATAAAATATTTTTTTATGTGCATTGTTTTATTATGTAAAAACTTTCATTACATTTTACATACCTACATCACGAAAAGTCATGTATTTCTTATTATCACAAGCAATATTAACATGGAGAAACATAACATTGTATAATGTCTTCCAGCTAGTGGAGCACAAGGTTAAGATAAAAGTTTTATCCCATTGTTGGGTAGCACATCTCGCTATGCGGTGAAATAAAGCAAAATGGCACTAGCCCATACTGGGCGATAACTTTTATAGTGACGATGTGGTCCGCTGCTGGGCTACATGTGTAAGTACATCCTAACATTAATAATCCAAAATATTTACATGTAGTCTTACAAAAAATTAAATAGCCCCTTTAGACACATTTGCAACCTATGCAGGATTAATTCTATAGAAAACAATTACTTAACAACAGTAACATAATTCTGACACCAACACACAAATAACTGTATGTTGCTAAACAAGATCGCTTTTACATATCCAGAAGAATTGATACAATTAGATGATACAACTAGAATTTTGAAGCCTGCATATTTTGCAAGTTAACACATTATGCCTCATGACCAGACTTCACAACTTTAATAAATACAAGAGAAAGATATGTAAACTAAAAGAAAAACAAATATTTTTATAAGTAAATATATTTATGCTACTCTGATTGGAATGTAAATACACGGCAATTGTTTAATATGTAATCTTCTTCAGTATGTAACATAATGTTTAAATTGATACATCTCATCTACTGTATATGTCAGGTAAGCCATAGGTAGGTACAGTCTTAACTTTTATACATATTCGTAGGTATTTTTATGTATTGGTTCTATTCTATACCTAAATAATTTAATTAACATAACTAGGTAAGGTACACAATTTCATAACAGATATTATATATATAGTTTATGAATATTTTTTAGTAATATGTTCACCTGTTATCTTGAGACATAGTCCTGTGCAGACTTTGTCGTGGGGGTTTATTGGGGCAGTTATTTTTTGGCATTGTAATGTTAGATAGTGGCATCTCAAACGGTGGCACATTTCCACCTGTGTTATTTGACAGTTTCATTATGTCTTCCAAAGTCCTTATGAAGGTGTCACAAGTTGCTGTCAGAAGGCTTGAAGCATCATCTAGTTTCTGCAATGGAAATAACTCATTAAAGCAAGCACATAACAGTCAGGGTCATTCAAATGCATAGTATATGTATTATGGAGGCTATTTAACCTGCTGTGTGTGTGTGTTTGTGTTAGGGTGTGTCTGTGTGTGTGAGCGCGCGTGCGTGCGGGCGTGTGAGTGTGTTAGACTTGAAATAGCATTGAAATGAAGTTTATGCAGTTATCATTTTACTGCAATGAAATAACATAATGTAAGCTCTTTCAGGTTTTAGTTACTAATCACATCACACTAATTATTACAGGCCAAAATTTTGTGAGTGCATGTTTGTTACTTCTTCACGTCTAAACGGCTGGAGCGATTTTAATAAAATTTGGTATGGAGTTAGCTCACACCCTGGATAGGCTATGTTTTACGGCGGGAAAATATCTTATTCCATAAACCACTGATAACATCGCGGGGCACAGCTAGTTGAATATAAATCCTGGGTGTATAATAATCACCTGGACGTCTGGAACTCCTTCAACTGTAGCTGCACTCTTTACCGCATGGACTTGCTGCATCATAAGATCACAATACAGCCGGAGCTCTGACTTCTTATGACTCAATGAGTTGGGGTCTTCAAACACCATCACTGAAATTCCACAATGTAACATAAATCTATACAGTAATGTCCATCCAGTAAACTGCATAAAAAGCATGACTTAGATGTTATTTAAAATATACCTATTACAAAGAAATTATTATATATGAAAGCATGTGTCAAGCTAAAGAAAATATTGAAAATAATAAAAAGCAATTTTTGTTCTTCTATATGAATATTATAACTATTAGAAGGATGTATCAATTGTGGCCAATAAAAGAAGAGTGAGATCTAAGCGATCTCCTCGAAGTTGCATTACTCCAGGTTAGAGAATGTAATTCTCTAGAATCATACCATTAGCATCTCCCTTGTAATCCACACAAGCTTTGGCGCTACCTAAAGCAACAAGCCACTTTTGCCTATCTTGAGGTGAAGGAGCCCTCAAGTACATGTGCTGCTGGCCAGGTATCACCAAATCCAGACGAGTGTTGTCAATATTATTCACTGAAACAGTCAATCGGTTAAATAGAAACATTTATTTATGTATTTATTAACTTTTTTGTCTTAAGAGGTTAGGGTGTCAAGTTAGCTGACAGTATGTATAGAAACTTTCATAAATGTCAGTCTTGATTTGACAGGGTTTAAGAACCTCGATTCAGACAATAAGGCTTTCGGGTCCATAGCTCATAAGTGCAGAGGTAGTACTGAGATTAAAGTTGTTATTGTCTTTCCTAAGGGCAAGAAAAAAAGTACCCAGTACTGCTTGTGTGCTCTAATCATATGTCATAATCATAATGTATAGTTGTATTAGTAGAAATTGGCAAACCCTGGCCCTCTGAGATACAGACATGAGTTTATGTAATGAAATTTATGTAATCTATAAAGTAGTTTTGCCACATGTATAGTGAATGGAATAGCTTGGAACCTAACAATCTTAGGTGCAAAATCAAGCTCGTTTTTGGAGCTCTTTAATTTTGTAAATGAAACAGGAAATGTTTATATTACATAATAGACTTTTACCACAAGGCTATGTGGAAAGCGTTTATTGGTTAAACATTATTTAAGTGGATTCCATCTGCTTACCATTGATTTGGCACACTGAAACTTTCACTGAACCTTTACACCCTTGGTTGACTTCCTCCTGCGATTTGTAGTACGATAGGATGCCATTCTCTAGCACAAACCACCTTGTTTGCCACCCTAAAATTAATTAAACATGAAATAACTACATACTGTAGGTAGCGAATCCAAAATATGTTGAACCGATGGCATGTTTTAAAGTCGACAGTGCTTGTGCTGTGTTTGTTCACCATTAAAACCAGAGAGTCTCGATAAGTAGTTCTTACCATTCCAATAATTAGTCCATTTCCATAGAATTCCTTCCATTATGATGACTGAAATACAAATTACAAACAAAATTTTAGAAAGGGACTTTTTCTTACGCTTTTACGTTTAGTTGTCAAACAATACCACAGATTAAAACATCAAAACATTGTGTTTTTTTTTCACAGAATAATGAGAGCTTTTCAATGACAGCTGTCAGTTGAGTAGTTGAGTTCCACTTCCACGTGTTTCTCCAGTTATACGAATCGAAGTAAAAACTGTGCAAATAAATAACCAATCGTCGGTATTGACAAATAAGATTTCTAACGATTTGTCACAATCGCACAATCATAGCCGATATAGGCATAATCCTAGAATAGCATAATTCCTAGAAAAGATCTTTACTATAAAACCACTGGTCTATTTTGCAAGAAGTTCGCTCGTTAGTTACTAGATGGCACTTAGCATATCTTTCTAGAGTTTAATATTACTACTCAACCCTAGATGGCGCAGCTAAAGGGCAAAAGGCAAAAACCTCAATATCCCGACTGTTAGGGATTAACTGCTAAGCAGGCGGGACCTAAATACAAAATTGGGAGTGTTTTAACTCATACCTATAGGACCCGGGTAAGATCTCCAACTATTAATTTGAATGTTAACGTTTTTTTTAGTTCACTTTCTAAAGGCGACTGTTTAGTTATTAGGTAATTCTTAAAATTCTGTAGAGCGACCATGTTAGAGATAATAACTTCCTTCACAAAAACTAGGTTCGAAACTAGGATACCCTGTGCTATAGTAACCAGGCAAACACATCACTTCGTCAATGGTATGAAAAAACACCGATCCCAGTAAAACACTCTTAAAACGGAGAGAGTTAAAGCCGTTTTACGAAAGGAATTCTCTAACGGCTTTAACTCAGTCAGTCACTCAAGCACGAAGCACGTAACACCCATAGCCAAAAATTTATGATTGTTTTAGTAGAATCGAAATTTCATAAATAAACCATCAGCCTCACACACATTCACACATCGCACCCCGGGGGGTGAATCTCTAAAATGCATAGTTGTTCAATAGAGTCATATCAGTCCGGTAGTCGTCATTCACACTATATCGGTAGTCTAGTAACCATTCGCATTGCGATGGTATAACCCGTGCTCCTACTACTAGGCACCTCGCGCGATTCTATCTTCTTAGCGAGAGATGCCTATTTAATATGCGCGGGTTATACCCCTGGAATGGCATTGGACTACTGCTATTGCTCTATAGACTCATTAAGACTCCCAAATTGAGGCAACCCTTGTCGTGCTTCCACAATTCTACTGAAAAACTATGCAAGTACCTATTAGACTTTATAGAGTCTAATATGTATTAGCTCGCTCCGCTCGCAGCCACTAAGTACCGAGCGTGACTAGTTGGGATTGGGAACAGATGAAAAAAATACCAGTGCAAAGGATGACTCGCTACACCGTGTCGGGTCCGAGCCGAGTGTCAGCCGTAGCACGGTCACCGAGCCGGTTCCGTGACTGCAATTACAAAGACGGGCCTCAACCGCGCAATTACCGTTGCACCGTGATGCAGTATATTCGTCCGAGCAAAATCAGTGTTGTAACTAGTCTACAATCGTGTTGAATTTTGACCACCTGGAATTAGCAGCTATTGCAATGGCTTTGGACGACGAAGAATCTGAGGAATCTTCAACTTCTAAGAAATGGAGTGTGCATTCACTTTGGAGAGAGCAACAAGAGAAAGGAGAATAGGTATAATGAATCTTTGTAAAGATCTACGTAGTTATGAAGACAAATATTGGGACTACTTTAAAATGACTAAAGAATCTTTTGACATCTTAGATATGAAAATTAAAGATGATTTGACTAAATGCATCACAAAGTTTCAGATTCCTATTTAATCAAAACATCGATTAGTGTAAACATCGTCAGTGCACTTCTATAGCATCACTACGACTACTCGGGCGCAACTCGGTGGCACTCTCAGATCATAGAAAAAAGGAGATATGCCTTCCGCGAAATAAGGCCGCGTTTCCATCTGCAAGCAAACTCGCGAAAGTCTTGCAGAAGTTTCTTGATATACCGTTTACATTTTCCTGCAATTTATTTCTGCAATCATTGTCGTGCGAGAAGCTCGCGGTTCATACTGTCGCAACTTATCGTACAGGTATTTACACACGAAAGCTCACGTGTGTCGCTATCAGAACTATCGCAATTTATTCTATTCTGTACTCTGAGACATGACGTCAAGACGCGTACGTGTAGCAGCTGCGTTAACTATTTTGTTGTTGAAAAAGGAAAAAAGATCAATTTGGGTTCGAGAATGGATTTCTAGGAGACGAGAAGCTGGTGTTTACCATAATTTACTACGCGAAATACAACTGGAAGATGGACAGCAGTATTTTAATTTTATTCGTATGACCGCAGTCGATTTAGAAGCGTTATTAGTTAAAGTTGGTCACGCTATAAAAAAACAAGACACACGTTTCAGAGATTCGATATCACCGAAGGAAAGACTCGTCTTAACGCTGCGATTTTTAGCATCTGGTAAATATAAATAATTTAATAATATTACATGCGATTTATAATATTACTAGTTACAAACAAACAAACAAATCTTTCTTCTTTATAATATTAGTGTGATGTAGTAGGTGGACTTTTTAATGAACATTTCTGTTTCTTTTTCAGGAGACTCATACCATTCATTGATGTATTTATTTAGGATTCCTGTATGTACTATATCAAAAATTGTTCCGGAAGTTTGCAAGGCGTTATACGATACTCTACATGAGGAATATTTAAAAGTAAGTACATTAAATATTACTGAAAACTAATTTATTATTAATAATAAATAAAATTAAAAATTGCTGCTTCAATTAAAAGGTTGGACTTCGACAGCATAAGTTTGTTCAGCGGTGTTTTCTTGATTGGCACTGATGACTACGTCATTTTCAGAAAGTGTAGACACCGGAGAATAAATTGGAAGGGTTAAATAAGTCGACTGATTTGAACTTTCACGTGAGGATATACCGTCCTCCTCATCTTGAATATCAACAATAGCTCTTTGTATGATTCGGCGAAGTTTTTTATTGCCTGCACTACTGAAGCTCCTAAGCACGGAGCTAACATATTCGCCGAATATCTGGTCATCGTCATTTGGTTCTGATAAAATTTTGTTGCATTTACGCAAAATATCCTCGTCCTTTCTTTTCTTTGCCGCTCGATTTGGCCTTGGAAATTCAATATTTTCCTTGTCATTATCTTGTGCTACACTTGGTTGTTGTGATCCTGTTGTCTCACTGCTACAGCTAGCCGCAGAATTATCCTGTAATAAGATAAATTTGTTTCAGGTCCCATCAACTGAATCGGAATGGTCGCACATAGCTGAGATTTACAATAAAAGATGGAATTTTCCGCATTGCATTGGATCGTTGGATGGCAAACATGTGGTTTTTAAGGCACCAGACAACAGTGGAAGTTTCTATTTTAACTATAAAGGTTCACATAGTATTGTACTGATGATAGTGGCAGACCCATGTTATAAAATTATTTATATGAACGTGGGATGCAATGGAAGAGTTTCTGATGGAGGAGTTTTTTTTCAATCATCATTATATTCAGCACTGGAAAATAATTCGATGAACATTCCAAGACCATGTCCATTGCCGGGAAGTTCAGTACCGATTCCATTTGTTATTGTAGCTGATGATGCATTTGCACTAAAGCCATACTTAATGAAACCATTCCCATTTAGAAACCAACCCGCACCTAATAGAGTTTACAACTATCGGCTGTCAAGGGCAAGGAGAATGGTAGAAAGCGTCTTTGGTATTATTGCTAGTAAATTCCGTATATTTCGAAGGGCAATTGAACTCAACCCCGAAAAAACAAAGTATGTGACTATGGCTGCCTGTGCATTACATAATTTTATAATATCTCGAAGTGAGTCGACACGTCAGCGATACATTGAAAATACAAATGACAGCGAAAGTTTACCTGAACATAATTTGATAAACTTGGAAAGAGGCCCTAATAATAACTCAGGAAATGTAGCCCAGCAAATTCGTGAAGCATTCAAGGATTATTTTGTTTCTCCGGAAGGTGAAGTACCATGGCAATATCAGCATATTTAATTATTATTATGTAAAACTTAAATTATTAATTAAAAGTTAATATACGAATCAGTGTATATAGTATTGTTTCATTTAGAATATTAATAAATACCCTTTAATATATAATATAATATTATAATTATTAATAAATACCCATATCTATAGGTAGGTACTTACCAAGGCATCAGTACTGGGTGCGCTGCCCACATCCAAAAACTTAAGGGCCTCGAAATAACCCCAATTAGATTTATAAAGATCATCTTGGCCACTTCCACTTTTCTTGATCTTTAATTTCTTTAATTCATTCTGCCACTGACTTCTTAAATTATGCAGTTTTCGGGATATTTCATTCTCAGTTGTAGAGAATTCTTGTGCGATGGAATTGAGTACAGAGCTTTTTTTTATTCGGTTTTTATAATCCGCATGCCGATTGTCCCACAAACAAGGATTACATTCATAAAATCCTATTAACTGTATAGTTTCTTCACGCGACCATTCACGACTTTGTCTTTGACTCATTCTTCTCAATTTCACAGATAACGCCCTTAAATGCCAATTTTCATGCAACTGTATTAAAAAAATATTTGCCGTGCGTGCGATACTTGCTGCGAGATATACGAAACTAGACCGATAAGCAGCGAGATCTGTCGCGAGTCGACGCGTACATGTTTAGACTTGCTTTCGCAAGTACTCGCAGGAAGCGCTTGACAAACTGTCGCGACAGCACTTGCTACAGGGTTTACACTTGCAAGCTGCTGTCAGACAGACTGTCGGACATTTCTCGCGGAAGTTATCTTGGAGGTGGAAACGCGGCCTAAGTCCGGTACCGCTGTCGCCACTTTTGAATATGTGTGCGTTTTCATTACATGCACAATATTGTAAATATAAGGTTCACGCACACGTCTGTCCAGTCATTTACTAGCGTTCTAATCACAGAACAATTAAATCAATTCTAATCTTTTAATTGGTTCGCACACTATGAAAAACAATTGTACGAATACACTCGTACACGTAAACAACAGCGTCGGTGAACTCCTTAGGGATGGAACACTTGTATCAAATAATACATCTATCGATAAAATTATCCGATGAGAGGTTATTCATTTATTAACAGTATACTTCGTGTTGGGATGATACAAAAAACAGAGCATGTTAAATTTACAAAAACAATATTATTAAAACAAATAATCCTATTTAATTTACTGTCCTGTGAAATGTAAATATTTATTAAATACGTGTCTTTTTATCAGTATTTGTGGCTTCAGTATAATTATGATAAAGACGCAAAATTGGCTTTCTACTGATATAGAATTTGATTATTTTGATAATGATGATGACCCCTGTACTGTATACTAATACGATATGTTAAATTTGTTGGACAGAACACCACTGAAGCATACTTGGTAGTGACTCTGTCCGGAAAGCTAGGTCTTCTGGGTTTAAATCCTGGTAATGGAAAGAACTAATATTTGTGTGAAGAGCATGTCCACGGTCAGGGACGCATTTGTACCTGGATCTTGGATATTTCTTTGTATTTTATTTAGTATATGAATCCCAATGTATCGGGAAATGCACTTACATTACCATTTACAAATTGGCTTTAAATATTGGTAACTCTGTTAGGACTCTGTAAATTAACAGCAGTTTTTGTTGGGCGAAAGAATGAAGTGCTGACTTTTTAAGAATACACTAGCAATTCCTTTCTCATTCTCTGAAAATAATTCACCCAGCTATATAAAAAATTGAATAAAAACATGTATAAACTCGAAAAACAACAATTTTTCTGAAGAAATTGCCACTTGTCTGAGTAACAGCGATACATTGGAAATCAGTAGCCACGCTTGGATTATAAGGATTAAGTAAAGAATATGTTTATGGCTGTGATTGAAATGTATCATGGGCCTGTAAATAAAGTAACTTCCTAGTTAAAAATACAGTAAATAGGAAGAACTTTTGTAAGCTTGTCAAAAAAAATTTCAATGACACTTTCGAAACATATATAGATTAAAAAATAAAATCAGCATCCGACTGAAATCCTACAGAGAATATTTTCATTTTCGTCATCATTCAGCCACATGATATCCACTGCTGGACATAGGCCTCCTCCATGGATTTCCAAAAAGACCAGTTGAAAGCGGCTTACATCCAGCGTCTTCCTTCGACTAGGATGAGATCTTCTCTCCATCTTGTCGTCCGACGCTGCACTTGCCGATATGACATATAAGCAAGTACCGACATACCATATTGTGGTGTCCATTCGAGAACTTGTCGGATCTAAAATGGTAAATAAATTATTAAAATACTTAAAATGCTTTATTTAACTTGTTTTTCATTACATAATCGAATTTCATTTATAACATAACGCTCATAAAAAATTAAATATATAAGACTATGATTTAGTACCACAACCACATCACCTGATTTGTTTCTTTAGAAACACTTTCTTTTGGAGAGTTATGCGTCGTCCATATGAAATGAAGATTAGAATAAAGTGATAATTGAATATTCTAAACCATGTAAAATTTTATCGTGATTTTAAATATACTGGTACCTCAACCTTTATGGAACTCATTATTACTGGTATTTTCAAAGTAGGAACTGCCCACGGAAATATTTTTTCCCCCACTTTAGCATCTGGAAACACTTCTCTGTAAAATAGATGGAGCAAATGGTACTTTATTTGAGAGGAAATCAGTTATACCCTCTGTATTTTGATCCATTTTTCTTTCGTATTTTTCTTTAACTTTATTACAAACTTTTTGAAATACATGATCGAAGCTAGGCCTGTTTTTAATAAGACAAAATCTTTCTACTAAAATAAAAGCTTAGCAACGCAAGCTGAAGTCTACGCAGATGGAGTCGCGGGCAATAGTCGACGATAAGACTAGATACCTAGTCTTACAATAATTGGTTGTAGTAATTTTGGAAGTTTTTTTTTTTTTTTTTTAACCCTATAAAGGGCACCCTCCGGAGGACACGGGGGAGGGAGGTGGTGAATGCTCATGCATAACAGCACGGACCCGGCCGTGCTGCCAATGTGGGACTCACAAGAAGTGCGCCTACCCACTAAACACCACCTTGGGACTGGTTTTGGTCCTAGAGACCCCTAAACCCACATCGGGAGCGACCCCCCTCGAGGCCGAGGAGGGCGCACAGCGGAGCTCCCTAGCGGAGCGTCCGCTTAGAAGAGTTTATATTACAAAACTGCTATGAAAGAGCAGTGCCCCCCCTAGGGGGGACACTGGCAGAGGAGGGGGGCGCGTCTGACTGAGACCGAGCCTCTAAGAGGTGGTTCAGGTCAGACGACAATTTGTCGGGCGGGTCAACGAGTACGTTCCTGGGCCTGCGCACCAGGTAACGTGGGTCCGTCGTGGGCGGAGAGTAAGCCGCTGCTTCGCGGATCAGGGGGTTGGGATGTTCTTCAGCAGTGCTGAAGAACGTCTCTGAGAGGGACCTAATAAATTGCTGCATGGTTGGGATTTCCATGTCCCGATGTAGGTCTGCGTTCCTGACGCACCAGTGAGCGTTCAGTGCCCTACGAATAAAAATGTTCTGTACCCTCTGCAGTCCGTACAGGGCTGAGGGGGACGCGTGAGCGAAGACGGGTGCCGCGTAAGTCATCACGGGACGAATGCAAACCTTATAGAGCGTTCGCTTGTTCCTAGCTGACATCCTACTGTGCCGGCCTATCATGGATGATAGGCGGCCTAGGTAAAATCGGGCTGTCCGGGTCACCTTCCGGATGTGTGGGACGAAAGTCAGGTTCCTATCTAAAATGACACCTAGGTACTTGGCGGATTTTTGCCAGGGGACTGGGGTCCCTAACATGCGAATGGGGGGGTCCTCGCCGAGAAACCGTCCACGCTTGTGTTCAAAACGCACAGCCGTGCTTTTCTCCGGGTTGACCTCGATGCGCCATAGTCTGAACCAGGCTCCTAGCTTATCGACCGCGGGTTGGAGTTTGCGGAGGATACACGACATCTGCCGACTCTTGCAGTAGAGTGCGGTGTCGTCGGCAAAAAGTGACAATTGGACCCCATCGCCGGGAATGGGAATGTCATTTGTGTACGAAATGTACAGGAGGGGGGAGAGCACGGAGCCTTGCGGGACCCCGGCTCTGAGCGGACGGGGGGACGAGAGTACCCCCTCGTGTCTAAAACGGAAGGACCGATCCTTCAAAAAGCTATATATGACGCGGACAAGTCGGTCGGGGAGACCCAGTTCGTACAATTTGTACACGAGCCCTGCGTGCCAGACCTTGTCAAAGGCCTTGGCGACATCGAAGAAGACGGCTACCGTCTTTTCGCGCCTAGGGAAGAAACCACTCAAGATATACTCTACTATGCGGTGGACTTGTTGAGGGCAAGAGTGCCTAGCTCGAAAGCCAAATTGGTGATGGATGATGAGAGGGGGTCCCTCTGACGGGAAGAGGTGGTTTCTCATACGAGTGAGAATAACTCGTTCGAAGAGCTTGCCCATGGCCTTAAGAAGGCTGATGGGGCGGTGGCTAGATGGGACGTTGAGGGGCTTCCCGGGCTTGGGAATGCCTATGACTGTCGCCTCTTTCCATGCGGATGGAAAGTGACAGAGGTCAAAGCAGGCATTGAAGAGAATGGCAAGGAGGGTGAGCACCTGGCCGGGGAAGTTTTTGAGCGCTAGGTTGGCAATACCGTCCGCTCCTGGGGCCTTTTTACGTTTCAGTCTTTTGATAAAAAGCTGAATTTCGTCAGTGGATACCGCGATAGGGTCGTCGGTTAAGGGGAGGGAGGTCTTTTTACGGACCTCCTCCTCAACCTTGCCTATGTGAACTGGGTCTCTATGCTGGACGCTGGGAGAGCATTGAGCCTCAATGCTGTCAGCGAAGCATTCGGCCTTTTCGTCGTCCTCGAAGGCGGTAGTGCCATCGGGACGCATCAAGGGAGGGGTGTGGGTGATCGCGTCAACCCGAAGGGCCCTAGCTACTTTATAGTATGCTACGTGGGAGGGGGAAATGGTCTCCATGAGGTCACCCCAATTGGAGTTGCTCAATTCGGAGAGCCGCGACCGGACTTGCCGTTGGAGGACGTTTGCACGTTTCCTGTAGGCAGGAGTTGGGTAGAGCGAGGCCCTTCGAAGGGCGGCTCTTTTGGCCCTTATCAGATTTCTGACGTCGAGAGGGAGCTTACGGTCATGGACCGGGACTTGGTGTTCGTTGTCACGGATGGCTGTTTGGATCACATGCGTGAGGGAGTCTACGGCGCTATCTATTTTATCCGTGCTGTCAAGACAGCCGGGTGTGAGCACAAGAGGCGAATCGGGGGCTTCAGCAACGGTGACTAGGGAGGCTTTAACACCGTCCCAGTTAGTGATAGTCTTAACAGAGAGTGTGGAGTGAGTCGGGGGACCTAGCTGGAGCGAGACCGGTCGGTGGTCGGAACCTAGGTCGTCGAGAGGCTCGATCGACCTGAGGTTGAGGCTGACGCCCTTTAAAAGGGCGAAATCTAGCACGTCGGGGGAGTGCGCTGGGTTGTCAGGGTAGTGAGTTGGAGAAAACGGACATAGGACGTCTAATTCCAACGATTCGGTTAGACCGAGAAGGGCAATGCCACCAGAGTTCGTCTGTAGGCAGGTCCAATCCGTGTGTTTCGAGTTGAAGTCCCCGAACATCACGGTATGGGGGCCTAGAGCGAGGATGGCTTCGAAATCACTCCGTAAGGGTAGTGTTCCGCTGGGAATATAAGTTGAAGCTACTACTAAGGACGGATGTCCCGTCATACCTAGTCTGCAGACAGTGGCTTCCATGTTGGAGAGAGCCGGAGTGGGGACATGGGAGCAGTGAAGGGAACTCTTGTAATAAATGGCAGTGCCGCCACCTTGACGGCCGTCGGCTCTGTCATTTCTTACGAGAGTAAACTTGGGAATCCTCAGTCCCCGAGTACGGGGCTTGAGCCAAGTTTCCTGCACTAGGAGCAGGTCCACTTCGTTGACTTTAACGAATTCCCTGAGTTCGTGTACATTGCTGCGGAGACCGCGAGCGTTGTACGAAATAAGCGAGACGCCCTTAGGCTTGAGTCGGCCCGTGCTGACGCGCGGGGGTGGGGGGGTGTCCTGAGGGACCGGCATTAGTTAGTTTAGCTATAAACTAACTAACTAAGCAAGACGAGAGAGCATATAACTATGCTCGGCAAGGGCGGCAAGACGCGCGCCGGGGGAGGTCGCGGTGCGCAGCTTGTGCGCCAATACGGAAATCTCCGCCAAATCAATATTTTGAATGGCATCACTGATGACTCTAAGGTCGTCAGCTGTCTGAGACCTGATTGGGGCAGAGGGGGGACAAGCCTGAGTGGCCGCTACGGGCCTTGCTGTGGAGGGAGGAGGGATAGGGCGGGGGCCCCATGCTGGGGTTGGAGGAGGGGTGGGTTTCGCACTGGAGCGGCCCAGGGGCGGGAAGGCGGGAGTGTTCAGTGCCGGCACTGATTTCCTCTGGGAGAGGGGGGCCTTTGGGGCCTTGGGAGCCTTAGGGGCGGAGGGGCGGGGGGCACGCGGGCACCCCCGGTAATTGGCCGTATGGCCGGACTGGTTGCACAGTACGCAAGCCGGAGGGACTTCCGAGTCGCGAGTGCGCAAGCACTCCCCGGTGGCGTGAGGCTCTAGGCACTTCACGCATCTGGGAGGAGCGGAGCAGTTTGCCGCCGCGTGGCCATAGAGCTGGCAGCGGTGGCATTGGCCGGGGTGGCCCCGCCTATGGGGCTTTTCAACTTTGATGTTCGAGAGCCCACAAACTGTGGGGACTCCCGAGAAGATGGAGCGGGCTTGGGGGGAATTGGTGAGTATCACCAAGACAAGGGGGAAGGACTTCCCGCGGCTGCTGTGCATGGGATGCACCGCCTCGACGGGATGACCTTGTGAGACAAGGTCGTCCTTAATGGCGTCCTTGGAAAGTTCCATGGGAACGCCTCGGAGCACGGCCCGCACCTTGCGCTCCTCGGGGAGCGCATAGGTGTGATATGGGACCTTGTGGAGAGTGAGGAGCCTAGTCAGGCTCCTGAAGTGGTCGGTAGTCGCGGTCTCGATAACTATGTTATCGGCGTTGTTCCGCGCCCTGAGGTAGTGGACATTATTGTCCTTACATAACTGCCCGACCTTAGTCCATGCGGACTTGTCCCGTAGGTACACGGGAGGAGGGGATTTGGCCTTCGAAGGCTGGGGGGAGGACCGTGAGAACGGCTTCGGTGGGGCGGGAATGTCAATTGACATTAGCGGACGTATAGTATCCGTGGAGGAGGGGGGCGCGGAGACCGCGGGGGAGGGGGCGGCGGGAGCCGCGGGGGATGGGGCGGCGGGAGCCGCGGGGGTGGGGGGAGTCCTCTTCGAAGAGGCTAGCTTGCGCTGCCTCTTCTTCCTGGACGTGACGGTGGTGAAGTCACCGGTGACGGTGTTCACCTCCGAGGAGGAGGAGGGGGAGGAGCAGGAGCTCCCGGGCCGCTCGGAACGCGAGATGGATCGCTTCCTAGTGCGGGACGTGGCGGAGCCCGAGATGGACTCGGTATCCATCGGGGACGGGGAGGGGAGGATCACGGGAGAGGCCGGGATAACGGTGGGGGCAGGGGGGGACTCAGGAGAGTCAGAGATGGCAGCGGGGGCGGGGGAGTCGGGGGAGTCGGGGATCGCTATAGGGATAGCGTGCCCTACTTTCTGAGATATAAAAACGTCCACATCGTGGGCGAGGCCACGGGACGAAATAAACTCGATGAGCCATGAGTGGCTCCATGAGGTAGCCATAGTGGCGGACGGGGCTAACAGCTCCCCTGCCAGTGGCAGGGGAGCGGGAGATAACGTGAGTTTAGACGTAATGCCTAGCAATTTACGTTACAAGAAAATAGAAAAAAACAAAACAAGCAAAACGGGGAGTAATACCTAGTATAGAACCTAGGCACTTACTTGAGCAATCCGGCAGGACGGAGCACTCGAACTCTGAAAAAGAGGGAAGAGTGTATTAGAATACAGTACGCAAAACTCGCCGGCAATGCACGGGCGCACTGTGCACGCGAGCGAGTGGCCGACAGCGGAGAGGGACGCGCGATGCGACCGCTCTCGACGCTGGTAAACGAACTGTGAATTTTGGAAGTCTGGACGAACGATTATAAATGCCTCAATAATATCGATACTTAATCAGTCTGAAAAGAAAGGAACTACCCCATCACTTTGTCTCCAGCTGACCTACTGGTGAATTTGACATTTCGCGGCAAATACATGCGGCCGTACCTCGAAACATCGCATTGAACAATGATCAGTTTTGCGTGACGGTTCACTGCGGGCTGGCTTTTCCTAGTTAGCAAACCTCCACGAAAATCCTATATAGAAACAGCAGTGGAGTAACTACAATGTAATAAATACGTCCCATTTATGTTCTTAGTAATGTGATGCACATTGCACATAAAATTATTATAATTATGATTTTTCGTAGTTTATAAGACGAATATAGTGAGTAAAATAGGTTTACCGGTGAAAAGACACTCCCCTGTTTTTGAATAGTATGTATCACAGCGATTTCTGCAGGTAATCACTGCGCAATTAGGCATTTTTCTCAGATGTTACTACGACGGCTGGCGCGAAGCGATTGACGGCCATATTTTAAAGTTTCGCAGAGGTTAGCCCAAATGGGCTAACGTTGGGCGACAGTGCCACGCCCACAAGGCACTTCTCCTTATTTTTGTGTTCTGAGGTGGCACTGTATTCATGTCTTCATGCGACGGGCCGTGGCCGAGCCGAAGCGGGACCGGGTGGTTTCCGAGCGCTTTCCGTTGTTAGGCCGTCACTCGGTATAGCGTGAGTGTGTTCATACAAAATATAATGTAATATTAGTTAACCGTGCTACGGCCGACACTCGGCTCGGACCCGACACGGTCTAGCGTGAGTCATCCTTTATCCGAAGGTCAAGTCAAACAATGCCCTTGTCATCATCACATCACACTAGTATTATCACACTTCACACTAATATTATAAAGGCGAAAGTTCGTAAGTGTGCATGTTTATTACGTCTTCACGTCTGACCGGCTGGAGCGATTATAACATTTGGTATGGAATTAGCTGACGCCCTGGATTAACACATAGGCTACGTTTTATTGCGGCAAAATATCCTATTCTTATGGGAAAATCGATATACCGCGGATAACACCGTGAGGCACATCAAGTTGTTAATAAAAACAAAACAGTTACGATCTACATATCTCCTTTAATGATTATCAAAACACACATGTAATAAGGCTGGTTGCAAAGTCGCACGGTCAGTTAAGAGCGCAATGTCAACGAGTCATTTTTAAAACATGCCCATTTCATGAATATAAAGTACATTTTTAAAAACATATTTAGAGGCTTAAAATTCCACCCATGCCGGGATTCGAACCCGCGACCTCTGGCTATCCGTGCCAGCGCTCTTTCAAAGGAAAGCGAAAGAGCGCTGGCACGGATAGCCAGAGTTCGCGGGTTCGAATCCCGGCATTGGTGGAATTTTAAGCCTCTAAATAGGTTTTTAAAATTGTCCTTAGCACGGGTTAGTGCCTTAAAAATAAAAATAGTATAATAAAGTACATTTCTTATGTCTATTTAGGGTTCCGTAGTTAAAAAGGAACCCTTATAGTATCATTATGTCCTTCCGTCTGTCTGCCTGTCTCTCCGCGGGTTAGCTCAGAGATGATTAGTACTTGAAAGATGAAATTTCAGAAGAGTCACATTCAGAAGAAAATATTACAAACTGATTTTTAGGATGAAAGGGATGATTTTGTTCATATCGTAGAATTTGTCGTTTACTATATAGTGGGTTTAGGAAAACAATTTTTTCTACTGAGGAACCGATTTGCAAAACACAAAGCTCAAATTTAGAGTACAGTGAACCTTTCCTTATCGGCTAAACGCTTGTTGCAGAAACAGATACAATGAAGTGTAAAGGAAAGCTATTACAGCTAATAAGCTTTACAAGAGAACAAGAAATGGTCGACCAACGTTTAATAGGAAAACTTCGTACAATCATTGAAAATTACTTTGATGAAGTTGTTAGTTTTTTACAAAGCAGATAGATATATTAATAAAATAAAATCTTAATACTTATAAAAAGGTCGCATATTTAGGCAAACTACGGAAGCCTTCAATGCGCGTGGCCGGACTCGCTCTTGGCCGTTATTTTTAATCGTGTTATATTTTTATTTGCGAAAATCAAACTACCTATATGTATTCTTATTTTATTTCTACCGGATTACCCGCGACCGCTTCTTGTCACCAGCGACGCTGGCGCAAGCGTGACCGTGTTACGTTTAATGCATACAGCCAGTCTAAATATTCTAAGCTTACTTAAACCTGTAAGCAAGAGATTTACTTACACATACAGAATTTATTAATACAAATAATAATAATGGACGGATTACATTTCATTTGATATTTCATTCTTTAACTAAAATTACAAATAAAAAAAATATGTTCATGTACACATAATTATGCACACCCTGCGGGTGATATAAAGCTATCATAAAACTTATTATTAAGTTAAAAGGCACATCATGGTCGATTAGACCCTATAGAACTGTGTGCAGCATGGTTAACTGAAGAAAGGGATGGCATAACTATTGGCCTCTCTTAAAAGTGGCTGCTATTAAAAAAAATGGTAAAATTATATAGCAACAGGCCAATAGTGATGCAGTTCTTTTCTTTAATTGTCAGTGTTAGTTATATAAGAATTGCAAGTCAAGTCATAAAAAATACTAAGTACAACATGGTTGATCTATTTCTCCTGATTTTGAGACTTAGTTTTACCACCTACCCAAACATATTCTGTCAACCATTTCAAAGGTGGTACTGGTACAAAACTATCAATATTAAAACACTTAATATGCTGACTGTAGGCTTTATGTTACTGGATCCACTCTGAAATAGAAAGCAATATTTTTATTATTTTCTATTATCTATTTTATTCAATTACGGTTTAACTAGGTTTCTAATTAAGAAAAGAGCGTAGTTTGGTTAGGTAGTTAGATGGTGCGCAAGACTACCTCAATCAAAATTCTGTCCCAGGCTCTAGTGAGCATGTGGAGAGTCAACTAAACTACACCTTAACAAACACCTAAGATACTAGGATTACCTCACAATGTTTTCTTTTACTGTTAGCGAGTGGTATTGCTATTTCTTCACAAATGTATGTAGGTAACAAAGTCATTGGTACATGCCAAGATGCCAACCCACGAAGTCCTAAAAAAAAGAGCTGCTGCGCTACTACTGCTTCTGTACTTAAGTAATAAATTACTATGTTTTTGTCACATTGCAAATTTCTAATGAGCAAATTTCTTATTTTTTTTATTTAGCCTATAAATGTCCCACTTCAGAGCACAGGCTTTCTCTCACAGAGAGTACGGGCTTAATTACTGCATGTGCCCGCTGCAGTTTCTTCCTTATAATTTTTGGTCTTTCTTTTTTTCACATTAACCAAATCTTACAAAGTCAACATGATGGAGGTTCAAAAGTTGTGAAAAAACACCTTAATTAATGGTAAACTCATTATTAGTGTCAGAGTCTAGCTAGGTAATAGTCACAATTGAGCACTGAACAAATCAAATCATTCAGTTATATCGATGAAAAAGGTCTTAAGCAAACAAGATTGCTTAAGTTCATTACTACTTTTCTATGGCCTCCTGGATCGAGTAAGTCTCCAGAAGGAATCAAATCCACCTGTGTTTTGGTAGTCAAGTGTATTACCGCTCTAGGCCAGTCTGTTAATAGCTGATATTGTTTGCACTTTAGGTTAAGTTAAGAAGTGAAGAGGAACTCACAATAATATAGTAATTGCATCTATCTCCTTGGCAGCAGTCTGAGCAGACCCAGTCCAAATACCAAATATGTGTGCACAAGGGCATATTCCTCTGCCTCGTAGTCGTACACTCAGCTTTGTTAGAGCACCGCTTTGATATATAATACTGCTTCTTGGCTCCCTGGGACCAATATGGTGTACTGCCCCATCTTGTTTCCGTCAGGCACACATCTTGATTGTATTCACAAGTTTTTATAGTCTTGACACATTTCTCATTGTTGTCTTCTTGATCGTTGCAAACGTAGCATTCCAAGCTGCTAACTGAAAATAATATCCACGCATCATAGAATACAATTTTGTTGATAATTAATAAATTAAAACAGGCGTTTGTTATTTACCTTTAGTTACTACTAGTAATGAAAATATAACAGCAGAACAAAAAATTACTAGTTTATTCATCTTTACGGAGTAAATTGATTCTTTCTGTTTAGTCTTTCTATAGTTTTGTAACGTTTTCCAAACAACCTCTATAAGCACAGATTATGAAGTAATATGACAAAAAAAGATACAACTAAACAACCACTACGTTTTACAAATAAATACATTTCATTCATTCACTCCCCTCACATCACATCAACCTCAGCAGCCACCGCCCTCTACAGTGTTGCCAGATCGACAAAGTACAGAATTAATTATTTTGTAACTAACATATTTCCGGCACTGGCAACACCTGAAGTAAGGTAAACAAAACAACAAAGCTGTCAAACTTCAGTCGCGATCGGGCTTTTCATAAAATTTTGTCAAATATATTGTAATTACGGACAAACAGTGAGTAAATATGAACAAGGTGATACGCGACGGTGCTCGCGACATTATTTACAAAGTGTTCCTTCGGTGTTTGGCAGAATTTCAAGCCGGAAAGTTGCTATCTAACTTGGATGATGTATACAAACGTAAGCGGACTTTACTGGTAAGATTAACTCTTGAAACTGTACAAGCACAGGTACAAGGCAATAACTTACAATGTACTAACACCTTAAGATGACAAGTTGCTTAGCGAAATTATCATTTCATTTCACTCTAAGATATATTTGAGGTTATGGCAAAATAACAATCTTAGAACAAGGACTATTCTGAGATAACAATAAAGCCATTGCAAAATTAATTATAGCGCGATTGCATACCAACTGATTATTGATACTTGATATTACTAAAGTACTATTGGTGGTGATGATTTAACCACATACCTATAAGAGCTTATGGCTACATGCCTATGGCCTATAATATGATGGCCTATATTTTCGTGTTTTTATTAATGACATTTCCTGAGTAATCGTCGTTTATGAACCACTGATTTCTTCCACATATCCGCATTACAGCTTAAGAATGAGAAAAGTCAATCAATCACGTTATTTGTTTCAGGGGTGTCTGAAAGTACATCACGCAGAATATCACCACCATTTCCACAATTTTCAGAGCGCAGAAAGGCTCTGAAAATGGTGAAAAATTTTCTACACCTGCTAAACGTAGGAAGGGTCGACCGTCGTTGGTACTAGATGATTTTTATACTTGTGCGATAAGGCAGAAAATTCAGTTTTTATACTGTCAAAAAGCAAGTACCTACTATTGGCAAATTATTAGCCGAACTTGAGGAAGACATCGGCTATACTGGAAGTCGAGAACATTTGCGAAAAGTACTAAAAAAGATTGGATTTCGGTATAAAAAATGCGTATCAAACAGAAAGGCCTTAATTAAAAATCCTATTATTGCACACAAAAGAGAAGTATATTTAAAAACAATCATGGACAACAGGAATTTGCCTGAAGAACTTCAAAAAAATAATTTATATCTGTATGAAAGCTACATACACTCCAGCTATAAGCTTACGAAATGCTGACAGTCTTTTAATACTGAAGGGGTCATTACAGACATCTCTAAAGGAAAGCGATGGATCATAATACACGCTGGAAGTGAAAAAGGTTTCGTGCCTAATGCGCTGCTAGTTTTTAGTGGTGTCAATAAACAGGAGGACTACCACTATGAAATGAACCAACACAACTTCATAAAATGGGTAACAGAAAAACTCATCCCCAACATCACAGAGGCCTCGATCATTGTGATGGATAATGCGCCCTACCATTCGGTTATAAAAAATAAAGCTCCAACTTCGGCTAATAAAGTAGGTGACTTAAGATTGTGTTTACATGAAAATAATGTCCCGTTTGATCCTGATTTAAGAAAGCCCTCGCTTTTGGCCCTGGTGAAGAAAAATAAACCTGAACCTGTTTATGAAATTGACGAGATTTTAGGGCAACACGGACATACAGTGGTAAGGCTACTGCCTTACCATTGTGATCTCAACCCGATCGAGTTAATTTGGGCACAAGCAAAACGAAAAGTAGCTTCACAGAATTTGGGAACATAAAATGTCAAGGATCAAGTCGATAACACCTGAAGATTGGAAGAGTTGTTGCGAGAATATAAAAAAAATTGAGAAGGAGTATTACGAACGTGGGATGACACTTTATAGTAATGTGGACGAATTAGTGATCCAGCTTGGTGAAGACAGCAGTGACGATGAGCTTGATTCAGAAAGCAGTAATGATTCCGTTGCTGAATGTCATGGTATCAACGTAGGAGCAAGCACTTCTCAATTCGAGGGTGTGGAATATCTAGATTTTTATTCATCATAATAGTACCTACTTTATATTTATAAATAAAACATTTCAGTGCAGTTGTAAATTAATTTTTTGCCTGTTGTAAAGACCTTCTGATTGCTAGCGTAACATAAACAAAGAAAGTGATAATGATAACTAATTGAAAACATATTCACTGATAAGTATAGTAAAAGTTACAGAACAGAAATCTACAAAGTATAAAAAACATTCAAGCATCAAAATTGTTTATAGTCATACTACGGTGTGGACACCTAAAAGATGTTAGCGCCCTCATTTTCTACTCTTTCATGTCGCACTATAACAATCGACGCACTAACTACCTAATCCAAATAACAAAATAATGGATGGATAATTATCCAAGGTTTGGATAATGATCCATCCATATTTACGAAAGTATAAGGAAAGAATACAAATAGGCGAGCGATTATGACATTGTCAGTGACCCTCTGGCCATCGTGTAAAAGCAACATGAAATTTGGGCATGCGTTTAAATTGAACGCAGCCATTGCCTCAACCAACCGCAGATTGACAACGTTTTGACAGCTCTCATACTTTGTTCTGTGTTCCTTTATGTGTTCTGTGGTCCCTGATTGACGTTTTCTCTCTTCCGTCACCGCATCGAAAGCCGCCGTCTAATTTCTTTTTCATGAATTAATTGTGGTTCGGCGAACGCTTCCATAGTCGCTAATAATTCCGTTCGAAATTGTAAATTTAAGGTCTTAGTAAAACATTTTCGCAATGAACTGGAAATTACCGAGGTTACTCAATAGTCGCTTCACAGCGACAGCTTTTATTTTGGTAAGTATCTGGACAGACCGCATCTGCAGCTCAAATAGTGGAATGTATATTTTCCGGTGACTTAAACATAATTGACGTGTTATTATGTGTTGAACTAATTTGTTTCAGTTATGCCATAGTTTTTACAATCCTACCGACAGTGGGGCTGTTCAAATTACTCAAAATAATTTGGACATGGTATTAGGTGAGTTATACCCAATTACCTATATCACACGATATTCAAAAGTAAAAATGTAAAATTATGTAGAGCTGCTGCCCGATACAGATTAATCAATGAAAAATAAGTAGTGATACTAACTTACATCAAAGAAAATTGTTACTCTTAAGTCCAGGAAAACTCTTTGATAGTTTTATTTTTCATTTTTTCAGCCTCCAATGAGATAGTCTTCATAAATTTTTATGCGGAGTGGTGTAGATTTAGTAATATGTTGATGCCCATATTTGATGATGCGGCGGACGAGGTAACAAAAGCCGGGTATGACCCTGGTAAGGTTGTGATGGGAAAGGTGGACTGTGACAAGGAAGGTGCCATAGCTACGAGGTTCCACATTACCAAATATCCCACCTTGAAACTCTTCCGCAATGGTTTGCCTGCTAAGAAAGAATACAGAGGTACGTAGTCTAGTTATTATGCTGTCCTCAGAATGGTAGAGAAAGGTCCAGTAAAACTTAAGGGGGTTATTCTACTTATTAATACGAAGAACATTCATTATTAGCAGAACAATATAATGTTAAGAGTGAAAAACAAGTAATTTATATAAAAAGTAATGAATAGCTTCCATTGTAAGTATGAGAAAATAGTGACATCACAAAGAGAGCACCTTCATGGACATAAATCCAATCATTTTTCATAGTAATAACTGCAATAACTAGGAATTGCAATTTAGGCAAAGATTTAACAGTTTTAGGCTAAAACTGTTACACACTTTCAGGTCAGCGTTCTGTGGAAGCTTTTGCTGATTTTATTAAGAAACAACTTGTGGACCCCATTGTCCAGTTTGGCTCAATCAAAGAGCTGACAGAGCTGAGTGAGGATAAGCGACACATCATCGGCTATATGGATCGCAGGGACCAGCCTGAGTATGAGGTCCTGAGGAAGGTGGCAGCCAGTCTTAAGGATGAGTGCTTGTTCCACGTTGGTTTTGGTGAGGCTTCACAGCAAATGCACCCACCAGGTATGTCTATTTACTGAGTCAGTGCCACTGTACTCAATCAAGTAAATTTTGTAACATATTTTTATGTTGCTCAGCAATTTTCAGTTCTACTGTATATATAAAAATTGGAAAATGTTAATCATGGTCATATTGAATTTTAAGATAGATTGATTCAAAATTTTCAAACATACCAGCTTTGTCCGCTTGTGACTGGCTAAAGACTTGTCTGACACGCCACAAGTACATAAAGCAGAATTAAATTACATATCCTGATCCACCTGTGCATTTCAGCAAAAATTTAAAATTTTGGCAGAAATACTCATCAGTCCTTTGTCTACGACTGAAGGTCTTAGGTCTTAAAAATAACTCACTACTTTTAGTAGATTGTTGTTATTGGTGGTGCATTTGAATTTTACTGAGTGTCTTAATAGGAGAGACCATTATTGACTTGGTCCTATAATGAAATCTCTCTAGCTACTGGGTATTTGTTTAAACAAATGGTGTCATTAGTGTAATAGCAGTGACCTTGCTCTGCCATATTTTACAGTTGTTTGTATTCATTAATAATACAATTATTTTCATTGCTCTACTGTGTTGATACAGGCAGACAAGATTGTTACTTTGCTCTGCTTTAGAACTGTGCAAAGGTGACATTCCTTGCATTAGCTATATTTTACTTATGAACAAAGCTATTATTTGTTCAAACAGAACAACAAACAAAAGAGTGGTACTTTCACAACTCTATTCTTATCTTTATTGCCATCAATTTCAGGCCAACCAATCATCGTATTCAGAACTGATAAGAAGGCATCTACAGAAGCAGATGAAACTTACAAGGGTTCTCTGCTAAACTTCGACGACTTATATGCCTGGGTGCAGGAGAAATGCATACCCCTCGTTCGAGAGATTACTTTCGAAAATGCAGAAGAGCTGACGGAGGAAGGACTGCCATTCCTAATACTCTTCCATGAACCCAGCGATATGGAAAGTGTCAAGAAATACAAGGACATTGTGAGGAATGAGTTGGAGTCTGAAAAACGTAAGTTCCAGCCCAATATTTTTCTCCAAAATAGTTACTCTGTGACTTTGTTTCCTAAGTTTTGTGACATTTCCTAACATTTGTGAATTTCTAGAAGGAATCCCACTTACTAAAGATAATAATAACAATACCTTCGACCCAACACAATCACTTGTCTTAGTCCCAAACTACGCTATGCTGTGGTAGCCAGGCAAGGACTTTGCAAACATGGTACCACAATGACATGAAACATGGAACTACACCCAGGCGATGGATAATAATGTGTACAACCATGTCTGATGTGTTCACAAATCTTGGAACTCAAAGTAGCTATATGTTGTGACTAAGCCAATGTTCTCTGAGAGAAAGCCTAGGCCTATGGACGATATTTTTTCGGTTTCTCCGTCCTTCTGACTCTATCCAGTAACTGTACCTTCATGATAATTAATTGCAACTTCAGTACTCTTTTTGCTAATTCTTCTGTGTATCCCTGTATGGCGTGAGTTATGTATGTGGGTATGTTCTGTTCTCTTAAAAGGGAAGAAAAATTATAGTTAATAAACATACATATCATTGTATTCTTTTTAATGAACTAACCCATGCTGAGGACAATTTTTTTAAAACATATTTAGAGTCTAAAAATTCCAGTCGGGACTCGAACCCGCGACCTCTGGCTAACCGTGCCAGCGCTCTCCCAACTGAGATAATACATTATCATACTCTGATAAGCTTATACACTAGTTAGTTAGACCTGAGATTTCCGCACTTAGTTTGTCCTGTGGTTTCCGCACTTAGACTCATAGTTGGGCCATTGTACGTAGCAAGCGCTGTTAACACTTCAGACACTAGGGTTTCCTTACGATGTTTTCCTTCACGAGTGCGACTTCACTTCAGATGCGAGTGGTATTGCTACTATAATTTCACACGTGTACATCACTTAGAAAACAAAGTCATTGGTACATGCCGGGGTTTGAACCCACGACCTCCCGATTGAGAGGCCGGCGTTCTACACCGCTCCGCTACCACCGCCCTTAAGCTTATACACTATTAAATTACCGCCGATAAAATTTTAAACGTAGCCTTGAAAATATGGTGCGTTTCAACGTGAGGCTTTGTCTTTTTGTTTGTGTGTATGTCGTGGTCTGATAATGAAACTACAATAGATGTGTGACTACCACATTTTTATACAATCAGTCCTCACTATTCATACACTTGAATTACGAGTGTTATCAGCGTTAGCCAGTTGTAGTCGTTAACCAATAAGCAGCGGAGCACGAGTTTGATACGCGATTAATAGGTCCCGTACGGTGCAATATTCCTATGAAATAAATTTACTTGCGCTCGGCGGAAAAAGCCCTTAATAGCTAGCGACTACGTGATACTCCCAGCTAAAATTTGGTTAAAACACTATTTTGTCACCGCGTTATATGATAACAATACCACCGATATTGCCGCCCAAACACCACTGCTGCCTTAAGAAATTACTTATTTACTGCAGATCAACAATGTAAACACCGCTGCAAGAAGTGTTGCTGTTTACATCAATTTCAGACTAGCACTGCATTCAAAAAATTAAACCACTAGGCGAGGCATTTATATAAAAGGCAGATAAAGGAAAAAAAATGAAAACAGAAATTCGTAGGTATAAGTACACAGAAAAAGAAAACATATTCGGCCTTAAGATTTTTTTTAAATTTAAATACTATTATAAATTAACTCAAAATATTTCTAACTGTATTACGGGTTCGAATCGACTAGAATCGACTAGACCTTGTTAACAGTTGTTAAGACTTCTCGTGTTCACTTTTAGATAAAAACGTATTGTAAACAAGTTATGATTTTTATTCCATTGGTCTAAAATAAGTCGCGACTTAGACCTGCCACGAGTAATGTTACTAATTATGGCTTACAAAATCATCCCCCGTCTCCTCAGAAAATGTGAACTTCTTGACTGCGGATGGCAAGCGCTTCGAGCACCCGTTGCACCATCTGGGGAAGTCCATTACAGACCTCCCGCTCATCGCCATCGACTCGTTCAGACATATGTACCTCTTCCCCGACTATAAGGATATGGAGATCCCTGGCCGGCTTAGACAGTTCCTGCAGGACTTGCACTCTGGGAAGCTTCACAGGTAGCTTTTTGTTTCATTTAACTACATATTGTGTTGTACTAAAGTCCAACGACTCCTGCTCGTGTTTTTCTTCAAACATTACACCATCCATCCATTTGCAATGCACAAAATATCGTTTGTTTTATTTCGTCTAGTAACGAAATTGTTTTGAGCATGGAACATTAATTGTTTTGTCTATTCGTTTTTTAGCTGTCTTCGGACTCTTCCATTGAGTAGATATTATTTTTTTCTATTAAAACTGACGAAGCGGCGGTAGCCCAGCTCTTAGGCGACTTTATGCTCTTAGGCCAGAGCCCCAGTTCCGGTTCCCGGTACGGGCATGCACTTTGTTTTCTAAGTTTTGTACATGTGAAGTTACAGTAGCAATACCACTTGCTAACGTAAAAGAAAACATCTTGAGGAACCCTGAGTGTCTGAGGTGTTCAAATACATCATCATCATTGCTTGGGTATTCACCATCATCTGTACCTCTGTATCCTACAATCATCATTCAGCCACAAGAAGTCTACTGGTGGACATATACCTCCTCCATGGAGGCCTCCCAAAAAGACCGGTTGGAATACCTCATAATCATCATCATTGCTTGGGTATCCACCATCATCTCTACCTCTGTATCCTACAATCATCATTCAGCTACAAGACGTCTACTGGTGGACATAGATCTCCTCCATGGAGGCCTCCCAAAAAGACCGGCTGGAAGCGGCTTTCATCCAGGGTCTTGGATGAGATCTTCTGACCATCTTGTAGCTGGTCATCCTACGCTGCGTTTGCCGCCGATATATGGTTTCCATTCGAGAACTTTTCGGCCAAATCGGCCACCAGTTCTGCATGCTATGTGCCCCACCCACTGCCACTTCAACGACGTCGTCGACGACCTTCGTTCGTCTACGGATCTCATAATTTCTGATTCGGTCTCGTAGAGAAAATCCGAGCATATAGCCCTTTCTATAGCTCGCTGCGTGACCTTAAGCTTTGACCATGTTTCAGTGCCATAGGTCATCACTGGTAACACAGACTGGTTGTATAATTTGGTCTTGAGGGACTGAGTTATACAGGAGGAAAAGACTTAAAATTCCTCAGCGCTTGAAATTACCAATCCGCGGTGGGCACGTGTGGTAATTAAGCCCATACTCTTTCACTCTGAGTGAAGGTCTGTGTCCTGCAGTGGGACGTATAGAAAAAATTTAGAAAACCGGAAATCATAGTAATGTACATTGATATCCAGTATCAACAATTTCACATGTCCTATCGATAAATGGCCGGGCCAGGACACATTCAGTAGAATGGCAAAAGGTTCATATAGATGGCGTGCTTTGGTGAGGCTTATGTTCCACAGTGGAGGAATACAAGCCGACGGATTGTTGAAAACAAATCTTTATTAATGCCTGTCCTCTTTTCTTTCAGAGAGTTCCACTACGGCCCGGAGAACCCGCAGCTGGTCCACGTGGTGTCATCGGACGTCAAGGTGACCACGCCGCCCGAATCCACCTTCAAGAAGCTTGCGCCCTCCAAAAATCGGTACACGCTGCTCCGCGACGAGTTATAAGTGCGTGATAGGCTAAGTAACTAGCCCCTATGTATTTATAAAACAATTTCGCACGAAGATCCGGGGCCCCATTTCATATAAATACAAATCATGGTTAACTATGTTTTTCATAACCATGAAAACATAGCTAACCATGATGATTAGTAAACCTACAATTGGATGTACTTTGCATAGCCCATCAAGCAATTAATAAGTAGGAGGACTATTTATGCACTAATTGGCTATGCATTGCACACCGAATTATAATAATAAGCTATGAATTGTAGTTTTATGAAACGCGGTCTTGACCACATAAGTGAGTAGATATGGCAACTTGTGAACTAATTAATGTACGGCGTTCCAAATATTTGGTCTAAAGTCTGAAGCGCAATAATTGGTATAAGTAATAGCATCATTCTACTTTGGAAAACGATTTTTGGGCTGAGACTCCTGAAGTCAGCCTGTTTGCGTGTTCCATATCACTTGTGTGTGGTTCAGACTACATACTTTGGTATTGGATTGATTGATGGATGGTTGGTTGGTTAGCTAAATACACATAGTTACAAACTTGGGTATGCATATTTAAGAGGTGGGTAGACAAGGCATGGTTGGCTTCTTACCACAAATCTTCGAGCTCGCTACACCGGCGGTGGTGATTTATTAGTGCCATTACCTAATCTCACGTATTCTCTGCATTATTACGAACGTTTCTTCTATAGCAACAGTGTCACTACATAGTGCTACTTTGTCAATATATATCCATTTAAGGAATAAAAGGGACTTGAAAAACGAAAACAATGGATATAATATAACTTTTAAGCCATGTCATGCTTAAGCCGTGAGATTCTAATCCGGCCTACTATAAACTGTGGTGGTCATTACTCTATTTAAAAAAATATCTCAAAATACTTGAAGATTTTGTGATAGGTAAATGTCACAAATCTTTGAATAACTTCACATAATCGAACTGTTATACCATGTTTGACTTTAAAGTGGTAAGTTAATAGTACTGGATGTGAGAAGTACTACTCATAGCATGGCTGTTGAAATATCATGAAAGGGTAGACCAGGATTTGCTGCTTGTCACGGTTCTAACAAAACTCTTCCGTATCTATTCTGAAAACAAAAGGAAAAAATAGAATATCTGTAAATAGAGCTAACTTCCCCTTATTTCTTAATTAACCTCGCCTATCCACTATTGTATTAGTCTATTAGCTATTACAATATACCTCGGCTTCTATCGGATAGAATCGGATGTATTCGTGTAATAGAAATTTCGGAATTAATTTGACACTTAATTATAATTATACAGAGCAGGAAGTACTATTACACTTGTGTGCTTTCGGTGAAAATCGAAGGAGCCCGAGGTAAATTCTAAAAGCTAATAAACTGTACCATAATGACAATCCGTCTGCCAATCCACCTCACATAGCAAGATCTAAACATATAGTATACAGTATCAATGTGCATATTTCATAGCTTTTATATTATAATTTTTTAGGTACATACCTTCCTTTCTCTAGAATAGAATAGTTATTCTTCTGACGTACCCTAAATTAATATCCTATCATTATGAATTGTTGTTTATTATTTCTTTAAGTAGTCAAATAATTGCACTGGTAATATGAATATTTTTGCTTTGGGTTGTTTTCTTAATTTTCACGCTGAACTTACGATTATGTATTTTTGGTATGTATTAATTGTTCTTCCTTCTTATTATGTAATCGTATAACAGTTGATAACAGTTACTGCTAAGGGCAAAAGTTATGTTTATTTTAAAGGTTTTGTAAGGGGCCTCTAGACGGGCTACACTTTTTGTGAAACATTGGCTACACTTTATCCCGAAAATACAAAAAAACATTTTAATGCAGCACATGGCTGGAAAATGTATATCCCGGTCATTCCCGGCAACATTTCTACAACAGTATATGGCTCTATATTTTGTCTTTACACGGGCTACATACATGGCTTGGCTAGTAGTATGGCTGAAAAATGGCGGACAAACTCATACGCGTAGCAGCAGCTTATATTGTTATATTGGAAGCAAAGTTAAAACCAAAAAAAGAAAAAAATGTGGATAAGACCTTATTTCAATTGAGGGTGCGAATGCACGTCATTGATAAAATCAATAATTTTTGCATTTGTCCATGTACCACATAGACCAGTCATTTTGATTTACGTATTTAACCTCAAACACGAACGTACCAAAATAAAGAGAAACAAAACAAACACGAACATAGCTCTAGTCGAACAAATAGCAGCAAACTTCACTTCACGTAGCATGAAAAAGGGAGGCACTTAGGCCGTAAAGCGAGACAGGCTGAGAAAATATTGCAGTATTTTCGATTGCAAAGCGATCGTTCCGGCCATATGGCTGGGATACTATAAATTCATCTACACAAAAAATATGTCACAATATGTCCCGGCCATACTAAAAATATAGCCAAATATTTCATAGTCTAGCCACACATTTGCAGTTACACATTTTCGTGAAAATATGGCCCGTCTAGAGGCCCCTTGTCTTCACTACACTCTGAACTTTGGTCTTAAAGACAGTTTGTTAGTTTTTTTTTCTGTTGGTAGTGTTTACTTTTAAGTATGATTTATTAATTTTATCATTACATACTGCTACTTATTTACGTTGTATTGTATATAAATGTGAAATAGAATAAAATAGTACCTAATAATAATAGAGACAAAATTATCAGAAAATCTCATTTTGTTGAAATACCCCATTAATCAGCGATTGGCTAGTTGAAACAGACTTTTTATCTTAAACTTCATGTTGATTTTGAATATGAATAAAAAAGACTGTGTAGCAACAGCCTTCACTTGTATGCATTTTTTACTATAAACTTGAAACTTAAGTTTGCTTGTAACTTAAACGTCTTGAATCCATTCAATTACTATTCCTAAAGACTACTTTTGAATAGCACCGTAAGCGTTCCTTTTTATTCTGATTTATATTCATATGAATGTATAAACCACTTGAACGATGTTTTTAAAACTTATTTCCATGAACTAACCAAATTAAAGTGGGAGTCTAGAATAAGAAAATGATAATTAGGAGGACACAATCGTTTGTTTACTGCGCCTTTAGACTAAGCCCAATTTTACTGAACTTCACACAACCATGAGTATACGAATGTTGGTGTTACCTAAGCGTTATTTTACGTAATGATAATCTCCCTTAGACTCTGTTGAAATCTGTCCTGAATCAGAAAAAACTGAATGTTCTCGATCGAATGAGTAAAAGGAATCGCTTGATCTAAAGGCACAAGAATTGGTATGACCTAGCTCGCCGGCTACATTGTATGACGTATGTTACGTTGCGAATTTGCGATAAAACGTTTGTAAACACATTCCTCAATTTTCCAGCAATTTGTAGGTATAAAGTTGTAATTTATACACTGATGATTGTACAAACTGTACCTATCTTACTATGTTTTGTAACAGTGTTAATAAAGTTTTCTGATCAATCAAAAACTTTATTTATTTAGAACACAAAACAGGTTACAGACACATTTTCCAAATTTTACATACATTATAGATCACCTCTAGCCAATGACCCTAAACTTGTGTACCCAGCGTGCGTTTAGACTATTTATACATTTTAATTTTAACCAAATTTATTCTTTTACAACTTTTCGTCTAGCAAAAACCATATATAAGTAGTAGGATGACTTGATGATGCATGTGCATGGCAAATAACTTGAACGAAATTCCGCGTAATGGCAATATTAGCTTGCGTTGGACACGAATATTATTAGTTCATTTAGCAAAGGGTAAGATAAAAAATACCCGGAACAATACCATGCAACGACTAATGAACGTTGATGAAGCGAAGGTGATCTGTCAGGATCTTGGCAAATGGCAGCCCGTGGTCCCAGAGGGGTGATAAAGGCGTCGTGCGGGCATGCAACGACTAATGCACGTTGATGAAGCGAAGGTGATCTGTCAGGATCTTGGCAAGTGGCAGTCCCTGGTTCAAACCATGCCACAATTACCAAAGAGTATATAATCACTAACAATTACAATGAAAGGGTAGGCAGCTCATATGAGCTCAGTGTTGCCACATCAGCAAGACGAAAAATCTGTATTTTCGTTTCGAAAATCCGTACGAATTCCGTATTGACTATATTTGTATTAAAGTAACGGATTATTTGTAACTATTTCAATACTTTGGACAATGGCCATTCTTACTCTCGTTACGAACTACGAGTCGACTCTCGATACAGTAAAGGTTACCACGTTTCTGATAAATACGTCTGTGGTGGCGGCGGCGGCGGCGGCGCGGTGCAAGTTATTTATGAGTCAACTTTGATTGCGCGAGACCAACTGGCCCTTAACCAGTCAGTTTTTACTCCAGCGACCAATTTCTACTGTCATGTGACGTGTGTGTCAGAAAGGGCGCGCTTTGACCGCTGCCGCGGCGCAACAGGGAGTCCGTCCGCTGAATCTTCAAGTCTGTTTTTTGCCTTACCGGATAGTCTTTGTATAGTACCGATGTTCGTATTTTCGTAGCTTTTAGTTTGAAAATGAATAAAATCCGGCCAAGTGCAAGTCGGACTCGCGCCGACAGAGGGTTCTGTATCTACTATAACACAATATAACATTTGTGTTGTACGGTTATACCTTGTATTTAAAAATGTGTTTATCATTATTAAGATAGTTCGTTAATGAGATTCCGAAATTAGCTGACTTACTTTATAATACATTCCTACAAGTTAAGTATGACTATACACACTTGTTGTTATACTTACTACCATGTAACAATACGAATAGTCGTAATCAACTATGAATTGTTGTTTTTTCAAACGCAGCCCCGAAAACGTTTTCTGTAGTTACCTACTCACGAGTATGTGTAATTTCCTTTTTTATTTACAACAAAGTGTTCTCTATATTCTGCTTACCTATCGGGAAAATTTAAGCAATTTTCCATTAGTGCTTAAATAAAAATAGAAAAAAATACAATTTTCCATTTAACCTTGAAATTTAATACGGACAATAAGTAGGTATGAAAAATTATTTTAAGAATTTTGAAATTTGGCTGAGATATTGGTAGTAGTGGTGGAGTAACTGTGTCCAGGTTGAACTCAGAGCATTGAATAGTTGAGATATCTGTGGAGTTGTGGAATTGTTGAATAGTTGAGATATCTGTGAGGTTGTAGAATTTTATTGCACTTTTAGTGATAAGGCTGCCGTTTTTACTCTTGGGTTCAGAAATATCTGTGTAATTTCCTTTTTTATGTACAATAAAGTGTCCTTTATCGACGATTATAATGACGCCAAGTGAGACTTTGAACATAAAGTAGTACCTACTTATTATCTAAATTGTAATGCACCTAATCAGACTGATATTGATGCTCCTATGACTTCGGCTGTAACCCTAGTGGAGCTAAAAAAAGGAACTGATATGGAGGAAATAAGGGCACCACTTTCAGGGATCACCAAAGCCAATATCATCGACAGAACAAAATCCCACCGTCCTTGTATAGGTACTTGCCTCGAGTGTCTGAAAGTCAGATTAACCGCATTATCACTGCGTCGTTGGTCAAACGGCATCACGTTTGATTATCATGCCGGATATCGTGGGTTCAATTCCCACTGGGGGTCGCCGTACATTTTTACAAAGGGCCTCATCATCATCATCAACCCACCGCTGCCGACTGCTAGGCCTTTTTCCCGAAATGCTACCTCTCACGGTCCCTTGCCGTCTGCATCCATGGATCCACCGCCGACTCAACTTTCTGTCCGACCATTGGGCTACTGGTCTGCCCAATGACCAGCCTCAAAATGGTCTCCGTCTGGGTGTATTTCCATGTTTGTAATGTCCTTACCTGGTTACGATAGCACGGTAGGTATCCTAGCTTAGGACCAGAATTTTTTGTGTGACAGATAATATGTTATTTTTATGTACTCACTACTGGAAGGTTAATTCTGTGATGAATTAATAAGTAGGCGGCTATTTATTAAAAACCACACGCAGACATTTTTACGGTTAGATAATTACGGTATTATTTATAAAAACACGATTTCCTAAAGCACTCCTTGGAGTCGCCACCATAGACTATTTTACCTACGAGTGTAATAAGCGGTTTTCGAATAAATCAGACCGATAATGATTAAAAGTTTCAGACGTACCTACATCGATGATTAGATTCCGTGCTAAACTGAGCATGCATTGTGGACTCCATCCATAATTTTATAAAAAAGCTTCACACAGGCTACAATGTCAGGTGGTGTTTTCATCTATGCATAGCCGTAATGATGTATGGTTTTGTATGACTTAGATTAATAAATAAATTGGGAGATACGACTTCGAGATGCCGTGTTCATGCCCTGAAATTACGGAACTAAAATAACTAGGTATTTTTTTTATGTAGCCTATAAATGTCTCACTGCAGGGCACAGGCCTTCTCTCAGATAGAGAAGGCCTGGGCTTAATTGCCACGCGTGCCCACCGTGGACTGACAATTTTAAGCGCCGAGGTATTTGAGCACCTACCTACGAGTACCTCGGTACCTAATATTTAAAAAATGCGCTTCGGAGAATGCGACCTTATTTTATTTCCTATTATAAGTAGTTACACAAAAAGTTCGTCACAAAATTGCGTGATGTTAAATTTCCTATAAAATCTGTTATCTAAGTATAATATTTTTAATTCAAAAGATTCACTCGTATGTCTAATATTAACAAAAGCTAACTTTTTACTGTCATCTCGTACACAATGGTTCTTTTTCAAGTGATTGACAAAGGTGCATCGGCGTGTTAAACCTTCGGCATTTTGCAGGTAGATTAGGTGATCTTGTTACACTGTTACAATGGAGGCTTTGCAATGCAGTTCACTCCTTTCAGACACTTGACTGTTTGAGCGGAGTTCCGAATTGATAAAGATCGTGTCCGCTCCCCATTCAATAGTACCTACTCGTAATATAAAACTTAAACTAACAATGTTTTGCACTTTTTAGGAACCTTTGTATACCAGTTTCAGATCGAGTTTCTAGCTAACGAAAAAGAAACCAGTGCACCGCTTTCTTGGCAGAATTAGCGATTGAAAATTTATGGAGGGATCAGTCTATGAGATATTAGCATTGAATTTGCTTAGAACAGGAGAACTGACACAACCATATCAAGGTTATTAAAAAGGTACCATGAACTCAAGGTTGTATCCCGGAGAGGGACCAGATTTCCCATTTCCTTCGATCCTGACAGACTTCGTCAAGATTGATGAGTTCAAGGTAGCTTATGTCTCATTTAAGTTAGTCACAGTAGGACAGAGCCTGGCCCCTAATATCCTTTACTGAGCTTCTATTACTGCGCCCGTGTTTTTTTAAGTATCATAAGTGCCCTAGAGCAATGCTAAGTATAGGCCTACTTTATTTCATTCACGGTGATACAATAAAGTACAAAGTACTTGGTGTTTGTGGACCCATTACATATCCAATATTTAAAAACCTATTTAGAGGCTAAAAATTTCACCCATGCCGGGATTCGAACCCGCAACCTCTGGCTATCCGTACCAGCGCTCTACCAATTGAGCCAATGGGCGACTCACAACATCAGTGAAATTTCGAACCTCTACAATATTCTCTGTATTACGTACAGGCAGCGACATCTGACTTAAGCAAATTGCATTACTTACAGCCCCGACTACCTACTTTGCAGTTAGGTTTAACATCGGAACGATATCACTGTACCCACATGATTACACCATTTTTATTTTTAATGCACTAACCCGTGCTAAGGAACAAATTTAAAAACCTATTTAGAGGCTAAAAATTTCACCCATGCCGGGATTCGAACCCGCAACCTCTGGCTATCCGTACCAGCGCTCTACCAATTGAGCCAATGGGCGACTCACAACATCAGTGGAATTTCGAACCTCTTTACAATATTCTCTGTATTACGTACAGGCAGCGACATCTGACTTAAGCAAATTGCATTACTTACAGCCCCGACTACCTACTTTGCAGTTAGGTTTAACATCGGAACGATATCACTGTACCCACATGATTACACCATTTTTATTTTTAATGCACTAACCCGTGCTAAGGAACAAATTTAAAAACCTATTTAGAGGCTAAAAATTTCACCCATGCCGGGATTCGAACCCGCAACCTCTGGTTATCCGTACCAGCGCTCTACCAATTGAGCCAATGGGCGACTCACAACATCAGTGAAATTTCGAACCTCTTTACAATATTCTCTGTATTACGTACAAGCAGCGACATCTGACATAAGCAAATTGCATTACTTACAGCCCCGACTACCTACTTTGCAGTTAGGTTTAACATCGGAACGATATCACTGTACCCACATGATTACACCATTTTTATTTTTAATGCACTAACCCGTGCTAAGGAACAAATTTAAAAACCTATTTAGAGGCTAAAAATTTCACCCATGCCGGGATTCGAACCCGCAACCTCTGGCTATCCGTACCAGCGCTCTACCAATTGAGCCAATGGGCGACTCACAACATCAGTGAAATTTCGAACCTCTTTACAATATTCTCTGTATTACGTACAGGCAGCGACATCTGACTTAAGCAAATTGCATTACTTACAGCCCCGACTACCTACTTTGCAGTTAGGTTTAACATCGGAACGATATCACTGTACCCACATGATTACACCATTTTTATTTTTAATGCACTAACCCGTGCTAAGGAACAAATTTAAAAACCTATTTAGAGGCTAAAAATTTCACCCATGCCTGTAAAGAGGTTCGAAATTTCACTGATGTTGTGAGTCGCCCATTGGCTCAATTGGTAGAGCGCTGGTACGGATAGCCAGAGGTTGCGGGTTCGAATCCCGGCATGGGTGAAATTTTTAGCCTCTAAATAGGTTTTTAAATTTGTTCCTTAGCACGGGTTAGTGCATTAAAAATAAAAATGGTGTAATCATGTGGGTACAGTGATATCGTTCCGATGTTAAACCTAACTGCAAAGTAGGTAGTCGGGGCTGTAAGTAATGCAATTTGCTTAAGTCAGATGTCGCTGCCTGTACGTAATACAGAGAATATTGTAAAGAGGTTCGAAATTTCACTGATGTTGTGAGTCGCCCATTGGCTCAATTGGTAGAGCGCTGGTACGGATAGCCAGAGGTTGCGGGTTCGAATCCCGGCATGGGTGAAATTTTTAGCCTCTAAATAGGTTTTTAAATTTGTTCCTTAGCACGGGTTAGTGCATTAAAAATAAAAATGGTGTAATCATGTGGGTACAGTGATATCGTTCCGATGTTAAACCTAACTGCAAAGTAGGTAGTCGGGGCTGTAAGTAATGCAATTTGCTTAAGTCAGATGTCGCTGCCTGTACGTAATACAGAGAATATTGTAAAGAGGTTCGAAATTTCACTGATGTTGTGAGTCGCCCATTGGCTCAATTGGTAGAGCGCTGGTACGGATAGCCAGAGGTTGCGGGTTCGAATCCCGGCATGGGTGAAATTTTTAGCCTCTAAATAGGTTTTTAAATTTGTTCCTTAGCACGGGTTAGTGCATTAAAAATAAAAATGGTGTAATCATGTGGGTACAGTGATATCGTTCCGATGTTAAACCTAACTGCAAAGTAGGTAGTCGGGGCTGTAAGTAATGCAATTTGCTTAAGTCAGATGTCGCTGCCTGTACGTAATACAGAGAATATTGTAAAGAGGTTCGAAATTTCACTGATGTTGTGAGTCGCCCATTGGCTCAATTGGTAGAGCGCTGGTACGGATAGCCAGAGGTTGCGGGTTCGAATCCCGGCATGGGTGAAATTTTTAGCCTCTAAATAGGTTTTTAAATTTGTTCCTTAGCACGGGTTAGTGCATTAAAAATAAAAATGGTGTATATCCAATATTTTCGACGAAACACAAATACGCTCGTGCGCTGCCAAAAAAATAGCGCGATGTTTTCTTTAATTTAATAGACGTTTTTGATAATACTGCCATGTAGTTACCTACGTATATGTTGGAATTAAGCACTAGGGGCGCAGCAGGAACTTATCAGGAGCAAGGCGAAAAAATAATAGTCCTGGCTGGTCTGGCCGTTCTTGTGCCCCCCAGAGTATAAGTCTTTTGCCTGGGCACCGGTGCCACCTCCCTTTTTACGGCAATGAACAGAGCCACAACCGGGAGATACAACAAACACAACACTCCAAAACATGAAACAGCTTTTCGCCACAAACTGACGTTTCAAGGTCACCTATCAACCGTCAATACAATGCTATTGGTCGGGTTCACATAGGGGTCCATATAACTGCAAGATTTCCGTCTTCGCCGACAGACAGCACATTTACATTCGTGCACTTTAATCAGTTACGTTGAGAACGACTTTGGGATAAAAATAAAAAGGTTGACCTGATATCAACTCTACCTATTATACCTATTGCTCTCACAGGACGGGCCCGACCTGAGCTAATTCAATTATCTATTATTGTCCATGCTATATTTTGGTAATAAGCAGAAATGTATTTTTATCCTGTAGGTAATAATATTTATTTGTATTTGTTTTTAACAACGACCACTCAATGTTCGCACAGCGGCCTTAGTAAATATATGAAAGTATCGTGGTATGATACTGGCACTAACCTAGGTATAAGACCGATGCAGAAGTAAGTAGACGATTGACGTTATACTATGAAACGATATCCGAAGACCGACCCAGACGTCGTGTCGTCACAGTAAACATCTAATGTAAACCCGGCGGTTGCATCTTCCCACCGGCAGGGTTGCCCACGTGGGTGCCACTCTGGCTGGCCGACAATCGACAATGCGCGAAACCCGACACCACTCGTCGGTACTTTGTGCTCCCTGAACGAGAGCCGCTGCCAAAAGACAGGAAGTGGACTGAACGAGAGGACCAATTACCCGCCTACGATACGGGAACCCTGTAATTAGTGTAACATATCCGGGCCCTGTGCCTCGTTGAAGGAAACGTCTGCTATGAGGCTTATTGAGACGATTGCAGGAATGTACAGCAATATGGTTTTTAGGATTCCTTGTCCAAAGGCTGACCAAGAGTACGCTATTGCGATTGTCTATGACTGTCTGTCTGCCCTATAGAAGACTTTCAGTCGTACTTATAAAATCACGATTCCTTTAAACACTTCTCAGATGCAGTTTATATGAAGAGAATAAATAAAGACATAACCAGATAATTTAAACTGCCTTTGAGGAGTCATAACATAGGTAACATTTACATACAGGCACATACATTGCTTCTGACCCCACACTAGGATACCCTGTATCGTGGCAACCAGAAATAACGACATCACAAACATGTAAACATCCAAGACCTGGGTTTTTTTTTGTCCCCAGCCGGGGTTCGAACCCGAGACCTCTCGCATGGTAGGGAGATGTGCTACCGCTGCGCTACAGTTATCGTCATCATATTCATCATTCTTCGTTTTCAGCCCACCGCTGCCCACTCTCGCCCAATGCCACTACTCATAAACCCTTTTCAGCCGCATCCATGGACCCTCTACGACTCAACGATATCGCTCGCCCATCAGGCCGCTGGTCTGCCTACTGACCGTCCTCGTCCTGTTCTCGGCCGCCACACTGAGGAGTGTTTTAGACTAAGAACGTTTTATAAATCTTCCTCAGGCCATATGAGTCTACTGCTGGATACAGCCCTCCCCCAATAAGCGCCATAGCGCAAGGTTGTGCCATCATTGGGGGGTAATGCCTGTAATCCCCACGTTGGGCACGCGGGTTGGGGATCGCAGTTTGGTGGAATTGTACTGCAGGGGGCGATATAATTTATAAATAAATTATTTTAATTTTTAAGCCGTAATAATTAGCTCGTTCAATTTTTAGCGAATACGTGCTATTACGGCGAATTAATTACCCGAGAACTAGTAAATAAAAATTAAAAGAGTCCGACTAAATGAGAACTTCCTCTTTTTTTGAATTCGGTGGAAAATACAAAAAGTAACAAAAATGTGGTGGTATGAAATTCTCGGTGTGCGAGTCCAACTTGCACTTGACCGTTTTATCGATTACGAATCAAATATACTTCTGCTTTCGAAAATGTTATACTTTAAAAAACCCTCGGGTTGTTCTTCGCAAATGCTCAAAAGCGTCGAAGACAGGACAGCACAGTAGCCATTTAGATTTATGGCGTGCGGCGTGCGGATGGCGATCATAGCGCATTAGTAGCCGGCATTGTACACCGCATGGCGTCTTTGTACCACGCCGGGCGCAACAGTAGCGCAACAAGCATTGTCTAAAGCTACAGGCACCCTGCAGTACTATTCTCCACTTTACAATTTGTTCTACCGAGCCATAAACATGTCGACAGGTTGGGAGCGAAGGCCGATGATTGTTTGACAGAATGGACGCGACAGGTCATTCGGGGAAGCGATTCCATTTGATGGCTTTTCTTTGTTGCCGTGCTACTGTGTAATGAACTGCGTAAATTTTACGCCCTGCGCGGAATGTGATTTGCAGGGCACAGGTCCAGCGTTCAGAGTTCCAAGGTATTAACTGTTGAGATCTGTGTAGTTACTTATATTTCATGTGTGATTCCTTTCCGGAATGATAACAAACCTTTCATAAAAATGGATGAAGTATCTACGAAAAGAAAAGTTCTAAGGTCTTACTTCTTTATAATTTCATATTATTGCAAAAGAAAATGCGCCGGGGCGTGCAAGATTATGCTTCATGCCAGAACATTCTCTTCCAGCAGACCATTGGTATCGAGGACAATGGTGAAGGGTAGTGCAAGATAAGGTGAAATACAAAAACAAAATGCTTAGTTTAACCAAAAAAATACACCATTATCGTTATGTTACATTGATAACAAACTTACATAAATATAGGGAAATAAATTGGGGATGTTTTAGCACCAGGCATGATAAACGAACCCGGACTTGGCCCCCGTGGTGGAGTATGGCCTAACCTTCCTGCGATGCAGGAAAGACCCGTGCCCCAGCAGTGGGGACATACATGGGTTGATAACGATAACGAAGATAAAAAGTACCCGAAACCATGCAACTATTAAATGTTAATGAAGCGAGAGAGATCTGAGATCTCAGGTCTCTACCTATTACTCTGAAATACAGATGTACGTTTATGTACTTATGTGAATATAGGAAATACATAAACTAATCATGACCTACAAGACTGTTGGGAAGAGTTATATAATTGTGACCGAAGGTCATCTTTATCATATTATGACCCTAAATTGATTCCTGGTAGGTAAAAAGAAGGGAGGTACATACGTCTTGATTTATGAACAGTATCACTAAATTCTTGAATGAGATGAAATTTAAAAATGAGATTGTTGTTACCCAAAAACAAACAAATATCTGGGACTCAATGATCTCGACAGTAGTTCGAGTTGTAAATTCATCACAACCCGACCGAATAAATTGCACGCCAATGTGCTATCGACTGTACTAAGTTTTTACAGCAAAATACCTAAAATAATCCTAGCCATGGCAATTGACACAAAAATGTTAGCCAATTTTTCTTTTAGTATTTTAAAAACCTATTTAGAGGCTAAAAATTCAACCCATAGCAATAGACTCGAACCCGCGACCTCTGGCTGACCTCTCCCAACTGAGCTAATGGGCGACTATCAGAGAAAATTTCGAACGTCTTTACAATACTTTCTGTATTACGTATATGCAGCAACATCTGGCTGTAGTAATTTGCATCACATGCATATTTTATTATTTTGTAAAGTAATTATTGTAAGGTTGTGTATCTGTGTTTGCCTTTAGTTTTTGGTAATTTATGTTTATACGACAGCAGCTTTTGAAATTTTACTGTGTATGCATGTAACGCTTGATAGACTGCACTATCCATCTTACGATCGGATCTCCATAAATTATATCTTACGAAGAGTCCAACTAAGCAGATGAAATGAAATGGTGAGTTCTCTCTAAACGGGCGGCTGACTAAAACAAAAGCACGGCGAACGATTTAACAAACTGCCATATTTTAACAACGTGTAATTAAAGGTTTGGCTCCGCTCGGATATGCATAAATCATTCGTCTGCTGCGAACTGCCGACCGAAATAGAGAAAAAAATTAAAACATTAAGCAGCCTGGGAGTTTTGGAGAGAAATCATATTTGAACAAAAAGAACAAGAACTTAATCTTAGCTTTATCTCCCTGGCTGGCTATTAAGTTTCGGACATTCAAATAGGTACTAAGTTGCAGTCTGATATATAAAATATTTAGGTTCCAGTTTCGAAGAAAAGTTGGATAGTTAAATCAGACAAAAAAAGTTGCTTCTAAACAGAATCAAAATAGAAGAAGTTGGGAAGTCATCCTGACTTCACTGTTTGGAAGGCCTCTTTTACAGAAGCGTACTCAAGCGCCAATTTCTACTTAAGGCTAGTTTTGAGTATGGTTTTCATTGTTGAATGTTACTGGAATTGACATTTACCAAGCACAACTCGACAGAACAATCGTTGTCCAAATATAATCTTGTTCATTGTCAAAGTTACGTGCATCTGCGAATTTATAGTAACAATAACACACGCTACTTTTGAAGGAAAATATCGTGACGAAACCCGAGGCTGGTTGGCTCCACGCGTACTGGTTGGCTCCACGCGTATTCATTTGTCTTTCCGGTGAGCTATTCCAATTAAGCTGTCAGGATAGCATATAGGTTCTGGGCAAGCCTACTCTATTTAAAAAACAATGTCTTATGAATCAAATCCAACATAAAAGAATGTCTATAAATTCTATTATCATATTAGTGTTATATTATTTTTATTTGTAAAGGCTCTATTTGTTAGATAATGCTTAAAATATATGTTAATGTTATCATATACATACAAATTATCTAACAAATAGAAGCACTACAAAGAAAAAAAACTATAAAAGTATGTAGATAAAAAATAAATGGACGGATAAAAAAATTTACAAAAAAAATTAAAAAGATACTTGTTGCAATCACTAACTCTAATTGACGTTTTTCAGATATTTCATTGCATATTAATTGTACGTAGTTGTAATGGTAACCAATAGGTAAAATAAATTGACTAAAGGTGCATCCAGACTTTAGGCGAACCCAGGTGACTTCTAGGTATACATACCTAGGAATAGATGAATAGAGTCTGGAGTCCCCCTTAGTCAATTTATTTCACGTATCGATTCCATTCGACCGTTAAAGCTCGCGTCTCGGAGCCCATAAGTCACGAGGGGAATGGCGGGGTCCGGAGGCTGAGCGGCGAGGGGCGCGGGCGCAGGCAGGCACCTTCGGGCCCCCACCGCCGGCGCGGGGCGAGGCGACAACCGCTCGTTACGGCCGAGTCAAGCCAGTTATTAAAAACGTCTCGGCGCGAGCGGTGCGCCGCCCTGTAATTATCCTTCGAAGCCTCCGCGTTGTCGCCTGTCGCCGGAAATGCAGTACGTGGATCCGCCCGCGCAACAGGTCCGTCCGCCCGCCCACCAACTAACGCTATTATAGCGCCTCCCGTTTTATTTTGACGTGTCGATAATGAGCACTCTCTGTTTCTATTTTGATAATATCCAGTTTTTAATGTGTCTCACGCCTATAATATCAAATTCGTACTGTCTTATTTATACCACCGTGGTTAATTTAACGCACTCTTTTGAGGCAGTTTAAATAATCTCTGGTTAAGGCTTTCCCTTTACCACAGACTATTCAAACTGTTCCTAGGAATGTTTCAAGAAATCTTGTATTTTATTTAATCTTGTATTTATATAAGACTGTTAGATTGTGTATTTGATGAACGTGGTTAATAATTTAAATATTAATTTACAGATAATGATGAGTGGCTACAGCTGCGGCTACGGGCGCGGGGATGCGTTATCCCCCGCCTCCGATCTGTCATCGTGCAGTAGCGCCTCCTCAGGAGCTTGGAGCGGCGCCTGGCGGGAACTGCCCTACCCGCCGCAGTACCACGCCGCCTACTGGCCGCCTACCACCGCCGCAGTCGAGGAAGCAAGAGATCTGCAAAGAAGATGTGCTAAATGTCGCTGCCCCAACTGTCTAACTGAAGCTGCTGGTTTCGGACCCAACTTCGGCAAGGATGGAGCGAAACGCGAGCACGTCTGCCACGTCCCTGGTTGCGGAAAAGTGTACGGGAAGACGTCGCATTTGAAAGCCCATTTGCGCTGGCACACGGGTGAGAGACCATTCGTGTGCAACTGGCTGTTCTGCGGCAAGCGGTTTACGCGCTCTGACGAGCTGCAGCGGCACCTACGCACTCACACCGGCGAGAAGCGGTTCGCCTGCCAGCTCTGCACCAAACGCTTCATGAGATCCGACCACTTGGCCAAGCATGTCAAAACGCACGCCAACATTATGAAGAAAACTAAGAAAACTAAGGACGATGAAAAGGAAGAGACGAAGAGTGCCGAGGAACCGAATAAAAGTAGCCCAACAGCGGGCGATATCCCGACGTCTACCATAGGTAGCAGCAACTATGGGACAGTGTCAGCCAGCAGTGTCGCGCGTTCCATGTCTCTGAACTACGGTGCGGTGGCGCCGAACATTGCCAGTGGTGTTAACAGTTATAGTGCTCCAGTTTTCGGTAGTGGTTGGGGTGCAGCGCCTAGGCAAGAGGCACTTTACGCGCGCGCTCCGGCCCGCGACCCGCGGTTCTACCAGCAGTACACGCCGTTTACCACCTATCAATGTGCCTCTAAAGAGAATTATGCTGTTTTCCAGGGTCATTACAATATGGCACCTCCGGTAGCTCTAGGGCAGTGATAGTTGTAGTGATAGTGATAGTTGTATTTTGTTTTTGTTGGTAAAAGGCTCCTGTGTTTGGTTACCATTTTTATGTTGTATATAAGTAGTTAACTCTAGTATGTGCCTTGCTGTAAAAATAATGTGATGTCAGTAGAATATTCTTTGCGGAAATAAAGATAATTTACTTCTAAACAATTTCTTTTGTTATTACTAAAAAAAATATACCCGTCGAATTGATAACTTCCTCCTTTTTTGAAGTCAGTTAACATGCTTGTGTTTTTAGTAGGTAAGGAGTAACTATTTCCAATAAATACCTTTTTTGATATATTTTTTATCAACTACAGTTGGATAAAGATTTTATTATATATCTACTTCTTTGATTATCTACTCATCTTTGCCTTAAGCCACCCTTTGCCTTAATAAAAAGCAAATCATTTAAAAACCAAGAGCTACAATTAAAATGTGCTTCGCGTAGTCACCGCGTTACACGGTGCTACGACGTGCTACGAGAGTCGTAGCACCGCGTAACGAGGCTACGCGAGACGATACAATTATTTAAATAATCTAGTACCCTCCAAAATGTATATGACTGATTATACTATTAACTGATTAATTATTGTGTTTCAATTAAACTTGACTTAATTTGACAACTTATTCAACTGGTTATTATGAAATACTGATGATATAGTTTTTTTCCTACATTTCTATCTTTGTAGCTGTTCATATTGTTAGATATAATGTAATACACGGTTTTTCTACTACACAACCGAACTTAATATAGAGCCAATATAGATACACGATTAGTTTGTCCACTCGACAACAGATGTCGCTAGACGTCGAACGGCGAGCACGATACAGGCATCGGAGACGGCGGCGGCGGCAGCGCGGTGCGCGGCCACCACGTAATTGCAGGCAGCTATTATCTGGGCGGCGCTCGCTCGCATGGCGGCGGTGCGAGCGGGATGCACTCGATAATACGTAAAACAAAACGAGGGAGTAATAATGGTAAAAAACGAGCAACACGCAAATTATAGTGAGAAATGAGTACGGTAGCGGTGGGGGCTCGCGTCGTGCGGTGGGGGCTTGCCGGCAGTCGCGCTGGCTTGGCGCACGCAGACCGCCCGCGCCGCCTGCGCCTCGCGACATCGCCTGCCGCCCGCGCCTCGCGAGTGCTCTGTGAGTGAGTGACATGCTGCGCCGGCGCCATGAGCGGCAAGGGGCCTTCCTCACCGGACCTGCTCATGAATGTGAGTCCAGCGCCCGCACCCGCACGCCCACACACCGCACACTTAAAACACCAACCACTTATGCAATAACGTCGAATAAAAATGACTAGACCATGACACGAGTCGTGTTCGACTAAAAGCTGTCTTCACGCTTCACTTATAGAACAAAACCACAAGCGAAATTGTGAGTTCATGAAATGCTTTGTTAAGCTTGACGCGGCTAGCGACTGCCCCTCGAGTATTGTCGATTTAGCACGCACCATAAGCGGCGTATTACCCCAGATTGGGAGTCCGCGGTCCCCGAGGACCCACGGAGCCCTGGGCCCCTCACTAACCTTCCATTACTATTCATAGCGGCCACCCTCGCGTTCCACGAGTGGTCCCCAGTCCGAGGTCAAACACTGAAAAAGTGTCTGGGAAAACAAATTACGGTTATGGTCCCATTGTCTCGAGATATCTATGCCTTTGAATAATTCACTCGGCCCGTTTTCGAAGTTTTTTTGCTAAATAATGTATAGAGGAGAGGTAAATGTTAAAGAGCCAAGTAGGTACTATTTAAGTATGTAGGTACACTACATTTTTTTATGTAGAATACCACCGTCCACTTGAATTGCGAGAACTCTTAGCACTTAACATATATTATTCATTTTAAAATGATGCGCCGCGCTACATTTTGCTTCTATCGACAAAAATATACAATTTATCCTTTGTATATCCGAACAGTATTTATAGTGCAATAGCTGTCAAGTAAAATGTGATTGTTATTTCCAAAACAACACATTAATTTCGTTCCAAACATTACAGACAGTTCGTAAAAAGGTCCAAAATGTTAATTCAATTAAGTCAATTCAAATAAAGTAAGGGTACCTTTATACTTGGGAGAGGCGCATCCAATCCTTAATGACACATAGAGCCTTCGTCCATTTTCTACCCAATTTCCTATTCATATTAGTTTAATCTAGAGGCAGGACTACTGGCGCCAAAAATTATGCCGCGACGGCCGTGTCGGGCACAGCTAATCTGTTTAGCGTTATTGTGGGCCGCTCGGCTCCTTTGTGTGTTGGAAAAAGGAAGAAATTTATGCGTTTCGGCGTCGTGTGTGAGTTTTTGTAGGAATGTAATTAATAATTCGGCGGCAAAACTAACAGTGTTTTCTTTCGGCCGTCGGCCGCGCGGGGTGTGATTGATGTGGTCACGGAGCTCAATTACTGCACTATATTGTAGGAAATACTAGGCTCTAGCTAGGGTTACACAGGGTTTATACACTGCTGGCACATTACTTTAATCATAAATACACCCTGACCTTTTTTATTCTCCTGTTGTTATAATAAGGTTTTGATGCGTTATGTTGTGGTGTGCATAACTTCCTGTGATGCCTAGTGATACATTTGTATTAGTAATTTATTTTTTTAAGAATACTTCAGAAAGTTGCTTTAAAGCTATGAGCCCTTGTAATGCAAAGCACAAATTGATTATTCAATGGAAGTGATGTTTTAAAATACCCGAGTGAGACTCAGTTGCAGTGCGTGGGCGCAGGCAGGGCCTTCCACAAGGTGCGCGCGCAAGTTACAAGTCACCCTGCAACCTGTACCGGGCCGGTGTGGTTTTGTCTTGTAATGAGACCACCGGATGAATATTTGTTTTGTTACGGAGCTACTTACAGTACAAAAAGGCAGTTGGTAATGCAAAAGACGCGAGGCAGTTACAGTGGTCAGAGCTGACGGCATGTAATTTGCTTCTTGGCGGGAATGCGGGTACCGTTGCTGGTGCGGCAGCCGTGCGGCAACATTTTAATTGACCACGCGATGCGCCGCTGCCGTACACTCTTGCTCGTCCAACTTTTTCTGCTCTCCTCAAATTGCTCTAAAGTGCTTAATGAGCGATGCGTGCAATCGCCGTTTCCCCTTACGAGAGGTTGCTCTTATTTTACATAAATAGTTCAGCTCCGCAGAACTAATGCCGATTCTCGGTACTGTAATTGCGTCTGTGACAGGCTTCCGTCGCCTTTTCAGAGCCGGACAGTTAAAAACCGGGCCCGCGGCTACTTGCGGCCAAATTATAGTTATTTCGCATTAATAGCGCACACGGCGGCTAGTGCGTGCGCGCTTGTTGCTCTCCGCTGCATTGACATTCACGTCCTCCGCTCTCCTTGCTCCACACAACGCAAACAATCGTCTCACTTGCGCCGCAAGGGCGAGCCCTGGAGTAAATGTCACAAAACAAGTTTCCCTGCAGATAGAAATGTTCCAATGGGAATATAATGAGGGCGCAGGTGACAGCGATACTTCATCATCATAATATTGGTAGCTAATCAGTTTGACAATAAATTGCGATCGACAAATTGTACCATGTGGATGTTTATCAGATGCTAGATAGTTAAGATATTAATTTAATAACAATAACGGCAAAAAATGTTGAGCCGTGTTAAACATTGGACGCTAATGAATTAATAAAGGCCTTCGCAAGGTTGCACTTCGATCGTTGTTAGTATAAAGAGCATATTTTTGAAGTTCTGCTATATAAATAACTAAATTATTAAAATGTGAATTGATTCAAGCAGAATGATAATGTACAGCTATGAATTAATTTAACTTTTGTACTCCTACTAACTCTACATAAAACTAAATACATTATTTAAGAATCAAAGAATATCAGTATATTATTTGGACAGTAGTTCCTATGTCCTGAAAAATTAAAACTCTCGTACGAGCATCCACGATACTGGTCTACTTATTTACTATACAAGTTTACATTCTTCGTCCAATCGATATCTATTTCTATTACAATGAAATCAGAGTAATTTATTGTACGCAACCAACAATAATAGCCCGTAAGTGGATTGTGACTAATGATTGACAGGGAGCGGAATTAGGCGATAGCTATTATAGTGAAATGTACCTACTCTACTTATATTGTAACATGTTTCGTTTCCTCGCAGTGTAGTCGTTCGTAAGGCAATTTAATTTGTACGATTACGTTACTTGTTTCTCATAAGTAGTTAATGTAACTGAGAATTATTAGGGTAATTTTCCAATAAATTATCAAAACTGAGTCGAAATGATGACTATAGGTCAGTTACCCTAAGAATGCAGCTAATGTTGAATTTCAATTACAAAAATCTACAAGTTTATAGCTAACTAGACTCCTAAAAGATTACATAGCGTTTGATCACCTTAGAAATGACTGCAACAATATTCATCAGAGAGCTAATACGATAAAACTAAAAAAACTCCATGAGTGTCTGACTGGGTGCTACATTGCCGCAGAACGACATCGAGACACATATACCTACTCGAAGATAAAGAGCAAAGAAGTAACAATCGGTCTTTGAAATTCATGTGTAAAAAGCTTCTAATAAAATACAGAGACTATTGTTATAAAACTTAGTGAAATACGCGTAGTTATCCAATGAAAATAGAGACTTGGTAGCTTTTGGGATCGAGAATATGATGTTACTCATTATCTTTGTAACTTCTAGCCCATCTCCCCTTACAATACTAATTTAAAAAAATCTTTATTTCAGGCAGTACCCATATGTTAGTAATAATGGTGACTTAAAGTATGTTAGTAACAATAATAAATGAAATTTTACTGCTGTGCTAATTACTTTATGTATTGGGTTTTACAGATTTGTCTGTGTCTTTCGGCTCACATTTTACTGTATCCTTTTCAGGAAGAATAATATGTGCCATTAGACAAATATAACATCGCTATCTTACGAAGTACGTTAAGCCGTTGGTACCGTCTGTCATGTAATGGCAGTCATTAAGCCATGTCAGAGGCCTTACGGGCGGCTTGATAACTGCTGATAGTAAGGCCCACCACTGTCTTACAATCCTCCACCAACCCGGTCTTGGCTCCCCTGGAGTATGGCCTAACCTTCCGGCAATGCAGAACTAGACCCGCGCTCCAGCAGTGGGGACCTCCAAAGGGTTGATAACATACCACTTATGACCATCAAACAAGAAACCAATACAGTGTTGTTTAGTCCAATTTCTTTCTCTTTGTATAGTTTTTAGTGGTTTCATAATTATGGCTTTCTACGAAAATATTTTGTCTATAGGTTTTGGTTAAATGCCACAAATCATGTATGTATGTTTTGCCATGACATTTTATACAAGTCTTTCTCAAAGAGAGTAGACTGAAAACTGTGGAGAGGCAAAATATGTGTTTTGTGTATAAATAAAGCATCATCTTATCTTATGAATTGGGGAACAAGTAAAAATTTAATGAAATTTTATCACCCGTATTTCAGCCGTCAGTTAAGTCTCGGTTGTACTGCAAACGAAAGAAGTGATCGCGTCGATGTAAAACGAAAAATAATAATATCACGCTTTATTTCCCAGATATGGGTTTCCAAAAATGATTTTTTTTGTTCCGGTAGAAAAAAAATGTATCTTATTTTATACAAACACGATTTCTTAAAACACTCTTCAAATTCAGTTTAAATTGATCTTTCCTATTACAGACAATTTTAACTGCATCTGAGGAGTGTTTTATCGTCTTTGTATAACTAACACTGTACACATTTATTAGGTACATGGAAAGAAGAAAACTATCGTTCTATGTGAAGTCAATATGGGACTAACGTTTCATATTAATTAAAATAACTCAAGAGATATTCATGTTTAGCACTAACTAGTTTTCTTAATCTCGTACCTATTGTTTTTCAGTTGTTGCTTTTCGATAGATAATATAAAAATGGAATGGAATGAACAGTAGTCTTCTTTAATATAAGTAGGTATAGTGGTAAACTCAAAATGGCTGGAGCGATCCTGGAGAGCGCGGAGCCCAAAGAAGAACAAACCAGTTCCAGCAATTACAGCGCCAATGGCCGCCGTTCGCAAACCAATTAATTTACTCATTAAATCCGAGATTGTAATACCAGATAGTTAATATAATATTTTCGAAATACACCCAACGCATCTTCGCTGGCTAAATTAAATGATATGGGAGTATCGACGGTAAATCGTATAAAAGATTGAATCGATAAATTTAGTTTTTCCTTGTTTATTTCTTTGTCTAGGCGTCTGATTTATTGGGGAAAATTTTAGGGAATAAATTCATCACTTATAGCTAGATAATATAATTGTGGTGTAGGTACACTATACAGATGTTCCGAAATAATAGATTCCAAGCGAAGATTGTAGAACCGATTTTCATCATCTGTCATCTGGCAAATTTTAATATTAACAACGTTGGTGAAAATAAAAGAAAAATACTATCATTTTTAGTTTAACTCAGTACAAGAATAATTAAGAAACATAACTCTCAAAGGTTTTTAAAAAAAATGTGGCCACCAAAATATGACTATGCGCCAATATTCAATGAAAATATGAATTGAATCAAAATAAAATGAATAGCGCCCCCTGCAGTACAATTCCACCAAACTGCGATCTCCAACCCACCTGCCCAGGGTGGGGATTGTGGGCATTACCCTCCAAATGATGGCACAACCTTGCGCTATGGCGCTCATTAGGGGTGGGCTATGTCCAGCAGTGGACTAATATAGCCTGAAGAAGAAGAAGAAATCAAAATAGAATTCCAAAAAAGACAGGCTTAAAGTAACAACACTGATTTAGTAATTTAGGTACTTTTAAATTCAATCAGCCCGTACTCGTTCACTGCTGGACTTAGGCCTCGCCCAAGGCCACTTCCTTCTGTCCTCGACCATCCTCGAACAGCCACTGCCAGCAATCCAAACAGCAGATACTTAAATTGCTTTTAGCAATAAGGCCGCCAATCGTACTTTGCATCTTAACATATTTTATGATATGTGCTCTGGTGAAAGAAGAATATTCTTATCTTGTCTTGGACCTACAATCTATAACAAACTTCCAAGAGCCCTAAGAGAACTTGACATAACCCTATTCAAATTCAAACTGAAGAAAATGTTATTATAGTTTATTACAATTTTTGACTGATAGATTGTAGTAGGTAGGTATTTTGACATTTGTATTATGACACTGGTATTTGACATTGTTTATTTATTTACTTGTATTTGACATGGTTTAGTTTATTTTATTTCGATTATTTTAATATTTTATTGACATTTTGCACGTATCGTAACATTTGTATTTTCTGTTTCAATGTAGGTACCGATTAATTCTGTAAGTAATTCTTTATTGTTATTATCACATAATAACAATAAAGAATTATCACATGACAACTGTATGGCGCTCTCTCTTAAAAATATTTGTATGCCTAGAAAGGGCAAAACATGCAGAATCTGAATATGTCACACTGTACCACCTTTTTAAACTCATGTTTAACAAATAAATATCTTTATCTTTATCTTTTATCTTTATCTTAAATTGATTTGTCTCAATTTTATCAAGCATATCAAATTATAACTTGAATCCAAATGGAGATTATAAGTACTGCACTATACAGCGTATTTTCCTTCAGATAATACAGCAATAAATTAATAAAAACATACCCCGTCCAAGCGGCGTATTAATAAAACAAAGATTCACATAGCGATCGCGATGGCGGACCAATTATGTGGGGCCGAGGCACCATTGGGCGAGTGTGTGACACTGCAACAATTACATAAATAAAAATGAAAAAACAAACGCGCCTGGAACTGGTTCTTCACTGGGAGAAGGGAATGAATGTGGGTGTACAGAGTGGGTCTATAAGATCTCATCCACAGAGGGACTACAGTTACCTATACTTGGAGATGAGTCTTACTCCATTCCTTCTTCTTGAATGTAATTCTTTCGGTATTTTTGTTAAAAACACGATTCCTTAAACCACTCCTAAAACATTGATTATATTAGTCTGCGATGGTGATTTCTAATGAGCTAATGGGCGACTCGAGGCACTCGATTTGAAGCATTTTTCTGAGCGCTCCCGTGCTTCGCAAGGCACATTGGTGCCGGCTGTCATGTAACGGCAGTCGTTACGCCATGTCAGAGGCCTTATGGGCGGTTTCATAACTTCTGACAGTAAGGCCCGTCACTGTCTTACAATCCTCCACCGACCCGGACTTGGCCCCCGTGGTGGAGTATGGCCAAACCTTCCTGCAATGCAGGAAGAGACCCGTGTCCCAGCAGTGGGGGCATACAAGGGTTGTAGACGAGGCCTTGTACTAATTTAGTACGGCGGCCTTCAGTGGGAGCGAATCTACGACCGCTGTTTTAGTAGTCAAGCATGTTACCCGCTAAAACATCTAGACTGACTGAACCCAAGCCTTTAGGCGAAGGGCGAGCAAGAGGGTAGTGTGTAGGGAGTCTTCAAATATATTTTTTTGTACCTAGCATATAAGAGAAACTTTAATTTACAATCCTCCACCGACCCGGAGTTGGCAGCCGTGGTGAAGAATGGCCTGACCTAACCTTCCTGCGATACAGGAAGAGACCCGTGCCCCAGCAGTGGAGACAAACAAGGATTGATAACAAAAATAATGACTTGAGATTGTTGCAGAGTCACCGGTCGCTTTACCGGTTATTGTGTAGGTACTGTAATGTAGTAGATCTTTGATAAATAATAAGAACTGGAACGACTTCAGGTGTTGTTTATTTGTAGATAGCTATTTTATAATAAAGCAGAAAAACTGTATAATAACGGATATGCAGGTAATATAGTCAGATCTGGTCGAAGGGTAGAGTTGTAGTAGTCTTTTTAATCTGTGGTTGTAATGATGAAAAATGAGGGAAATCGAAAAATGTGTGACGTAATTTAAATATTTGAAAATGATAGATAGAAAAAGAAATGAAAATGGTGTAAAGAGGTTTGCACCGTTACAGTACTTGTTCATCTTGCAAATACAAACTTTTGACTAGCGGAACTAAAGGATGGATTCGTTCTCACTGGCGGCCGCCCTATTTAATGTATAAAAATGGTTCAGTCGGTGTTTCCACGTTTGTGATGTATTTGTCTTAATTGAGGCTATACTAGTTTGGGGCCAGGACCAATGATTGTATTGTGTGGAAGTTATAATAATACCTGCATACACATATAGCCTCACGCCTGTGTCCTAGAGGGGGAAGGCAGAGACCAGGGACTGCCACTTGCCATGATCCTGACAGATCACCTTCGCTTCATCAACGTTTATAAGTCGTTGCATGCACGCACGCCGGTTCCGGGTACTTTTTATCTTCCCCCTTATAAATCCCCTATCTGGTCGATGTTTGTCCGCCTGGGACGCCTTACTAGCCCTTCCATTCAGATTCGCAATATAGGTGTATTTGTTTCGTCAATCTTTCTTCATTCATCCTCTCCACATTTTCAAGCCAACGCAACATTCCTTTTTCAATTATAGTCACTACATCCTCTTTCAGTCCACAACGTTCAATAATAATAATAATATTTTTTTAGAACAAGTCCAATCCATCTTAAACACAAACACACAACACACACAATAATAAACAAAATATAGTTATAGTACGTATATTGCTTTATTTTCGTAACTACAAATACAATCTTAAACCTTACTGCTACCGTACCAGCTATACTAAAACCCATATCTATAGGTGTTTACTTCACCTTACACGTCTACACCAAACCTCAGGTAGGATTTCTAGGACTTTAGTACCTTTTAAATTGGTTTCTATTGCACATTGGAAGCGATACTTTAACAGCTATTTAAGTACGCGGCTGTCAGTGAGAATCTGACATTTATTGGTGAAATACCATCAGCGGTCGTGCTCAATACCGGCCTAACAACATGGGCGAGAGGTTAAATTGTTACTAACACCTATTTTATCAATAAACCCTCAGGGCTAAGGAATTCAACACCTACCGGCGGTTTTTTAACATATTTTTCAGACTCTTCATCAGTTCGCGATTTATTATAGATTCAATTTTTTGAGCGGCGGCGGTAGCGGAGCGGTAGGACGCTGGCTTTTTTAGAGGTCGTGGGTTCGAACCCTCACCAATGTACCAATGACTTTGTTTTTTTGAGTTATGTACACTTGTGAAGATATAGTAGGAAAACCACTCGCTAACGAAGGAAGATATCGTGAGGAAACCTTACTGTCTGAGGAATTCTACTACTTCAAGTAATATATTTTCCACAGAAGGCTCTAGGACGGCAGTGGGACGTAAGTATATATAAAATAATCACCTTTTTTAGTGATGATTTTGCCTCAAAAATGTAATTGAAAAATAAAAAGTTGGTAAATCCTGATAAAAAATAAAATTGCAACAAAGAATCTAGGTGGCCTAAAGAATTTAAAGTAAATTTAAGTACAGTGTAAAGCACTGTGTTTTTTACTAAGGTTAAATTGTCATGGCTATCAAAAGAGATCAAGATTTATCTTGCAATAAAATCGGCCTAGTACTAGTCGGACTCGCACGAGGGTCCCGCAGTGGGTAATATTTATGTTGGGTATACACAAAAAAAAGTTTTCTTTCTACCAGTTACAAAACCTTACCAAGAGTCAAACTTTTAACTTTGTCAGTTTTTATTATAATTTTATTGTTATATTAGAGCGTTGGCTCTATAATTCCACCATTTTGAGAATCCTTGTGGACACAATAGAAAAACACTGTTTTTTGTATGAGATATACTTAATTGTTTAGTTTTTGTATTGTCTTATATAATATTCTTTGAAATTATCAACCGTCTATAATGCTCGACAGATAATTTGAACAAATGTTTGCGGATGAAGTTGCAATGGACGTAAGAGCAATATTTTTAATATTGTTTGTTAATTGAACTAACCTACAAACTAAAGAATAATTGTGGAGTTTCTTTGTTACGTTCTTCTCCACATTAATTGTGAATTTAAAAACCTATTTAGAGGCTAAAAATTTCACCCATGCCGGGATTCGAACCCGCAACCTCTGGCTATCCGTACCAGCGCTCTACCAATTGAGCCAATGGGCGACTCACGGCATCAGTGAAATTTCGAACCTCTTTACAATATTCTCTGTATTACGTACAGGCAGCGACATCTGACTTAAGCAAATTGCATTACTTACAGCCCCGACTACCTACTTTGCAGTTAGGTTTAACATCGGAACGATATCACTGTACCCACATGATTACATGTAATCAACGATATCACTGTACCCACATGATTACATGTAATCATGTGGGTACAGTGATATCGTTCCGATGTTAAACCTAACTGCAAAGTAGGTAGTCGGGGCTGTAAGTAATGCAATTTGCTTAAGTCAGATGTCGCTGCCTGTACGTAATACAGAGAATATTGTAAAGAGGTTCGAAATTTCACTGATGCCGTGAGTCGCCCATTGGCTCAATTGGTAGAGCGCTGGTACGGATAGCCAGAGGTTGCGGGTTCGAATCCCGGCATGGGTGAAATTTTTAGCCTCTAAATAGGTTTTTAAATTTGTTCCTTAGCACGGGTTAGTGCATTAAAAATAAAAATAGTGTAATTAATTGTGAAACTAACAACTTTGACGTTCATTAAGTAAACATTTCGTTTTTAGCGAATATTTTTTTTACTTTGACTTCAAACGCCGAAGAATTCGAAGTCACCCCCGTCCTTCGCCAATGGCACCCGATGTACAATGATGCGAAGTCAAAGTAATTTCCGCAAGTTATTTGTCGGGCATTATACAGATACAGTTCTTTATAGATCAAACAGACAAACCTTTTGTCCGAACAATAAGCTTAAAAGTAGATGTACATAAGCTTAAAAATTGTACTCTAACTCTTAAACTAAGAGAAATATCTTAAGAGCGATTGATTCTATTTGTACGAGTAAAAAGAAAGTCATTCTATTTGTAAGATTTTATCAAACAATCACCTGCTTATAAAAAAGGAACGTTGGTGGTATAAAATAGGTATAGTATTATGGGCTGTATGCCTGACTCGAGACCATACGGGACCATAGGCTACGGAACCCTAAAAGACAACAAACCACTAACTCAGCTTACACATTCAGACTTTTGCAAAGAGATATAAATCTATCTACCCTTCGAGTGTATCATTTCCGGAACAAGTCGCTTTGTCGTCGCGCATATTTCGCTGTAACAAGATGAATGGAGTTATTTCCATAAAACAGCAGTTTGCTTTTTGCCCCGGATCCGTCCAACGCCACGTGCCCGAGCAAAGACATTTCCGTTGAATTTTCTTTACGTTCTTGAGATTTTTTATTGTTTATTCGTTTTGGCCTTAGTTCTTTTAATTATTTTGAATTAATTTAAAGACCGTGAATTAATTTAAATTTCTGAGGAAACTTGAGTGTCTGAGGTGCTCATATCAGCGCTTTAAATTGCCTATCCATATACATCCACATACTTTCTCTCAGAGAGAAGGCTTATGCCCTACAGTGGGACGTATATAGGCTGGATTACATATTATTAAATTTAAAAAATGTATATTTCATGGCCATAATACTTTAATCTCAAGTACCTATACACGATCAGATGCACTGATTGAACCTAGTTATTTATCGATACTTTTGAGTTTTGTTCCATATTTGTGTTTTTACGGATTTTCTGCTTTGTATTTTGATTGAAGTGGATATTCCTCTAAATAAGTCCAACTATGATTTAACGGAGGCTGCTATATCGGTATTGTACCTGTACTGCAAGCACGAATGTAAATTATAAAATTATGTACACCGGACATTTATTAATCATTTATTAAATCTGTGCTTACGTCTTTCCCTTTACCACAGACCATTTAAAATGCCCCTCAAGAGTCTTTTACGGAGTCGTGTTTTTATAAATGAGAACGCGATTGTTTATCAAATTTAAAACCTGATACCTACGTGTTTCAGAGAATGAAGGCAGAATAAACGGTGTACAAACACAAAAAGCTAACTCCAAGACAAAAAGATAACCCAGTAAGACAAATGAATGCAACAGTGCGTTCCCAGAGTTCACAACATTACAGGTAATGTTCGGTATCAGGCCTGCGATCTTCCGCGCTCGCGTAGCCATGGCAACCTACCGCCGCCGCGCGCGCACCGTAGTAAGCATCGATGTCACTAAACACTACACGGCTATAAACAAACTCTTGCGCAGATACTCAAGTAGATTACAGTGCTTTACGATGTACGATTTTTGTGTCTTGTGTATGGCAACCATGTGTGAAATAGAGTGCGGTCTATGAGAGTAATTTCTGTTATAAACTGGCTTTAACGCCCTCTTAGGAAATTCCTAAATTCATTCTAAAGAAATTAATACATTCTAAAGGAATTTGGTGTGCCTTTACATATATAAACTCACGTATGTATATTTGCATTTCTTCTCTTTTAGTCAGTGAGCATCCATTGCACTTTTTGTTAAGATGACAGGAGTTTTATCTAGTTATATATTATTAAACGGGTCTAACCGCGATTACTTATTAGGTATAACGTAATTACCTTAATTCCCGACGTTTCGGCAACCTTTCTTTAAGTCTCAAATCCAAGCCAAAATCTACCTACATACGTAAATGCGACTATTGAAAAGTTTTTTTATTCGAATAAAAGGTTTTCTTGTGCGACAGGACGCTTAGGGTTTCGTATCATGTCTCACTTCAGACAACTCGCAGCAGTCAACACCGTTGAAGGCCCCTAAGGCTAAGGCTACACTGGCGGTTCTCCCGCCGCGGAAAACCGCTTCTGAACCGCACTGGACACAAATTAATATGAAGTTGTATGCTGCATACTACACTGCGCCGTTTCCCGTCGCGGCTCACAGGCGGGAGAAATACAACCGCCAAACCGCGCCGCTGATAACCGACGCTTAAACTACACGGACGGTTTCCCGCTATCCCGCCGTCATTCTGCGCGGGACCTTGGCGCTCGCTCGTCGTTCGTGCGCTTGCGTGGCTAGTGTCGCGTCAAAATGTTCGATACGGAGCGGATATTTGTATCCTGTTTCTTGATACGTTGGCTTATAATTGATAGAAGTTCATCAAATGAGTTCACATACATTCTGTAGTATGAGAAGAACTTATGAGGGTTATCGCGGTGTGCACTAAACATTGAATGAAATATTCTCAAAGTTAAACGATTACTTAACACTGGTTCCACCCACACATTGCGCTTTACTTTATTTTTTAATAATTCTATTAATATGAGAGCTGCAAGCGCAGTTATCATTGGCGGATCCATGTTGAAATGAACAAAAGGCAGCGATAAACCACGTCCCGTGTAGTTTGATGGTCTGCGGCAGCTTTGTCGAGCGGTTTCCCGCGGCGGGAGACCCGCCCGTGTAGCCTCACCCTGAGAGAAGCTTTCTTCTCGGCAAGAGATCTCGATGCTTTCATTTCCCACCCTCGGTATCTACCTACTTAATTCTTCCACTTCATTTACCACCGTTCGACATTTCCTTCATCACTCGTAGTGTCATTAGTCCAACTATCTGACACTGTTTAGTAAAAGTGCGAGAGAACGGATGTGCTCGATTATAAGAGCATTTAATTCTTACAGTTGCGTGTTTCAACGAAGACGTATAGCGGTGGAGGTGGTTTGTTTTTGCCGCACTGTGAATGCAAAGATTATGTTTTTCATACTTATGTTTGTATTGTCCCTTATGACCCAGAGGCTTTGGCTACAGCTAGAACGATTTTGTCAAATGTGAGATATTAACCACACGAGTGTCACAGTTTATGTGACGTCAAAGAAAAAGAAATGGCGGAGGTCTGCTGTTTCATTGTTGGTGAAAACTTGGCCTTTTCGAAGTATTATCCATAGTAAAAGAAGTCTGTATGGGATTTTATTACACCCTGTAGGAAACTTGAGTAACTTTTCTAGAAAAATACATAAATAAACAAACGTACAATACATCAACTGTGTATTTGCCAAGTTACGCATACATTCGTTTCTCATTTCGTAGGAAAGGAAACCCACTTGAGGAAATATTTCTCGTTGTGAAATGAGGAAACAAATTGGGAAATACCGATGCCACCTCAGACGTTTTATGGAACACCTGCATTGTACCCACTAATGTATCAACCTAATACTTTTTTATGCTAAGATAAATATTGTAGCCTACGTAGGTCTTACTGCAAGTCACAAGCCTTTTGCAGAGAGAGTAAGTGCTTAAGTAAAAAGAGTGCCCACAACAGATTGGCAATTTCAAGAGCAGAGGTATGTGAACACCTCTGACACTCAGGTCTCCTAAAGATGTTTTACTTCACCTTTGGCGAGAGATACTACTACTAGAAATTCATAAATGTAGAGACGTAACGTAAAAGACAAAGTCATCTGAAGTGGCGAGTACAGATAATTTTTGTAGTGAGTACTCGTAAGTCACTTTTGATACTCGTCACTTCAGTCTACCTGTGCCCAAGGCAGCTGTAACGTTTCCGAAACGTCGGGAATTACGTTTTACTTAAATCGCGAACAGACCGTTTACTATAAGAGTGTGTATGGGTATAGCGGGCATTAAGAAAATTAAATACAACTTAATAAAAACTGTATTTGCACGGATATTTAATCGTTTAATTTTACAATTTTCCGACGTTTTCCCGGAAAATTAAGGTGACAAGTGTCTTTTTCAAAGCGTTGACTGTTAGTTTACAATCCTCGGCAAAAATTACAAAAGAAAATTATGAAGTTACGTTTCAATTTAGGCAAACCAAGTATTTTATTTAAAGTCAACGTCCACAATGTGAGATAAGTTAGTTAGTTAGTTAGTTAAATCTGACATTTTCGCACTCAGCCTCATGGTTAGGCCATTTTAAGCAGCAAGCGCTGAGGTACGTTAAGACTTCCTCCATGGTCAGTGAGTGGTATTGGTATTGCTACTACAAATCACAAATGTACATAACTTAGAAAATAAAGTTATTGGTATATCTTCTTCTTCTTCTTCAGGCTATATTAATCCACTGCTGGACATAGCCCTCCCCTAATGAGCGCCATAGCTCAAGGTTGTGCCATCATTGGGGGGTAATGCCCATAATCCCCACGCTGGGATTGGTATATGCCGAGTTCGAATCCACGACCTCCCGACCACTGCCTTTTATATAAGGCAAGTATTCTACCGACCGCACGACGACCGCTTCGCAACCGAGAAAGAACCAAGAAAGATACGCAAATAATAAGATCATTGTCCGACGCGAATCGCGTGCATGTCTCTACATACATAGAGCCGGACAGTCGCGCGCCTCGCCCCGAGCCACCCGATTATAACTGCGAGCACCGATCAACAACAAAATGAAAGCCCATAAATTTATTAGACATAGTGTCGGCTCACCTGCCCCGGGCAAGCATTATATAAAACATGTCAAGAATTAAGCATTATCACAGTAAGGATACTTTGCGCGGATAAAAAGAATGTTATCTTCAAAAGGTGAGCTATGCCGACGTCGAGTGCCGAATGAGTCGTGACTCACAGGCTGTTCCCGAATATTTTATGAATGTTTTTTATTAACGTCCTACTACAGGGCACAGGTCTTCTCTCAGAGAGAGATAGAGTATGGGATTAATTATCACACGTGCCCACTGCGTATTGGCAATTTCCAGCGCTGAGGAATTTGAATACCTCCGACACCCAGGTTTCCTCACGATGTTTTTCTGAAGTAATCCAGTTATTTTATAAGACCTATCTCTCCAGTTAGATACAAGTTTTCAAGGCGGTGGTGGCTTCGAGTCGTGATGCATTTATAAACAGGAGCCCTAGTTTCTCTTGCGTTTATAAATCAGCAATAAACATCTGCCCTTACAGCTCACGTACCCTTTAACCATTATCTTCAATAGGGAACTTGCTTCAAAGGTAGATGGGTGATTTGGAAATTTTATGTTTTTTTTAATAAATAATTTAAAGTACGGCTAGTGTAAGTTGGTTAAAAATTAGGTCTCGAAAAATGCGACAAATGAAGTCACTCTAATGATAAAGAAGCTCGTTAGATTTAGTTTTTCCATTGAATCCTGAAAGTAAATAAGTTTGTAGACATTATTTTATGAGATATCTCATTAAAAATATTATTTTAAAAATGTTCATGCGACATACATTAAGCCTCCCTGGACTAATTTGTGACGTCAATTGTTTTATTTTATGTCAGCTAATTTGTTAGTATAAGCTCGATTTGTATGGAAGGTTTTTTTCTACATGACTAGAATTGGGAGGCGTGAGAGTGTGTACCAATAACTTTGTTTTCTAAGTTAAGTGCATTTGTGAAGTTAAAGTGTCAGTCTCTGACCGTGAAGGAAAACATCGTGAGGAAACATCAGTGTCTGAGGTGTTCAAATACCTCAGAGCTTGAATATGCCAATCCGTGGTGAGCGCACGTGGCAATTAAGCCCGTACTCTCTCTCTCTGTCTCTGCGAGAATGCTTATACCCTGCAATAGGACTTTTATAGGCAACTAGCTGACCCAGCGAACTTCGTACCGCCTAACAGTCGATTCTTTATATATTTTTTATTATTCTCTGAGTAAGAACAATCCTCGTCCTTCAAGGAATATTCCAAAACAATATTAACGAAATCGGTTCAGCTGCTCTCGAGATTTGCGCTTTACCAACACATTCACCGATTCATTTTTATATTATAGATAAGTCAAAAAATCTTCGTCGTCATGCTATACTACTCCACTGCTGGACATAGCCCTCCCCTAAAGAGCGCCACGTTGTACTATCATAAGGGGTAATGCCCATAATCCCCACGCTGGGTATGCGGGTTGGGGATCGCAGTTCGGCGGGATTGTACTGCAGGGGGCGCTGCTGCCCACCCCTGGTTTGGTTGTCCCTTAGTCGCCTTTTACGACACCCGCGGGAAGAATTGGGTTGGCGCTATTCTCTAGGCCGACACCACACAGCAGCAAAAATCTTAATAATAAAATAATCAAAAAATCTCTTAATACGGCGACCTCCTCAATGGAATCAATATATTTTTTCCTCCAAGTTCTCCATTATGCCTAGAGTGCAGTGGCAATAAGGACCACAAAGCAAGGGTTGTCGTGCGGCGGATGATACCGGGGCAATCAAGGCAGGTAGGTAAGATTGATTGCTCGTCACGTCACGTCACCAGTAGATCGATAGCGGTAATTTCGCAGATACGCGCCTCTGATCCTAAACAGAGATATCGCGCCGCGAGGACGACTAAGGGCAAAGTTATAAAATGTAAATTTATTGCGCGATATTTTACATGAAATTCAAATTAGCCAGCTACGCACATACATATAGCTGGCCTTAAATTACGTCACGTAATTATAGCTTGCCCAATCATTGTAATTTTCTTATAATCGAGCCCATAAGGACGTGCGAATAAATAATTTAAAAATGAATTTCATGTTGATTTATGGCTTTTCGATACGTTCGCAGATGCGCCGCGATAGAGTCGGAATTTTGTCCAGATTGTTTTGAGTAAAAACTTGTGGGCCTTCGAGAATATTTATTTGGAGTTACACGGTACGATATCGACCCTTGTATGTCCTCACTGCTGGGGCACGGGTCCATTCCTGCATCGCAAGAAGGTTAGGCCGTAGGTACTCCACCATGGGGGCCAAGTCCGAGTTGGTGAAGGATTGAAAGACAGTGACGGGCCTTAGGTACTGTCAGAAGTTATCGAGCCGCCCATAAGGCCGCTGACATGGCTTAATGACTGCCATTACACGACAGCCGGCACCAACGGATTAACGTGCCTTGCAAAGCACGTGAGCGCTCGGAAAAATGCCACTAGCGGTAGTCACGGGACGGTCCCCCATCCCTCACCTGACCTCGCCTGTTGTTGCTTAACTCAAGTGGTTGATTCCAGTCACTCGGTTCGACTAGGCCACGAGCGCATCAGTTGCACGGTATGCGATTTAGTTACTCGCATATTCCTCAGAAATGATCAAGACGATAAGAAATGTTAGTTGGTTGGAACTCTATTACTCACAATTTTTTTGAATAATTATTTTGTACTCTTCATAGATATCATAGGTATACACACCATATCAATAATAATAAAACGGTCAGAATCATGTTGAAAAGATCATTATTCTATTCCAGAGCAATTAGAATGTAAACATCTGCGTCCATTGCGGCGGTCACGAAAATCTGTAAGCCCGCCTAATTATCGGTGATTCATCTAACGAACACACAAAAACTAATTATACACTTGCGTTTCAAAAATCTTTACCTGTTCCCTCGTGTTTTAATTACACCCGGCATGTTACGAGATTTATAGTAAACGACTAGAAGCGAGGCGATGATTTATACCATTTCGAAAATTAAAATTAATACCTTAGGATTAAATTGTTATTAATGAGATCTAGGTTTGTCTTCAGGAATTATTCCACTAAAACTACTCTGCCGAAGAGTCCATAGCTTAGACAGTCCTTAAAATTTTGTCATCTACAATTAAATTTGAAAGTCCTGAGGAATATAATAGTCCCATATTCATTCGAACACCTTTAAGTAGTATAGTTATAGGTACTTTAAATGAAAACACCCCAAGTTGGTAATTATGTTCTGCGAGGTATTGGTGTGGTCACAAATTGTCCTGTGTTATTATCTAGAGTAGTGCGTGTCCGTTTGTGAGTTTTAGGAACAAGAAACACGGGAAAGTTCCAATCGTCAGACCATTTGTGAAGCGCCTTAATAACAGGGGAATTCTGTTAATTTTTAATCAAATAACACCTAAAATAAGCTTCGTTGCGGCATGAATCGTATATTCTAATAGGGCAGCAAGTAATTAAACGGTGGAAATTATTTCACCGCTTGTACTTACCAATACGGGTCTCAAAATTTAATAACTACCTTTTACAAAGGAAATTTAAAAAACCTTGTAGGCTCATCCACGTGACACTCAAACAAAGTTGTAGATAGATACTCATCTATATTGTTTGCTTGTAAATACCTAGTGCTTTTATTGATACCTTGGCCTTATCATATTATCACATTAGGTATTTCTTGCTTTAAAAGTCATTCGATACGTGATATTTACTACCTGCATGCTGTAAATACTTGTAGCTTGCACCCAGACACAACAAATAGGGCTATGTAAAAACTCCGCTACTCGAGGTGTGTTCCAGGCGCAGACAAATGCCATCATCCGTCTAGAGGAGGACGCGAGTCTTTGCTCTCGACTTAATGTGACTTTTATTGCATTCCGCTTCCAGTTTCATTGTGCACAACGCCCCTCCTCCATACAAAGTGAAAACGGAATGTTTCAGCTCCTTTTACCTTCTCCCCGCGCCAACTGGTACAATTTATGTTAAGGCAACTTTTGCCACTGTAAAACCAGCTTTGCATCTTGTTATGCCGAGTGTAAAGCCAAAGTTACAGTTCCTAGGTAAATACTCAAAGTTCAGTCTGAGGACTTTGGAAACTTTTGAAATTCGAATGCAGCGGAGGAAAAGTTTTTTTCTTTTTACGGCAAATGGCCTTCACGAAGTATTTACAAGTCGCATGTACAAAGCAAACAAAAGTCTCCCCCACAGGCAAATCGGCCATATGCTGTGACAAGCGTAATGGGGCCAGCGGGTTGGGAATGACCGCCACCATTCATCATATCACCCGCAAAACATCCAACGGGCTCGCCCAAAATTACACTTAACCCCTACGCTATACAGTCCAAAATAGGCTCTTCTGTTTTTTTTTAACAAATATGTGAAAATGCAACATTTTACACAAAAGGGAGGGCTCACACTGCGGTCGCTGTAATGACGAGCGAGTAATATTTCTCTTCCGGTACGAATTTGGTAATGAAGCGTAATAGGTTTATTAAGGTTTCCTCAAGACAAGGAGACGGGTGTGAAATGAATTATAGGCGTTATTGTCTAGTCATTTCCGATATTTGGTCACAAGATATCGGAAATGACTGCGCGAGAAAGGATTCTAATAGTAAGTAAGTACCTACATTACACTATTACACTTTAGACATTACATCTTATAGAAATAATAGGTACTGGAACTTTGCATAATTGTTTTTTCACTGAATATTTATTATTTCGCTTACATAAACGTTATACGTCTAAACTTCGAAGTTACAAATCTCAAAGATGTAGGAAATGTATAGAGAAACGGTTAGTATAAGGTTTGTACCGAAACTCTCACCTGTATCCCACAGGAGTAGGCAGCGACCAGGGTTTGTGAAAGAGGCTAGTTATGCTCATGGCAAATGACAAATCATGGTATCTGCCTTCCCCTATGGGATGTCTGAATAAAACCTCTGGCATTGCGATGTTTATCAGAACTATAGAACCAAGCATAATTTAGTAAGTAAACAATTTATCGAGTTATGCTTAAATATGTTAATGAACATTAAAAGCTCTCAAAATAGACTGTGGAATTGAATAGAGGCATCAAGTGACTAACCGTCATCCTTGGTCGTTATTATCCCCCCGGGCGGTACGGGCGGTAAGGGGGAGGGGGGACGTCGCGCTCCGTAGCTGCGATGACGACGTCGCGAATTAATTTCGCCACAATTACTCGCTCGCGTTACTAATTGAGACATCAAAGACGCGCCGGCGTCGCCCGACGGGGGCGACGCTCAATTCCTTTTGTGCCATCTGTGCGGACTTTGTTACTGTTTAGGCACGCGAGATGTTGAATTGTATCATCGGGCTGGTGATGTTGACTAAATGCTTAGAAGTCCCGTTGGTATAGTAAAGTAGATACTCACATTCGTGTTAAACTAAGCCCTAGTTTTGCTCTATCTATAGTTAACATCTGTCAGTTGTTTTTTTTAATGTACCTACATTGGCCCACTGACTGTTGTTATCAGTAGATTAACAGATTGTTAGTGTACGAGAAACCGGGGGTAAAATATGGAACTACATATAAGAATCGCAAAATCATTCATTCAGTCTATATAAAATAGGGCGCTGTAATGCACCTATATCAGCTAATATATATCGAAAGCTATGTAACAGAAATGTCACTTTTATGTTTTATTTAGTCTCTAGTTCAGACAAAACTCGTAGCAGTTGTCGAGGTGTCTTGTAATTCTAGGCAAGTTCTGCTGAGGCGATGCGGCGCCCCGGGCACTCGGCACCACCGATCGGCCAATGTAGGGTCACCTGATAATTCCTGCGTAATTACGTGTCCATTACCCACAGCCTGCCGTGCCTACACAAACACAGCAACTTCTAGTTTTGCTATCAAATGTCTCAGACGTGACTCTCTGACGCCGCGATCCTTATTAACTTGATTCGACGTGAATTATACGGGCGCTGCGCTGCCAGCTTGCTTTAATACTTACCTCAAGGGCGCAATGTGCATATTAGGTACCTTTATACCAGTGTCAGTATGCATAATTTTAACATTGACTCGTATGGCGTAAAGAATTTCCGCTGAAGAACACACACTGAATTACGGAATCATGTAAAAAAACCATTAGTCATCTAGGTCATAATAGCATATTGAAATAATTGTAATTGTGCCCTAGTGATACACATCAACGGATACTTGTGTAGATTGAGTCAATGTAACTGAAATATGAGCTTTATTCAGACTCTAAGTTAGACAAAAGTCATGCCGGTAATCAGTTCACGTATTGTTTTCAATTTGTACCCTTTTGTCAAATGCTTATCATTAGATTGGTTTAGATGGAGATGGTGATTGTGCGGCTTGGAATGCGTTCTGATTATCGATTTTCGGCGTTAAGCTTTACATGACTTTACCAGCTTATCTTCGTCGTAAGACACATCTCCCAATCGAACTCGAAATTATCCATACTTGAAGCGAGAAGTGCTCGCTACCCTTAGACGTACAATACTCGCCATAGTCAACTCGCGTGACGCGCCTGTTTCCATGGTGTAGCGCGCTGTTGAATGGCGACTAGCAGCAAATGCTCACACGACTCGCGCATTTATTTCATTCGCCGCAAGTAGTGCTCCCGCAGCAACTATCATTAAACATGTTAAATACTCCTGGAGAACGCGCCCGTGGCGTTTGGAATTTAGTCGCCGCAAGTAGATCGTCGAAGCGCTGGGTGCCTGGTGGAATCGAGTGGTTGGAACCAATCAGTCAGGTTCTGGATGGGTGACCATCCCGTGACTACCGCTATTGTCATTTTATGTGCTTCACAAGGCAGGTTAATGGCAGTCGTCAACTCATGTGAGACGCCTTATGGGCGGCTTGATAATTTCTGACAATAAGGCCCACTGTCTTACAATCCTCCAAAAGCCGGGTCTTGGCCCCCATGGTGGAGTATGGCCTAACCTTCCTGCGATGCAGAAAGAGACTCGTACCCCAGCAGTTGGGAAATACAAAGGGGTGATATCATATCAAGTAGATCGTCACACGCAACGAATATGAACTTGCGTCGTACGACTGAGACTGAAGTAAGTAAATCTCGTGTCTGTTTTCACTATACCGTTTTGTTCCACGTAAGCCGTGACAGCTGAGTCGGGACTCGGCGGGAGCGATTCCGCGGGCTGCGCGATTATCCTGACAAGGATGATCGGGAGTCACAAAACGCAACAAACAATCGATTTGCGCGGCCTACAATTTGCGCAGTGGCAGGCTGGCAGACCCCAGCTCCTCCGGCAATTTGTGTCCGTCGCCATCGCCTCCCGTTACTCGGTAAACGCTACTGGAATATGTAGCCTGTGGTCAGTCGTCCGCTTTTTAAGCGCACAGTCGTCGGCGCAAGTGAGATACCTACATACTAATTATGGGTAATTTCGAGAGTCGTTCTCCGAGCATTTGCAAGTTGCGGCTTCCTGCGTTTTCGTTTCAGGTTACATGTGTGCAAACATACTGGACCATCGACCGCATGGAAGTAAAATCTAAATAAAATTGCTCTTAAATTATAGATGATGAATTTTGAATAGCGTATGAAATTGGCTCTACTACTTATCTGAGAGTGTTCAAAATAATAACTCTGCCTACTTACATCGTTAGGTTTTACGAAGCCTTGATCTTCTCTGCGCTACTATTTAATAAAGGTATCATGGTGGATATCGTTGGCGCTGATCTGATGATTGGATGAGCAATAGCCGGCGTGGTTAGAGCGGATTATCGGTGCGCGATAGATGGGCGCGCTCGTAGATCGCGGCTCGCGACTCAATCATCCCGATGCCAGATACCGCTCGAGATTGCGCGCGCCTGCTACTGCCCGCTTCCGGGATAGCTGCGGATAAGTAGACATTAACTATGATCAACGACTCCGAGGCACGTGTCCGACTCTATAGTTTGCGGTGTTTTGAAATTTCTATCCAGTGAAGTTAAATGTAAATAGCATGTAATGTCGCTACTGTCGATCTCGCGCGTCGCCGCCGGGTCGCGGCCGCATAATTGATGACGTCGCGGCGAGCGGTGTCCGCCCCATTTTCCGTCAATTTTCGTCACTTGACTGATGGTGGTGGGCCCCGCCCTACCCCGCGCCGCCCCGCCCGGCACGCGCCCGCGCTAAATTTAAATAGGATGAACTTGTAGCGGGCGGCCGCCGAGGAATGTGCAGAGGAGCGTTAATCATACACATGTGACAGTTACACTCGATGACGTCGCCTGGAGACAGAAAAATCGATTGTGGGAAAATCGGTTACTCATTTCTTCAAAAACATTTTAATATACTCTTACCAAAAAACTATGAGAGAGGCCAATGTCCTGCAGCGGGCGTCAAATGGCTGATGATGATCATGGACATATTCTAAAAAAAGTATTGTAAAAAATTAACCCTAAGTACACCACCACAAAAAACAATTATATATCAATAAAATATTGATGGGAAATGGAATAATAATTAATAGGTACTTTGTGGAGACCGCGACTCGGCAAACGTAGTGTAGGACGCCCTCCGACCAGGTGGGATGACGATCTGCGAAAAACTGCCGGCAGATGCTGGATGCGGCAAGCTGAAGACAGGACGCTATGGCGCTCATTAGGGGAGGGCTATGTCCAGCAGTGGACTACATAATATAGCCTGAAGAAGAAGAAGGTACTTTGAAAACCGACCATATAACCATATAATAGAACATTACAGAAGAAATAACATGTTCAAAGGTGAGCTAAGAAGGTAACAATATACGAGATTTCTTACAGCGAACCTTATAGAATAATGAGAATCGATGTTTTTTTATGTTGATCTAAAAAAAATATAGCACACGATGGAATGCGTACAGATTTCGTTCAGTTTTAGATTTCGTTTTTAAACTAGTTCTATACTTGTTTCAGTTTCTGATGGTTTGAGAACATTGCGACTTTTTGTTTTCTAAAGAAAAGCTTGCGAAAGACAGACAACAATTGCAATAAGGTTCCTCGGGAAGGAATGTTTAGTGTACAATACTATCAAGGAATGTTTAGTGTACGATATCTGTAAAAAAGGTGATTTTGAACGTCAGTATCTCATCTGCCGGTAATTTCCCAGGCATCCTTCCTTCGAAACAAATGACTGTAATGATGATCAGAATACGTGGTTTTTGGGAAAGGCGTTAGTAAATGAACATTAGACATTGACTAGAAAGAAAGGCGGTGAAAAATTTAACAGTGAGCCCGTTAAGGCCGAGTTCTCCGAGTGCACGATTTTCATAGTACCTACTTATTGCGTTTTTTGAGCGAATACTTGGGAGAAATATAAAGTATTTTCGAAAACGCAGTTATGTACATCTAATTTACTCAATACAACTTCGACAACAGAGTCACTAGACAAGTCACAGATACAATCAATGATAATCATTTTGGTATTTTTTTATTGTACAAAACCCAGTACCTGTAGGCCAAATAAAACCACATTTAGTTATTTAAACTACATTTAGTTATTTAAACGACATTTTAGTATATGTGTCCGAGACTTGGTCACTAACTCCTCAACACAGAGATAAGCTTACTAAATGTCAAAGAGCAATTATTACATTATTTAGACTCGATATTTCAGAAATCGATATTTTTTGATGCAGTAAAACTTTAAAAAAAATCATGAATATAATGACACACGGCCCTCGATAATACATAGGATAAGTAATACATCTATTTTTAAGATTTACATAGCTGTTTGATGTAAATCTTAAATGATTAAAAAAATACATAATTGAAAATATAAATATGAAACTAAATCTAAAAGTAATTTAAATAAAATATTTGAGCCAGATCGCTATCGGTCGGTAGAGTACCGAGAAGGCTGGTGGCATTGCCTCGCTGTATGGCGAGGCTTAATCTTTGGCCAAAGTAGGCACCAGCCTACTACTACTAAAGAAACGTCGACGAGGCGCGATGAGATCTTCTTAAAGAGGAGTTACGCCTCCGGACCCCACGGCCGGAGATTTCAAATACTAACCATTAGAGAGTAAAATGAACGAGAGAGAGAGAGTATTTAACATTAAATAACCTGTTTTAGTGGAACGGCCGAAGAACCGAGTTTTAACAAAGCCCACGGCTGGGCATTGGCATCTTTAATGTCACTTGAATCTCTCGGTCTCTGATAATCTTGCCTGTTGCTTTTCGACGGTTTTTTTATCACTTTCTCCTGTTTACACTCCTCTTTCTTATCCCTATTTCTCCTTTTTCTCTCACACCTCACAACATGAGGGCTAAGCACAGCACTCACGTTCATACAGTCACTTCCTTTCACCAATACAAAATCACACACACAAACACGCACATACACGACACACACACACAATTTTTTTTTGCATAATGTAATCTAGTAACTTCGAAACAAATATTTGTTATATTTTAAATAATTATTGAAATGCCATTGATCCTTTACCCAACCACGGCCAACTCTTTGTGACCAACCGTGTCATTAAATGACCACATGGTCGACCCATCTCTACTTTAATAACATTGGTATTCGCGTATCACGCACAAGTTCAACTTTGATCTTAAAACAGCAATACCGAAAAGCGGGATCTTGCGTCTACCTTTAAGTGCATTACTGAGGGGTTCCGCTGTCTCTCCCCCAAAGGAAGTGCAGAGTCAGTGATAGACAAAGCTACCTAATTTTCTCCCGCGGGAACAATAGAAAAGAGGGGGATATAAATAAGCCGTAGCACTTAACGAACACATAAACCTGACCCTAGGGTTTATTATCCACAGGGCTTAATAAAACCTTTTTTTTTATATTGTATCTCGAGATAACAGTCTCTCTAAGTAGGTTTTTTTAAAAATCTATTTAGAGGCTAAAAATTCCACCCATGCCGGGATTCGAACCTCTGGCACGGATAGGTAGGTTTTTTAAATAGGTTTTTTAAAATTGTCTTTTTTTTTTATTTATGTTTGTTATAAAAAATACACATTTAATTCGTTTACTGCTCCGTTAAACCGTTGCTGATTTGTCTCGAAGCTAGCGTCTTCGGATATTGCAATATAGTTATATATGAAACGGGTCTAATTGCGATTATTTATTAGATAAAACGTAAATACCTTATTTCCCGACATTTCGGTAGCGTTACAGTTGCTCTCGTCTCCGGTAGACTGAAGTGGCGAGTACAGTCAATTATTGTGGGTAGTCACTTTTAATTTTTCGCAGCTGGCCGCATAATATATAACTATGTATGTGTATCACGAATCATTAAGATATACCTGCTATTGGATATTGCAATGTTAGGTAGGTACATTGATGGCACTTCCTTTCTTCAATTTTAGTTTGATAGGTTACTAGGAGCTGCCTGCAGTCGACATTTAAGGTCGACATATAACGATATATTATTCTTTAATTTTTAGTTGCCAAGTTGCCCGTAATGCAAGTGATTAGAGTGCACGCGTGTAAAGATTGAAGTGTTGCCGACGACGGCTCACGTTTAAGTTAAGTGCTACGTATTATTACGTTGAATACGAAAAAGGTTAATTCATTGCTAGTGCCTTTTTCACGTAGTTGCAATATATCTTTACATCTCTACATTGACGACTTTACCACGTGCATACATATTGTTGCAACATCGTAAAGATGCCCCGATTGCACTTGCCTGTCAGTTATTATGTGAACACCTCTTTTTGTTCTCCATAGGGTGACTATCTTTTACGAAAGAACTAAAGTACAAAAAGTTAATCTCACATTCGAATCTTAAAATGAAACATTGTCAAAAAATCAGCGATTGTAAAAGTTGCACAATCATCCTGTATAGATTTTTATGTTCATAAATGTTGAAGTCCCTTAAAATCGATACCGAAGTGTGGTGACCGTACTTATAACAATGAGTAGTGGTGTGTTCGAGTGCCCTGCTTCCTTGATGAGCTACGACATGCGATGCCACAAGCAAGTCGCATACACGCCAAGTCCCTTCGCTCGTCGCTCAAGTCTTACGGACTTACTTAGAATAAAACAATTCCTTAAAACATTCCATACACGACGTATAAATAGTCTGTGATAGAGACTTTACAAGGGAAAAACTTTACCGCAGATATACAGCGGGAGTGTACGTATCATACGTATAGGTGGTAACTGATGTATTGGATTTAAGAGGACTTGAGAAAAAATGGTCAAAGTGGAGTTTTTTTCCCGCTGCCTTTTTCTCCACTATAGTACGGCCCGAAGGCAGAGGCTTTCACTTTCATGTTACGTTGTACTTTGACATTCAGCAAACAGAATGGAAATTCTTTACGTGAAAATAAATTGAATTAAATTGAAGTGTATTAAGGGAATCTTGTGGTTATAATGTTTGTAATTGGAATGAAACGGGATTGATTGATTGACCGTTAAAGGAATTATGGTCAGAACTCGTTGGTTTGAATACGTCTATACAAATACTACTGCAATAAATGACCGCCACATTTTGTTTCGGTTTGCGAGATCCTTTTGGTGGTATTGGTGACGTTTTAGGGTTTCCCAACTCCAGTGCTAAAGAGTCTATATTGCGTGAAAGGAAAATGTTGTCTAAGAACTATTCTTGACACCAGCTCCTCCAGGACCGGCAGCAGCTTATTTGCGTCTCGTCGGCTGCCCGAAGTGTCTCGGGACTGCCGAGGTTGAATTTAAGCCAGCCTTCGGCAAGCTAAAATTTATTAATGGTGATTAGTTTGAAGTGGAACTTGTGCTAGAAAGTGAGGGAGCGGTCCTTAGCATGTGAATGTTGAGACAGAGATACGAGTAGGTCACGAAATAAATTCGTTCGTAAGCGTACGGCATACACAGTACACATAATTTTAGGGTGTTGGTCATTCATTGAAAAGAAAACTGTGGCTTAGCACAGACCTGACGTTTCATTTAAATGTTTATAATAATAGGTTATTCGATAAAAATGTTCCATAATTTCTCCCGTATTCGCTGTTTCTGTAACTATTTTCCGGCATACTATAAAGAATTTACATATCTTATAATACGAGTATAGTGTCCATAGACATGTAGTACAATACCTAAGCCTAAGCCTTATCCAGAGTAAAAAAAGATTCTGTAAGTAGGAGTGACAAAATACTTTGAAATTAATTTCTATTAAGAAAATATCAGTAAATAAGTAATAAAAGTCTCAAAAAAAGTACAATTTAAAAGAATGCTTAAGCGCTTTTTCTTAAGCAGCTTGTAAACCTGTTCTATGCTTAAACTGTTGGTTGTGTAAGTTTATACAAATAAAAAAATAAGAAGCAAGAGCTTGCCAATAAACTGCATTAGCAGCTTGGAAAATTGTGTTAGTGCGGTTTTTTTGTGTCATCTTTTGAATACATAATAATAATAACCATTCGAGTTTTGGTTTTTAACTTTTTAGGGTTTGGTAAACAATATCGACATACTGTATTATTGCTTTGTATTTGAACTTTATTTTGTTTATTTATTTATTAAAAGCCAATTCCGCTAAAACACTTTCAAGAAGGAGTTAAAATTGGAATAATTGCTCTGATAACCCTGCTTTAAACCGCACTGACATTAGTTCTGTGGGATTGACATTTTATGAATAAGACTGCAAGGTTTGGACTAGAAGTGTAACACATTTCTGCATCATTCTATGACAGTGATTCGCTGTAATTATTATGCGTAGCTTGTAATTGATAAAGGCTCCCGTTGATCATATCATGAAAAAAAAACTGATATCATGCACTAATGACTATGCTAGCTAACTGATGTCTTAAGTTTTACAAAACGGCGTATAATTATTGGCTTGCTTATGAAAACAATTGCAGCCTGTCAAGGAATAATTAGAGCTATCATACTGTATCATACCCTTTATCAGTTTCAATATGGACGGATATCGATCGGTCAGTAATCGCGGATAAATTGGACATTTAGTGTCGCGTGCAGAGCCCGTGATTTATGCCGAATGTCGGCTGCATAACATACGAGTTCGCGCAACTTTGATGCGACCATGAGCGACATAATAGAACTTATGGTTGGTACAACACTAATACAATGCTTCAGCACATTGAAGGTAGGAAAAAACATTTTTTGAAAACTGCTGAACTAACTTCAAGCCCTCGTTCAAGCGGTCTCAGCAGGAGCAGGGCAGAATCTGACCTAAATACCAATTCACTTCAGACACAAAAGTGTGTGCAAAGGTGGAAAATCGCCAAAAGGCCAAAATATGAATAACAACGCGGTGGTAGCGCAACAGTAGAACGATGGTCTCAAATTGGAGAGGTTGTAGGTTCGAATATCGGCATCGACGAATGAGTTTGTGTTGTTTATTACCACATAACACTCGTTGTGTTAGAAAATATCGTGAGAAAAGCCAGATGCTAGAGGTGTCCGTCTACCTCAGTGCGTGAAATCGCACATTCGTGGTGGACACGCGTGGCCCATACTCACTCTCTGAGAGAAGGCCTTTGCCTTACAGTGAGATGTATACATGGTGATATGTATAACAAAAATACCTGAACGTTAGCTAATGTCGCGTTGAATATTCAACGAGTCGATACACGAGCGCGAGATAAAGCGCGATATCACAGCACCGCGGGCCGGTTGACGCAAGCCGCGACATAGTCTGGCATAGAAGGCTCGCTCGAAACATGCCTGCGATAGACACATTTTGACATATCTATATAGCTACTCATGTTTTACTTATCCCACGTTGTTGCCAGGTAGCAAAGCATATATATAGCACGGTTAATTTAAGAAAGGAACCGAAAAACTATCTGTCTTCCGTTCGTCAAATACGGATGGCAATATAGTATCAGCGAGAGACTAATACAGTCCCTTTCTTAAATAAAATGATATGCGTAAAAAACCGGACATGTGCCAGCTGTACTCGAGCACCGAGGGTTTCATACAATCATAAAAATAATGCAACTTATTCAGATTTCCTTTCATTAACTTCGGGAACCTTACCGAGAGCCAGAGTCACTATTGGCCCGTCTTAATTACTTACATGTTGTTATACTATCTAAGACTGCACTATAATCATACCAAGTTTGACACTTGTATGAATAACAAGTGCGTACATGTATCCATTCATTCGCGAGTTCCAGCTCTGGCCAATGTGCCAATGACTTTGTTTTCGGAGCTACGTACTTTTGTGAATTTAAAGTATAAATACCACGTGCCATGCGTGAAGGCCAACATCGTGAGGAAATCTGAGCACTGAGCACATGCATTACATGCGTCATTGCTTGAAACTGCCAATCTAAGGTGGGCTCGCGTGGCCCATACTCTCTCTCTCTCTCTCTCTCTCTCTCTCTCAAGTATCTGAGACAAGGCCTGTGCGTGGGACGTATAGAGAGAGAGCTTCATATCGTTATTTTTCACTTGCATACATATGAAGAAAGTAGCGTGCCTTGGGCGTGGTTTAAGTCCAGTAGTAGATGAATATGAACTGATTATTTTATTGATATGTATGCAAGTAGGAAGCGGTGGTAGCTCAGTGGGTAGAACCATAGACTGGCAAGCGAGAGCCCCAGGTTCGATCCCGAGTGCGGGCATGTACCAATGACTTTGTTTAATTTCAAAGTTACGTACATTTGCGAATTTGCAGTCGCAATACCACACGCTAACGGTGAAGGAAAACATCGTGAGGAAACCCGCGGCTTGGTTGGCTCCGCACGTATTGACTAGTCTTTCCTGTGGGCTAGGCCGAACAAGTTGTCAGGATGGTATAGGTGCTGGGCAAGCCTACACCATCTATAAAACCATGACCCAGGCATTACAGCGTCGGAGTGGTCCCTTCACCCATCTAGTGTGAGTGAAGATACCACTGGACGCTGTATAAATCATCTCATTAAGTAGATGCAAAAAGGCCAATATTATTATGCAAGTAGGGTTGAGAATCCTAATTGCTCGGTCCAAAACTGGTTGACATAAGGTCGCACTCCCGCTAAAATACTGTCACAATGCAAACAACCGTGATTTCGGGTTTTTTTGGCGGGGCGCGAGGTGGTGCTTCTGCGCTTTCTTTTTACTATGCTCAAGTTGGTTTAAATCGTGCGGGGGCGGAGCGCCCGGTCGATACCGGCCTGGCCCCGGTGTGATTTACCAACCAAATCGTAGCTTAGGCCCTTTGTCCATTAAAATGGAAGTGCATTCAAATAGAGGTGTTCAACTATAACTCATAGTCATGATATTTAGATCTATTTTATTAATTCTATTTACTGTTTACTATCTGTTTATCAATCTACTGATTTATTTATATACAATACAAATTTCTTTATTTCGTTATCCACTACTTCTTATGCTACATATATTGAGGACATCTACTTGTAAGTATAAAAATACTTGTAGCAGTAGACACCGCTCTTCCACAACTACAATACCTACAATTTAAAGGAATATTCCTTTAAATTATATCGCTGTTTTTACTGCCGTATGGTTTTGAAGTTTATATTTTTAATTTAATTAAAAATATACATATATTCTTTATTGCAAACCAGTAATGCAAAATATTGTTACAAAAACATTGTTACAAAGGCGAACTTATCTATAGCCAACCTTAGCAGAGGGTGTTTGAAATGAGATAAACGGAAGAAGGGAGAAATATTTAACTGACATTTTATATTTAATTAATGACATTCTTTTTAATGTTTGATACTATTTTAATTACTTATGACGATTATTGTGAATTTGTTTAGTTTATGTTATTTTTTTCGGCATGTGCCTTTTTTCAATTACTATACAATATTTTTAATAAACTTGTTAGTTTTGTATATCAATACTTGATATGTGTCCGGAAAACTGAAAAAAATCCCTTGCATATCTTTCATGTATCGGAAACTACTCAAACGCAATGGCCGAAAGGCCTAACGTACTATATAAGTACACAACGCAACCAACCAAGCAGGATTTTTAAAGCCACATAATTCGATTTTCGCCGCTCGATTAACTCCGTGAGAACATAACCAATTGGGAGACGTAGAAACTTAATTTGGATATCTTTGATAAGAAGATCCTTATCTATCTTTCGATGATCGAATCATATATTGTGACTAAAAAGAATGAACGAAAACTACAAAAAGGAATTGAGGGGTGATATTGGATGCTAAAGTTTATTTAACACAGCAGTGTTAGCTAAGATCATAGCTTTCCTCGAGGGTCCCGCGATCCGACGGCGCGGCGTCACGCAGCCTACACACGACGGAAACGCTCCGCTCATGCATTATTCAAAGGCGAAGGCGAATACAAATAAATAGCCACGAAATAAATACAAACAGGACCGAATGGTGCCGCACGGTGGGCGGGGCAGCGCGACATAAATATCGGGCGCGCTGTCATAAGCGCGGCGGAAATCTGCCCGGCTATGGAGAGGCTATTTTGGATGGAGCGCCTTGCGTGTGTCCCCAGAGATTCTGAGACAAATAATGATCCTGTCTGTCAATTCTTCGTCTTCTGATAAAAAAAAAGATAGAATAATAACACCGTCGTTGACATATCCGTGGTTACTCGGGGTTAGTATCGAGAGATAGCCTGGACTTGAAAAATGAGCCTGCCACCACAAATCCCAATGTACGCATGTACGCAGTAACCCAGGCCAGTCGAAAATGGGCACTGCCAACACGAATCTTCAGTCTCTAGGCCAATGAATACCATAAATACAAACAATCACCGTTCTGTTCTAGTAACATAGCAGACGGGGACTTGGATTTAGTCTGACAACACTGTAGCGCTAAAGTCTCGAATGGTAGAAAGGGACACACTACAGTAAGTATAAAAAAATCGAGTCTCTGCTTGCCATCTTAACCATGTGTTTTGTTATTCAGTCATGCACGTCGCATACATCTAAGAACGCCCATATTCAGGACCTTTTTAGGTACAAATCAAAGTACGTTGGCCGCCATCACCATCATTATCACCATACCCACGACCCCCTTAGTTAGGCAATCAAGTGTTAAAACCTACGAGACAGTCCTATGCGTAGTGATACGTTGGGTTCACCACTTAGATGGGTCCACCTTTTTTTTATAAGCCGGTTTAGTGTCCCACTGCTGGGCAAAGGCCTCCCCTTTTGCTCTCCACTTCTCATGGTCCACCGTTACGTGGAATATATTATAGGCTAATAGATGTGTGGTACCCAAAGATGCAAAGAAGCTTGAGCGTATGTATATGTTGACTGAAACAGGATATTCAAGCCAGGTCGACCAATCTATGTGGTTCCGCGCGATATCGTCTCGTCTTTCCATATTTGCCTGTGACGTAATTACGCATTATTTATCTTGCATGCGAACGTGCGCGCACCGTGGTATGCGGATCGACGCGGCGGAGATGCGGATGGACTTGAATTATCTGCAATTTATTATCAGCCTCGCATTTAAAATTAACATATTATTATCATTTGCAAATAATTAAGTATATATGCTATGTCATATTATATAAGATAAGAACTAATATTATAAGTATTTTTTTTTGTATTTCAATATGAACAAGTTAAACGCTCAAGGCAGCAAGCGCTTTCCGGAAAACCTATTTTAGATTTAATGTCTGTCGGCGTGGAATATTGAAAGCTCTAAACGTAGCAATAACCATATCTAAGTAAATGAAACAGTCGGGGACACAATTATTTTTTATGTTGCCTAATGGAACATAATGGGCGGCGTAATTTGTCAAACATAAAAGTTTTTAATTAAAAACTGCGGAGTGTCTGCTGCACCCCGCACTCTTGTCCGCGGCTCGTAAATTGCGGGAATCGCCATAAATTGCTCAAAATCGCCAATTACAACGATAATGTCGGCAGAGTGCGGCGCGGGCGCACGTCCAGCGCGACGCAACAAGATGGCGCGCCTGATTATCGTCATCATGCGCTGGAATTAACTTGATCCTGCGATTGATAAAGTTCATAATATTGTAAGTGCAGGCAGTGGCTGCCGTTGTCTAACTATATGTGGGTCAGAAATGTAGAGTCAGTTCATGCATACTTAAAAAAATGCCTTTTTACAACTTCTTATTAGTCTACTAATATTTCTTCTATATTATTGTATTAATTCTATTCTATTATTTAATACTTATTCTACTCATATTATACATGTGAAAGTTTGTGAACATGTTTATCATGTAACTCCGGCTGAACGGAGTTACATGAAATTAGGCACTCAGGTAGGTAGTGTTGGCATGGTAAGAAGAATCGTATAAACGGATTCTACGCCAATACGTAGTTCGCCGGAACAGCTAGTTTTATCATACTACATACGTATCTATTATACATACAGCTATCCTGCCCACTGCTAGGCATAAAACTCTTCCCTGTTACGCCAATATGCCAAACTTGTTAATAATTTATACATGCATACACTACAATACATAATATAGAATGTTTTAATGATATAAAGACTATTGTCGATCTTACGAAGGTGAAAGGAATGCCATTTTAACTATACTTTGGGTTTTATATGCATTATGGTTGTACAAATAAAAGCGGACTGGGATTGTCTTGAAATTTCGTCTAAATGTATGAACTTTTGCATGGGACGCAAATATTGACCAAAATAACCAATCGATTGAGACTGCAGCATCGCTGACAATCTATGTTTGGATAATCTAGGTTGGCTTTGGCTGACTCATCTTATAAAAATAACTAGTTTTCAGCCGCTAATAACATTGTATGTCGTAATGATAAGTTATTATAATATTAAGGTAATGGCTAAAGTATGAAAATTAAATTATACGGCTGCCCCGATGTGATGATGACTTAGGTTCGGAATTAATTAAACTGTGTCGCAGATAGCTATACTTATCGTTGATAATGTAACTAGGCGCGGTACCTATATAATTTTGCACAACGACTGCATTAGCTCTCCATAATCAGCATACATTTTTAATCTTCTCCCATCAAGAGTCTACGGGAAGATCCAGTAAATATTTCCAAGTTTAACACCATCATCGCTTTATAATCCTACCATGGCAGCTTCGATATAGCAAATAGAAATGGGACGAAGAGAGATGTGCTAGAACGATTTCTGAGGTAAATTGAAACATTCAAATTCAAATGTTTTCCTTCAAGTAATTCCGCTCTGTTCACTGTAATTCACAAAAAATGCTGTTAATAAATTATTTTTTTACGGTAAAAGATTTTTTTATTATTACTGCAAATTAATTACTTTCGTATACCTTTAATCTTTGAACTAAGTTATGTGGCGTATCGATCCATTGATGACCCATTGGATATTCATTGATTTATGTATGGATATTGTTTTATTCGTAGAGTGGATAGTCTAAACCTCAAGGACATAACTTTAAGAATGTCATGAGAACACTTATCCTTCTATGACCTTGAAAATAACAATTGTTTTTGTGATCACTTAAGGACATTGGACCTTAGAAGGATACAGTCAAAGTACATAGTATGTACGATCTGACTTAGTATGTGCATGAGACATAGAACCACCTTCTAGCTAGACGATATTACAAGGTCTTGACCCCAAAAAAAACAATGTCCCAGGCACTTCAGCGTCCGAGTGGTCGAGTGTATGTGAAGATACCACTGGACGCAGTATAAATCATCTCATTACGTAGATGCACAGGCCAAAGTGACCCCTGAACATACACCAGTATTAAAAAAATCTCAGTATCAACATTGGCTTTGGCTATCATAACTTTGAAGGGACTTAAAACAACATAACATTTACATACAGACACATTCATTGTTTCTGGCCCCACACTAGGACTCCCCACTGTGTCGTGGGAACCAGAAACAACGACATCACAAACAGGTAAACATCCAAGACCTGGGTCTAAAAACCTTCTAAAGACTTTAATTTAAAGCTGAATAATATAAATTATATACATGTCATGTAGTATACATTTATATCTCAAATTCCAACTTTTAATTACTTTTAATAATACCAAGTGCACATACACATACGCGCGAACACCCACTCACATACACACGCACGCACCCAGTCACACATATACATAGTACATACTCCGGTTTCTCTGATAAGATTTAAGAATACCATCGATAGCCCTATGGTCCTACCTGGTTACAAAACCAGGTAATAGTTTGATGAAGTCTACTTTCTTATAAGGAGGGTTCAAATTCTTAAGATACTTCCATGCTTTTTTCTACTTTAAGAGAAAAAAACCTCATGATCACCGCAGCGGGTAGGTACATAAAACGGTTACTAGCTGTGCCCCGCTGCGGTTTATCGATTTTCCCATGGGAATAAGATATATTACCGCAATAAAACGTAGCCTATGTGTTAATCCAGGGTGTCAGCTAACTCCATACCAAATGTTATTGAAATCGCTCCAGCCGTTTAGGCGTGAAGAAGTAACAAACATACACACTCACAAACTTTCGCCTTTATAATATTTAGTGCTATTATTCCTGTCCTCTGTGATATTACCAACAAACTAACTTACTTGTTATTCGTCCATTTTTGCCACGGTGCCAATCAACTATTCTTTATAGCGATATTTTTGTTCGTTTACTTCCACGAAGCATGAAGTGGCACCTTGTAAGCCACTAGGTAAGGAACGAGAAGTGTAGTGATGAAGTGTCTAGCGCCGAGCGTGATCGAGTTTGTCGGATGCTGCAGGTCGGAGGCGCGCGCGCCGTAATGGACAGCTCACGAGACCGTCATTACAGCACCCGACAATAGAGGCGCTACAGTAGAGCCCAACCACGGACCAACAAATTGCGATTTAGTCAGTGTTTTTTTAAAATTCCGAAAAAAAATGTTGTGTGCCGGAATTCATTGCCTCTCGCCAAGCCGTGACGAACACAAAGTTAACAAGAGACGCTAGGGCCATCAGCGCTCGTACCAAAAAGTTAGAACAATTTTTCTGTCGCGTACTCGTCGGAACGACGAAGGTTAGGTGTCTAGGATTAAGGAACAGCGAACCATAGTTACGAGGGAACATGGAATCATACATACTTACTCTATACACTACCCTCCCCTAGTCCGCCGCAGTCGGGTAAAAAATATAGATAGTGATACGAAGTTGACAGGGTCGGCTACTTTGTTATAAAATAATAAGGGCACTTCATATTGAAGTGATTGTGATGAGTGAAAGTTATTTTATTTTAATCCCACGCTAACGAAATCGCGGGCACAGCTAGTCTAAACGTGTACTTCTTGCTACGGCCTTATAAAAAGGTGTAAACATAGGCACTTTTACGCAATCTTAGAAATAATTTTAACCATTTAAATACAAAATATCTAGAAAGATCATAGTGTGAATTGAATCAGAACTACATTACAATGAAGTACGCTCTACTGTAAGACTGTGCCTTCTATCAGTTCGCGGATTGGCGATTTCAAACGCTGAGGTCACCTCACCTCATTTGCCATATACTTGCTTATATATATATTATGTAATAGTTGTAATCTATTATGTTAGCCAAATAGGAATTAATTGCATTTACAAAAATCTAATAAAAGGCGCGAGTGAAATGTAAATGAGATAAACAATGTGATCAAAAGTTATATATAAATTTTTAAATGGCGTTCATTAAATAATCTAATATAAGATCTAACTCAAGTTTGTGTTACAAAAGTGACTGTACCTTCTTAGATGCCTATGCATCTCAAAGTAAGTATTAGAGTACCGGCTGCGGTCGCTAGCCATTTTCAAGAACGCTTTCACTCGCCCTTCAGCTTTATGATTTTCACTGATCTTTTTACTTGTCCCTGACAGATTAAACCGGTTTATCCTGGAGTTTGCCTCAATCTCGTTGCAGCCATTAGGGGGGCTAATTACCACCCCAATTTAACGTTTAAACAGTTTCGCAGGAAAACCTCATCAGGGCCTCGCCAATATGTCCTTTAAACGACTCCAGTCTTTTGGCGGAGCCGAGTGTCCGAATAAAAGGCGGCGTTATTATGTTGGTAAAACAAAATTCCCCATAATGGCCTCATTATGTGGCGAAAATTGCTCGTGATGTTTTTTGTGCGGTAGTATAAATGTATTTGTAATAGCCTTTAGAAATATCGCAAAGGAACGGGTCAGGGATCGACGGCGGCTGATCACCGAAACTTAATTTATTTTCATCTTCACAAAGTAAAAAAAACCCTAGTAGTCTGTGGCATCGTGGGAAACGACCCTGTCGCCGGCGGCCTCTATTACGTCATTATTTTATATATTAGATTTTGTATTAGACGGAAGATTAATAGTAAATCGATACGGTTAATGAAACGGCCGTAGATTGCCGCCGACGTTGTTATGGGTTGTTAACTCGATATGCTCAATGCCAATTACTATTCATTGTGACATTACTTATTGGTCTGTTTTACTCCACTTAGGTCCAATAATGCGACTAATTGTACTATTCAAAGTTTATAGAGACTACCGCAGCAGTAAACCTACCCGGAGCGCGCATTTAACTAACGTCGCCGTCGCAATTTCCCGAACAATCAATATTATTGCGCGCTCGTAAATCTTACGGGCGAGTCGATTGTTCGGTAATAAAGTCGGTGAATGTTAATGAATCGTTTTTCTTTATTCGATGTGTCATAAAACGAGCCACTGGTTTCGGTCGGCGGCGGCGGAGTCGCGGGCGCGCCGCGGGAGGCCGTGGGGCGCCGGCCTCCGCTAGCGGCTCCTAATTGATTTGTGCCCCAGGCCACAATCAAAACAGATCGTATTTTATAAGACATATCCCGAACGCAGGGGAGAGGGTGCGCGAAAGTTGTCACTGGAAAATTAGGTTCAGAGGTTAGCGATGATGGTGGAGTTGGGGTTCGATTCTGATCCTGCATTTCAAGTGGATCCAGCACGTGGATAAATAGCTTGGGCAAAAGTCTTTTTTCTTTTGTGACAATTCAATTGATGTCGATTAGGTAGATATATTAAAATGGGTGGGACGTTATATCTATTTGAACCAAAACAGAATTGTCGAATTCGGTTAAGATTTGATCAAGTTATACGAGAACACAGACAAAAAAGCAACTTCTTCCTTTTTTTGAAGTCGGTTAAAAATGAAAGCCTTCTGAATAAAACTGTTACAAAATCGTCTTTTATTTATTTAAGCATTTTACCAACTAGACTCAGTAGTGGGTTCAACTGATACCTATCACCCGTGAACCCACTACAATGACTGTCCATCATCGTTTGCCTGAGAGGAATTGCTGTAAGCAATAAGGCCGGCAAATGTTCTGTATCTTTGTAAATATTTTGTCACGGATAGCCAGAGGTCGCGGGTTCGAATCCCGGCATGGGTGGAATTTTTAGCCTCTAAATAGGTTTTTAAAATATTTTGTGTTTGTTTTTCCTGGTGCGCAATAAAGACAACATAAAAAAAATAGTTTTGCAATTTTAAATACTTTCCCAGAGACACAAAATCTGTCTCTGAAAGTAGGCTTAAGCTCTGCTGTAAAACATATAGACACTGGTTATAAAAGAAGCCTTATTCTATGCCAATACAATAAAAAGGAGACATTCCATTTTCAATTGAAACTCAAAAGTGAAGCTCCAACCAACAAAAAGCCATTGCAGTTGCAAATTCTAATGTGTTCAGTGATCAAACACAAGAAAATCAAATGATCATTTGATAAATAGTCCCAGCGCTGCACCCTCGTCGCTAATGCGGTCAGCAGCGAGGGGCAACCCTAACTGAGCATGCTCGGTGGGAAACTGTGAACGGTTTATTTCGTGGAGTGTTTATCCAAATGTGGGTGGAAAAGTATTAGTGCACTTGATTGAGGAGATTAGAGGTCTTACAGCGGCTTACAGCCTTGTAGTGGTGCCTGAACAATGCCCAGCGTTTAGTTTGATAGCGAGCATCCCTGTGCCCTGGTGTACAATAAAGAATATTCTTATCTTATCCCTCGTGACCTATTCAAACCCAGTGATAGGAATCAATCACTTGAGTCAAGTAACAGGCGCGGTCAGATGCTGGATGGGTGACCATCCCGTGACTACCGCTAGTGGCATTTTTCCGAGCGGTTCCGTGCTTCGTAAGGCCCGTTGGTGCCGGCTGACATGTAATGGCAGTCGTTATGCTATGTCAGAGGCCTTATGGGCGGCTTGATAACTTCTAACACTGTCTTCCACCAATCCGGACTCGGCCCCCCTGGTGAAGTATGGTCTAATCTTCCTGCGATGCAGGAAGAGACCTGTCCCAGCAGTGGGGGCATACAAAAGGTTGATATCGATCTTATCCCTTCCACGCCGTCTCGGATCTGTATTTAGATATTTTAAAAGTCACTTCTAAAATGCGCTAGAAAGTATAATAAACCATCCACCCCACCCCATTTTGGAGTTTAGGTTTTGTAACAACTTTCGTTCTACGTCTTTTTTTCTGAGTAATTATTTTTTTAATAATTCGCGCTTATACGCGCGTAATACACCTATTTGTGCAACGATATGACTAGGCATTATTTAAACTTGAGATCAGTATAAAACTCTGTCAATTTAAAAAAAAATTATAAATGAGCCTAGCTTATGCTGTGTGGTGTCGGCCTAGAGAATAGCACTAACACAAGTTCTTCCCGCGGGTGTCGTAAAAGGCGCTAAGGGACACAAACCGGGGTGTAGGCAGTAGCGCCCCCTGCAGTACAATTCCACCAAACTGCGATCCCCAACCCGCATGTCCAGCGTGGGGATTATGGGCAATGATGGCATAACCTTGCGCTATGGCGCTCACTAGGGGAGAGCTATGTCCAACAGTGGACTAATATAGTCTGAAGAAGAAGAAGAGCCTAGCTTATAGGGTTAATGTAAACAGCCTAGTTCAGGCTACATTTTGTTTACGCTAGTCTAATTTATTTTAAAGGTAATATAATAGTTCAACTTTTTTAGTCAGCCGGGTTTGTGTCCCACTGCTGGGCAAAGGCTTTCGCCATGATTTTCCACTCCTTTGTCTTGAGCCATCCTCTCCCATACAGGAAAAAAGGATAAGAGATCGTCTCGCCGGCCGACCACGTCTGTGATATGATAGCGACGAGAGCGGTAAAACGCCGGCTTTTCAATCGGGAGGAAGTGAGTTCGAATCTCGGAATGTATATTTAATTTTGTGAAGTTAGTGAGTGCTATTAGCAGCCATACCAATTGCTAACGGTGAAGGAAAACATCTTGGGGAAACCCTAGTGTCTGAAGTGTCATACCTCAGCGCTTGCTACGTACAATGGCTCGACTAGGCTAAGTGCGGAAATATCAGGTCTGACAATCCGTCGCGTGGAACAAAATCATGAACTTGGAAATTGGGTTATACTTATTAAATTACTTAAACAAATTGATTGCGATTTACTACTATATAATAAACTAGCTATGCCCCGCAGTGTTACCCGCGGTTTATCGATTTTCCCATGGCAATAAGATATTTTCCCGCAGTAAAACGTAGCCTAATCCAGGTTAATCCAGGGTGCTAGCTAACTCCATGCACTCTCACAAATATACACTCTCACAAACTTTCGCCTTGATAATATTAAATATTATAGCGTGACTAGCTGTGCCCGGCGATGTTATCCGCGGTTTATCTGTTTTCCCATGGGTATAAGATATTTTCCAGCAGTAAAACGTTTGGCATGGAGTTAGCTAGCACCCTGGATTCACACGTAGACGTATTCAGGGTGCTAGCTAACTCCATGCCAAATTTTATTACGTGAAGAAGTGACAAACATGCACACTCACAAACTTTCACCTTTATAGTGTGACTAGCTTTTGCCCGCGACTCCGTTCGCGTGGACTTTAGTAGCTATGAAATTTGCAACCCCGTTCACTCTCTTAAGGGTTCAAATTTTAAAAAAAACGGCGAAACACGTGTTCAATCAATTGTGTTGAAGAGTATTTATTTAAAGTTTCAAGAAAATTAGACAACATTCTTTATGCCTCCCATACCAATTTTGGCAACCCTTTTCGCCCCCTTAGGGGTTGAAATTTAAAAAATCCTTATTCCTTGCCTACATTATATATAGACCCTCTGTCCAAAATTTCAGCTTCCTAGGTCGAGCGGCTTGGGCTGGGCGTTGATGAGTGAGTCAGTCAGTCAGAACTTTTAATTTTATTTATATAGATTTGAATTTTATTTATATAGATTAGATGTGATGTGATGATGCTGTGATTATATGTGATTAGCGAAAGTGAAACAACGATACCCTTACTCAATTGTTGGCCCCTGACGTCGAATACCTCGGTTCAACGCGTCAGGCGACAGTCCGTACGACATTAATCACTTGATTCGAGACTATACACGCGCAGAACGAAACGAGCGTTACTGCTCTCGACTCTTCCAATAAATCTTCTTAAATGCAATGGCAATGCAGTAACACATGGAAAAGGAATGAAAAGCACCGATAGTCAACGAAAGGATTTCGAAAAAGATTTTATTTTTAACTTGTTATCGTTACCTGGAGATATATTAATAAAATTAATAGGTAATTTTAGATTCTTTTATTCTCTTATTGTGCTAGAATTTGCCATCTCCCTCGCTTTCTGTTTAATTATTCAAAATATCTCTTAGGCTGCCTGGAAGAAACTTATTTTGAAATCAGTCCGCCTTTGTACATTTACACTACACTGTACACTGGGTAAGTAAGTACCCATTATTTTAGTTTTATTTCTTTATTTTTGTGCAATAAAGCGTAACAAATAAATGTCAGCCTTTTACATATACAATTAGTATAATTCTGCTTTATTCCACTACATAAAAGCAGACCATTGATAGAAATCATTAAATACTCGAAGCAATAATGTCTATTACGTTTTATGCTTGTCCTAAGTCATATCTCATTAATTCAAGAAAAATCAACCTCTATTATAAATACCTAGGCTTTCATAGTATTTACTTTCTTTTGTGTTTAAACTCAAATCAAAGCTGAAACGAAATATATGTTAGATTATTTGTACAGCATCTAATAACTACATCTCCTTAAACCTTATCATCATTTAAATATCCGGGGTATATTTTTTATCAATCAGATTCAACTAGGCCGCGGATTTCCCCACGATGTTTTCCTTTAGGGCTAGAGAGAGGAATTGTTACAATAGATTAATGTAAGTTCAAAAATCCAAGTCATTGGTACATACCGGAATTCGAACCCACGACATCGCATGTTCTAATATAACGATTCGTTCAAACCGTTACCTAGGTATAAGCGACCATACAAGATTATTTCAATGCGTAATTGCTGAATCACTAGAGTTTGTAAGTTACACGAACTTTCGTTCAACCATTTTCCGTGTTATAATGTTGTTTTCAGAGTTTTCTGCCTTACAAATTAAAGAATGGACGCTCTTCTATATTGTAGTGTAGAGCGGAAATTTAACAAACCCCTGATATTTCTAAAAATAAACATCTGAAGCAAAGTAGGTGGAATCGTGGCAATTCAAAAAAACCTAGTCTCTGCCTATCCTTTTGGTAAATACGCGTGATTTTACGTAATATTATGAAGTAATTTGAGATAATCTTCTGTAAAAAGTTGTTGGAAAATATATCGGTAAAACTGAGAAAAACTCCTATTTCAAAACTCGTTACCACGAATCGAGAACCTCCTTCTTTTTTTAAGCCAGTTACAATCTCTTTAAGTATTCGAGGAATTTCACATTTAAGAAGTAACTCGGTACCTACACGTTCTACTGCAGGGCATAAGCCTTATACTTCAGAGAAAGAGTATCGTAGGGTTTCATCACCACGCATGCCCACCGCGAATTGGTGATTTCAAGCGCTGAGGTTTATAAACACTTCAGAGATTTTGGTTTCCTCACGATGTTTACCTTCACAGTTAACGAGTGGAATGCCTCCTACATCCTCACGGTTTCTATAGAAACCAAGGTCATTGTTTGAATCGAACCCACGATCTCTCGAATATAAGGTAAGAGTTCTTTCGATGCGCTGCTACCGCACACATACTAAGCTACTAACAAAGATCAGTAATCTATATAGGGTGTAGCTAAAGCCCGACATACGTCCAGAAAAGTACTCGTTTAAAATGATTTTTTCATCTAAGTATTGAAGACCTTAGAAATCGCGAAATAAAACGGCCTTTCCATACACTTTAATGCTAATAATTTTTCGAGGTCAAAAATAGAGTCGCTTTTTCGGATGTAGACGTACTACACAGGATTTTTGTTACACCCTGTATTACAAAATATTTTATATGCTTAAGGTACAACTGCAATCATTTAAGCTAAGGCATTCTTAGTCACATTTGTATTACTTTTGTCTCCCAACTATGAGTTGATGACGTCAGCCTAGCAGGATTTCCAACATATTTCTTAACCAAGTACAGTTATCAGATAAAAATTATCTTAAAATTTTGTCCAGTTTGCGGTACTGTTTACAGTCTAATGTACCGTTTTTATCCCAAAAGCATAAAGTTAACCCGTATTCTAACACACATTCCTTAAAAAACTCCTGAAAGGCAGTTTTCAACCAAACCATCTGTGGTTACGTATGTTCATTGTAAAATCTCCACCAGAGACTATTTTGATTGGTGTTTATTAAGTTTTTTTAGGAGTCGTGTTTTTATAAATATCATAACATTTATATACAGGTATACATTGCCTCTGGCCCGACACTAGGATACCCTATGTCGTGGGAACCAGAAACAACGACATCACAAACATGTAAACATTCTTGATCTGGTCTTTTTTGTCCCCAGCCGGGATTCGAACCTAGGACCTCCTGCATGGTAGGCAGACGCGCAACCTCTACACCACAGAGGTCGTCATAAATAAGACCGAAAGACACGGACAATTTTGTATGCTGTTCAATGATTCGTGTTATGCTTCATTATCTATCTTGATTTCAGATCCTCAGTAGATCTTTGTACTGAGGATCAAAATTCTTGCTCAGTGTTTTTTTTGCTGACGTTAGTAGAGAGAGAAGGCTAACTTGAGGCGCGCAGCAGGAATGTGCCCGCAGCGCCCACGCACGCGCGTATTGTATGCAAATGCGTCAGGTCGCAGGTCGCCATTCGATGCGCGGCCGGCCGTGTGGCCTCCGCCTTTTTTCACTTTAGACACGGCCCATTATAAAATCCGGCTTGTCAACAAATGGAAAGATACACGGACAGCTGGATTTGTGGCTTCGAGCTCTGTTAGTGCGTTTGTTTAAACTAAAACATTAAACCTTCACATATGTCTATACATATGTACATATTCGGGTCTGCAAGTGATGCAAATTACTTCAGGCAGATGTTGCTGCCTGTACGTAATACAGAGAGTATTGTAAAGATGTTCTAAATTACACTGATGCCGGTAAGTCGCCCATTAGCTCAGTTGGGAGAGCGCTGGCACGGTTAGCCAGCCGGTCGCGGGTGCGAGTCTCGGTATGGGTGGAATTTTTAGCCTCTAAGCAGGTTTTTAAAATGCCTATACAGCAAATGACAATACGTGCACAAAAGAAAAATGTGTAGAGGAAAATCATGTCAAACAGATGGACAGTTCATAGGTTTTTGTTTACCATGTCTACATTAATACCTACTTACATAATAAAAAAACAACAGACATCCTATACACGTCCCACTGCCGAGCACAGGCCTTCTCTCAGAGAGAGTGAGGGCTTAATCACTACGTGTGCCCACCGCGGCCTAGTGGCATTTCTTAGCAAGCGCTAAGAAATCTAAACACCTCAGACACTTAAGTTTCCTCGCGATCTTTTCTTTCACAGTTAGCAAATAAATCGCTGAAATAAATTGACAAAAAAAGAGTGATGATAGCGCAATGGCAGAACGCTCGCCTCAAATTCGAGAGATTGTGGGATTGATTCTCGATATGGACCAAATACTTTTTTTTTAAGTTACCTGAGTATAGTAACTCAGTACCAATAGCGACTTCAAAGGCTTGTTATAGTGCAGTGCTATACCGAGAACACTAGTTATGAGTTCAGGGCTGGGCCCAGGGCGCGTGTCGAGCCTCCATGTGGCCTGGCAGCCAGCATGAATGGCCACATTCCGCCGAGTCACGCCGCGAGAGCATTGTGTCTCTCGCGACAGCGTCGCCGCACGACATGACTTTAATTGTGAATGAATGGGGGTCAGAGATCGACACGACGTATACATTCAATATTAATACCCATTTCCTGTTATGAATGTCGGTGGAACAAGCTATTGGAAATCTATCGTCTAGTATTTGTACCGACTTCTTCGACTTTTTTGGGTCGAATGTAAATGTGACAATAGCGGTCATGATTAGCATTTGTTTAAGGGAAAAGTTAAAGTTATCGAAATAAGAAACTCCAGTTCTGAGTGACCAAGCGGGGGTCGATCTGAAGTCCGATAGAGCCTCGCGCTGCAATTAACTTTTCCTCAAAAGTTTTTTCCTCAGCGTCTAATCTCTAATTATCGAATTCAAAAAGGTTTTCGTCATTTTAACGGTAATATTAAAACTGGAGGGACCTTTGTTTTATTGTTAGCTAATAACGATACCTGTGAAATTAGTTAAGCAGTTGTTATTAGTAGCGGTGGCTAGTGAGTCATGTTTTGAAAGTTAACTGATGATAAAATGCTATTAACTAACAAGTCTCTTTTTTAAAACTGTCATGAAGATGCTTCGCTAACAAATAAAACCGGAAATTCTCTTTTCTAATGCCAATGTGAAGTTCAAAGTAGATACTAACATCAATGAAAAGTACGAAAGCCGGGTCCTCGAGCGATGAGCTAATCTTCAATAAGCGGCCAGATAGAACAATACACGCTCGGACGTAGCAAGCAGGACGCGTCCAGAAATTTACTGTCCATAATTACAGGGTAGGCCCAGTTAATTGCAGCCGGGGCCACTCGTCCCGCCATCGCCCGCCGCTTTTTTCAACTAAATAAAAATTGACTAATATTCATAATAAATAATGAATTCTCCGTTCTCGGAGCTCGAGAGGGATTATGTTTTAGATTCGAGCACGATTAATGCAAGGTTTAATCGAGTCATCGCATCGTGTCGCGACAGTTAACTTTTTGTGGCTGTCGATAATTTCGATAATTTGATCCCTTTAAATTAAATGAAAATATTTGATGACTGCACGCATTTCAAGGTAGACCCACGCAAAATACGATGGCATTTTGAACTAATAAAGTAATACGAACTCTAAAAAACACATTGCCTGCAAACACGAACCTTTCTACAGACTATCGCATTTCACAGTTCTCAATGTTTACCTGTGGTAATGGATAAGTAATTGACGTTCTACTTATAGTACCTTCCTATTACTCAGAGAAAATCAAGACCATTGACATGGGTGAGTTCGGTAATTTTCCATCATTAATTACAACACCAGCAACGAGCAATTAAAGATTATAAATTAAAGAAAGGGTTTACAAATGCCCGCTAAAGGAAGATTTATCCCGAAACACCGTTGGCGGGAACGCTATTTTTAGTGAATATATCATCATTTTGGGAGAGCGGGGCAAAAACGCGAGCACCTCGTTGCATGTGCCTCGTACGCTCCGGGCTCTCCTTATAATTGCAGGGTTTCACACAAAACCCCTCAATTATAAAATAATATCAGATGTGGATCGGCTTTATCATAGTAATAACAATTATTATCACGCTCGCTCGCTATCATTACTGTTAAAATATGGCCGGCGCGGCGCACGCACTATGCAAACTTGAGAATTTGCACTCAGCTGGTCCGATCTCAGTAGTCTATTCTTCACGCCATTAAATCATTTAATTTCCATTATTAGTTTCTATATCCAAATACTTTGAGTTAGAGTGAGATGAAAGCTTTTGGTAGTTGAATAATTTAAACTATCACAAACTATATTCATAAAATATTTGTCACATCTTACCGCAGACAGTTGATAAAGATTTTTACTAAACAAAAAGATGCCTTAAATCTATTGTGTAATGCGTAATCGAGTAATAATCGCGTATAATTTGTAGCTGAGCAGATTAGAGGCAATGGTGGCCGTCGACTTTGATGGCAAAATAGCAGGCTTCAAGCGTCGAAAGATAGCGTCTCAACAGATTTATGTAATGGATAATATTGCTCTACTAAATAACTTTATAGTACGGGTCAGGAAGTTGGATCTCATTTAATCTCGTAATGCGCTGATTATTAAAATTCCCAGGCGAGTGGCCAGTAAGCACCGCCTCTTTGTTGTCGCAATCTTAATAAAGACTTCCTAGACGCACTACAAATGTATTTATTTTTATGGAATATTGTTGGCTTGTAAACTAAATTAAAGGTAGTGTTTAATTAACCTTTAAGTGGTTTAAGCGGTGGATTGTTAATACTTATGGCGGTATGAGAGATAATCTACGTCACCACAATAAACGGAAAGGTTCGATTTAATGCTAGTATAAACAACCCCAGCTGTACAGCTGTAGGTATAGTAATTTATGAAGTTCAATTATTACACTCAATTAATTGAAGGTACCTACATCTAGTAATATAATTCAGCAACAATCAGAGAGCTTGTAACCTAGTGGAGTATCGCCGTCGCGGACCTGCGATAGGCTGCAATAGACGCTGCAAGCCGTCTGTCAGCGACGATGCGCCCGCGCCGCTCTCCGTCATTACATCGGCAACCGCGCGATTAATCATTGCTGCTCTACCGGATAATTCGGCGGTTGATTTAGTGAAAAGCACCGTGTTATTACGGGATAAATCTCTATCTAGAAAAGCTAAGAAGCCCTAAGCGCGCCTCTGATTTATGAAGCCTCTATCCTCGGACGGGCTGCGTCTGCGCCAGATTTGTGATTCACTGGAGAAAAGTTTCGATGTTTAGATCTGTCAGTTGCATTTTATTTAATGGTTCTAAAATTATGTGTCAATTATGTTGTCATCCCACACTGTGTCATTATAATGTATCATTGATTATTAGTTGCCTACATTTTTATTTATGATATAGAAAATTTAAATATTTAAATGTTTCTATCTGTGGAAGATTTTACATTTACTTAGTCTGGTTACTCGTATTTGAACTTCTCTCCAGGCATTTAACAGCTCACTATATATTCAGCTGTCTTTGTAATATTTTGTCGATAAAACTTATTTCCTTAGATCAGTTCACACTGAGAAAAAAAAACAAACATCAGATAAATATTCTATTAAATGGCTAAATCCAAATAGGTACACTTAATTCTGCTTGGAGGAACTGCTCTCATGTGGAAAGCGCAGACTTACCCTTTGGTATCGAGTTGGCCGTAATGCCAGCCCGCAGATAATATCTTGATTTATTGAGGCTATCAAGAAGCCCCCCTCCACCCAAGCCGGGCCTAAACCGTTTACCGCCTACTGCACTTCTACTTGACTTACCTGGTTACAGATGAAATACACGCCGTACACGCATACCTAAACGTATTTCCCGGACATGATGGCATGATGGAACAAATCATGTAGTCGCTTGACTAGCTGCGAGAGGTGGGGTTGAGAAATTTTAAATCTATGATCATAATTTAAAGAATCAAGAGGTAAAACATGACCTATGTTCTCAGTATTAGATGGATATCAAATTCAATTAAGCACAATCTATTCGCATTGATGATACGTTCGAGCTGTTTTATACATTCGGATAATTAATAATATCTATCTTTGGGCCATCTCGGGCGTTCGGGGGCGTACTCCGTCGCGGGAAATTAATGAAGTCTTCCGCGGAGTGTTTCGCGCTTTAATAGCCGCCCATTAATTTTATCTCTACAGTCTGCGGCGGGAGTACCCGCGACGACGCGACCTCCACTATCTCCTGCTACATCGCTGCTAATGGAATGCCCGGCGATAGAAACTTTAGCAGCATGGCACCTGAGAATAAGAAAATAACTTCGGACAAAGAACGTCGAAGTAGACCCTGAGGGAAGACTGCGAAATATATCTCCTTGTAGAAGAGGTACATTTTTACTAAAGAGACGCAGTAAAAGTAGACTACGAGACTTGTAATTTAAGCCGCAAAGCGAGATGAAGGCACAAACAGTAAACGCATTTAAGAAGCCACTTCAGTACAGCCGTTCAATATTTAAAGTGCAAAATAAGTATTCAATAAAATGCCGTCCGTCATAAAACGCATCGCGCTGCGTCCATCACAAAAAACGGCGAGTGGAAGCTTCGACAAGCTCACAAAAGCTCGTAAAAGCTCTCGACTATTATGTAGTTATTGTTACAGGGTGGAAACACCATTATTACACGGGCTTGCCGGTTTATTTTGTTGTTTGGCGCGCCGAGGTGCCCGGCGCAGCGCGGTGTGATGTGTCGGTGTCAGGAGCGCGCCACTCCGCCTGCTATGCTGCCCGGATTATTTATAACACGCGCCTTTCTACCACTTCGGATTGCATAGCACTTTTCAAAATATATCAAGGATTAATTTCAACGTTAACCTCTACAGGGCTGAGGTTGAAAATACCAATGGATTTCTATTATTTTCTAGATCAGGACTAAGCAGGTTAAGTAGGTTTTTGGAAAAGTTCTAAGGGTAAAACTGGCGTTAAATGCTACTCATATAATCTGAAAGTAGAATAGGAGTCTGAGGGTGGCTAGTGCCAAGTCACTAGATAAGTAAATATAACGAATAGCTGACAGACAGGGTTGACAGTGTCATTCCGACTTGAGTCAAGTCATTTAATAAGTAAGTAAATAGATATTACGCTTAATAGATATTTATTCGTTTATCCCATATATGTCTTAGAATGAATGAATAAATAGATATTTGGCAGAGGATTGTCGGTCATACAATTTATCTATGGATAGCTCTTAATGTCTTGGTGAAAGATGTTTTTGTATTTGATGTTTTTTGTTATTCACAGCATAGAGCTTACCTCTAGATGTTATCTGACTTGCGCTAACGTTATCTGACAGCACTGCTCATATAAATATATGAGCAGTGCTGTCAGATAACGTTAGCGCAAGTCAGCATTACAATGTATCCATTGATAGCTCTGCAAATCTTAATGTGTAAGACGTTTTTGGTCTTACTTACTGAATAGAGCTTACATACGGATACACAGATTTATAGTTATCAGATAGCATTGGTTGAAACCAGCCTACTTAGTTATCAGCAACATACTTGATACTTATCAAGTATCAGTTGAGGTCACAATATTATGGCCTCTACGTAAAATATTCTCACACTAACAATGCACTCCGTGACAAAGTATTCAAAGTAAGTAGAGCAATGGGTAGAGTATAAAGCAAAATATTACAACTCCTAAACACAATCCTCTCATCGCTCCTAATCCTATTATTCACGTAAACACTTGAAAAGTTCTTATGACATCTCAACATCGATCCGAAGTGAACATCTCTCCGATCCGATTTTGTCTAGCGACACTTGTGCTCATTCTCCATAGCGGAAACTTGTCAATGGACACCTTTATTCCGGGATTACGCGGGATTTTGCATAGGAAACGGTCGTCAGATATCCTTTATTCAGCGATGAATGAGCGTGGCTTGAATAGACCGGCCTCAACAATACAGCTCTATCAGGGGAAGGAATCGCACGTGTAGTGAACGAAAGCACGATTTATTTACATTGTAATAGGTTGTCATTACGAAATATGAAATTGTGATACTCGATATTATTTGGAGTAGCCAAACCTGCTAAATAAATCATTTTTTTGCAGCCAAAGCTACATTAAACATTATAACAAAAAAAATAATTAAACTTAAAGATTAAATAATCACATTAAATCAATGAAATGAAATTTTATTTAAATTAAATATTAATTGAGACTCAATAATTACTTAATTTGTCTGGCAGCCCGTCCCCATTTGCATGTATCGGTCTTGCTGGCCCGTCGCATAGGGAAGGTTTGCACTGAAAGAAAATATCAAGCAATGTATGTGCTTGTATGTAAATGTTGTTGTTGTTGTTGTCAAAAGTAGAGATTCGGAACCTTTTAAAGTCAATGTAAGTACCTATTTCATATAATATTTTTTTCAAAGTTTTATTTACATTTTATTTTATCAAATAACATATTTGGACAAATTGTTCAACTCCACAAATGTTTATACTTATGGAATCAGGCGTTACTTTGAGGAAATCCATAATAGCAGTAAAATGTGAAAATTACTTTGCCTGAAAATTTAAAATTGCTTAAAACTCAAGCCCAAGCACTATGCGGTTAGTTAATGCACCGCCCTCCTTCCCACTTTTTCAAGCAGAAGCAAGACTCGAAAGCTTATATAAAGCTTTAATTTTTTTTAACTAAGCCTTCCGTAAGCACTACACCAGCAACCGACGACGCGAGCTTCGTCTCTACTTACCATGACTAAGCTCTCTGTAGCAGTTCAAGCCTGGTCGGACTCTTCCGACAAAAAATCAAGCCAGTTGAATCAATAAAACGTTATAAAGTAGATAAAAAACATTGTCCAGAGATGCATGTACACTTATCTATGTGTGGTGTCTTACCTGCGTATTAAGCCGACTTGGGAGTGTAGACTTAGGAGACTTCATAAAAAATATGCTATAAAATATTTTATAAATATCCATTATAGGTATGCAGCGTCTGAGTGGTTACTGCACCTATGTAGTGTAAATATTTAGAGAAAAATTTAAAGAATTATTTATATTACATTTGTAAGGAGTACACAAGAGTTGCCACTAGAGGGTGTATACAATATTTAGTAATAAGCTTAAGTTCTTATCTATCAATCATTAAATCACCCAGTACTCATCCTCTGCTGAATAAAGCTAGGCATGCCACTTTTTACATGGCAGCAATCTGCCAATACAGATCGTTGGTCCAGTGTTGTTATATTTTTTTCAAATCTTTGACATATTGTAATTTAAATATTAATAGTTTTGGTAACTAATTATTGAAAAGCTGACTTACATGTTTTAAAAACCTATTTAAAGGCTAAAAATTCCACCCATGCTGGGATTCCAACTCGTGACCTCTGGAGTGCCAGTGCCAGAGTGCCAGCGCTCTTTCCAACTGAGCTAATGGGCGACTCACCGGCATCAGTGAAATTTCGAACCTCTTTACGATATTCTCTGTATTACGTACATGTTTTTATCATTGACATTTTGTATTTTCTGAATTGATTTCTTAATATTGCGTTTTTTATTTTGTTATATATTTTTCAAATCTTTGATATTTGTTATTGCATGAGGTTATTTAAATGTTTTAATACTGCTGACACAAAATTTGTATGCCTATTTAGGTAGAGCACAAAAGAAACTGTATTTTTAACTGTAACACCTGATGTACTTCTGCCTCACATATCAATATCAGATTGCTTTTAGCAATAAGGCCGCCAATTGTATTTGATCTTTTGTATCTGCCGTTTCTGTAACAATTTTTCCGGTATACAATAAAGAATATTCTTATCTTATCTTATCAATAAATGAATTATGAAAGTGAGCAACTTTATCTATGTAATTTGGAAAAGTAATAAATCGAACTAGAAAATAATTAAAAAACGGCATCCAATTACCGTTATTAATAAGTATACGAACGGGTGTTGGTCTCGAATGCAGCGGAAGTCGGTATTGGATTGCAACTGGATTCGACACCCTTTTGCAGACGAGCGACGCTGAGTGTGCAGCCTACCCTTTTGCTCGTGCTAACTAAGTTACGCATGCCACACCTCCGTGAAATTAAGAACCAATCTGTGAATTTGCTATTAATACGTATATTAAGTTAGAAAATTTCGTCATAGGGCAGCAGTGTCTAAGGTTGTAGAACGTTTACAAACCTCTTTTATTTTATGGAATCCCATAACAAACTGCAAAACGCAATATTTGGCTTCAAGCTTCTGAATATACTCGTACAATTAGAGTTCCACAACACAAATCAAAAATAATTGGTAGCTGAGGAATTATAATATAACAGAATAATTCAACTATTTAGTAACGAATGTGACTGCAAAGTAGGTGCTCGGGGCTGCAAGTGATGCAAATTGCTTCTGCCAGATGTTGCTGCCTGTACGTAACACAGAGAGTATTGTAAAGAGGTTCGAAATTTCACTGATGCCGGATAGTCGCCCATTAGCTCAGATGGGAGAGCGCTGGCGCGGTTAGCCAGAGGTCGCGGGTTCGAGTCCCGGCATGGGTGAAATTTTTAGCCTCTAAATAGGTTTTTATAACTGTCCTTAGCATGGGTTAGTGAATTAAAGAGAATATAATAATGGAATGGTGCTTAAATATTTAGACGGTATGAAAATTTCACGATATGTTGTAGGTAATTTTTGCTTAAAGTTATTATTTAACTGCTAATTGAACGCCACTTTGCTCCCGCAACTTTTCACAAAGTACCTACTTTTCTAAATGTCTAATTTCATTAAAATCTTATTGTGTGCAAAACAGATCACAACAATTACACGATATAACCATAACCATTACCACCTCTGTGGTAATAATGAAAATAAGTATGTACTAAAACATGCGCATTGCGCACACAACATCGCCACAGATAATTTTGAGTATCTTAATAAGTATAAAGTAATAAGGATATATAAGTATATGGATAAAACCACAACACTCTATGAATTTAAGGTTTTGGCTGGCCATCTCTTAAACTTAGCATGATGCGCGTTTGAGATATCCGAAGACTTCCGAGCTAATGGCCAAAACTTCGTTAAGATCGGTAAAATCTGCCAAGCTTAAGCGGCTTAAGCTTAGGTTTATACCCAGCCCATAAAACATCCAGTAGTTCAATGTCACAGGGTAACTATTAGTCACAATAAGTAATAATAGCAAACAAACTATAAATAATACACACAAAGTTCAATGCTCTGCAGGCCGCGCCAAATGCTCTAGATGTCAACTGCGATAGGGCGGACCGTTCTGTATGGAATATAGAATAACATGCGCAAATAATAGTAATTAAAGTAGGTAGGTGTGTACGCGCATGCGCTGTGCGCGTGTGGACGTAATTATTGTAATCACGCTGCGCCCGCGACGCACCCGGCGCGCCCTCGCAGCATCCCGTGCGAAGAAAGACTTGCCGAAAAGCGGCGCGTTCCATAAGTTGACGGGCAAGAGTGTTGACAGTATAATTCGTATGATTTTGGCTCGATTTTGGTGAAAAAGGTATTACTGGCGGTTGTTTATTTTGAGGAACGCAGTGTGAAAATGGTTTGGCTTGTCGCGATAACGGTGTAATGTTGAAACACCGTTATTACACGGTATTTTTGTCATTTCTGCAACATATAACCACAAGCAGCCTATATAATTATGTCCTACTGCAGGGTATTAAACTTCTCTTAAAAAGAGAGAGAAAGAGTATGGGCTTAATCATCACGAGCGTCCACTGCGGTGCATTTCAGCCGTTGAGATATGTGAACACATCAGATACTTAGGTTTCCCTACGTTTTAGTTTTGATCTTTACTATTAGCGAATAGTATTCTAGTCTTACGAAATACACAAATGTACGTAAAAATTGTTGGAAAAATTGGAATCAAGCCTCGGACCTCTGAAATGTTAAGACAAGCGTTCTATCGATATGCTACCATCACAACAATTATAAGATATAATATAAGAATAAATACTGAATGTTAACTACTTCTGAAATTCGAAGGAGTGTGTCTACATTTTTGGCACCTTAGTACATTGAAACTCATGCGCAGCTGGCCGCCTCCGTCGCCGCCCAGGCCTGCGCGCGCGCCGCCCAATCGGCGTCCGATTGCGCGCACACCGCTGGAGACCTTTGCTGCCATTGTGATTGTATGTTTTGGGGTTTTATACAGGAGAATGAGTTTGGCTGATACAATGAAACCTTATGCAAAGACAAGAAAGAAAATAAATTCAATTTTACTTGGGTTTTTGGTTACATTACGGCAAAGGGTTCAATGATAAACAGTAATTACAAGTAAATATTTTGTATTATATTTTCACACTCTATTAATTGTGAAACTAAAAACTTTGACGTGCATTGAGTACCCTGAATAAAGATATTTGATTTGATCTTCGCAAATGATCTTGGTTAATTTGCTATACGTATAATATCGTCAATTTGCAATTGGCAATTTGCTGTACGAGTATAACGAGGTTACAATCGAACAGCAAATTGTCAATGAGGGAAAGTTAGGAAAACTATACCTAAACCGCAAAAAAATTGTGGATAGAAAAACAGGTAAAAACATAATAAAGGAACCTTAATGGGTATTGTATTGAACGAAAGAGTATCAAATTCTAATTTTGGCTAGTGATTCTTATTGCACGGAAACATTCAAAAGTAACATCTGTTTCCAGTCCAAATCACGTGATCAACTATCGACTGCGTAAAAGCGAGTGTATCCTGTCATATGAACCGTATCCGCCCCGCACAGATTGGGACGCGTAAAAAATGGGCTGATTTTTATTATAGCACGCACTATTATGGGTTATTTTCTTTATTATGCACCGGAAACATTTGTTGCCATAAAAAAATACACACTCGAAATGGTTATTAATCACGCGAATTTGTATCGTCAATCCTATTAATATTTTCGGAACTTACCTTGAATGAGGAGTAAGTACAAAAAGAATATTAAGGCACAAACATCTACTTATATAACTAGCCAAGAATGAATCTAGAATACTAACAAAAATATTAACAGTTATATTAATAAGTAAGTATCTTTGATTACTCAAATATTAATAAAGAATTATTCCTACACCCCTAACAAACATGTTACGATATATTTTTTTGCTCTCTAATACTTAAAATAAGATTGTTTTCTTCCATGATATCCGTGCATCACTTTTATTCTCAAATGTTAATACGGTGAGGTAGCATACAGACAGACAGATACACTAAATATGTGTGTCTACAAATGATTTTTTTTCAAGTTGAAATATACACGGATATCAGCTTAAATTGCGTAGCGGGAATTATCGGCTACGCGGCCTACGTTGCTACGCCGTAGCAATAAATTAGCGCCTAGCTATTGCACAGTGCAGTACTCCACTGGAAGATTCTGAAGGTACACATTAGGCCATATTTGTTTTAGAACATAAAATATTGCTAAATGACTTACTTTTTTTATGTCTTCATGAGTTTGCTCTAAAGATGGTGTTTTTCGGTTGGTAATAAAATCACTTCGTCACAAATCTAGTCCAAATAGTCGTAACATTTTTTTATATTAGTTTCGCGTGACACATACGCTCTCGTCCCGCCCTCGTACTCCCGCCCTGCGCCACGCACCGCCCCGCGCGTAAACAAACAACCTCCACGCAGACACGCGGCCCGACCGAGATGGCACTATGAGGGAGGGAGACGGCGCTCGTTCAGAGGCGCACCTCGAACCCTACAATTAGTTGGCGAGATTCGTTCGCCGCAATCGATTCGTTAGATAATTGCTCCGAGGATTTTCTTTTTTCCGGCTGCCGTTTGTTTTGCCGCGAGTGTCTCTGTGGTCGAGTTGGATTCTAATGGGCTGAGCGATGATGAACTGTGCGTACTACCAGCAGGCCGGGGGCCCGCATCCCGCCGCTCATAACGGCAACAATAATTACTATAACAATGAGGTATGTAATGTGTACTGGAAAATATGATAACAATATTCTTTATTGTATTGGATAACACTTATCTTTTTACATATATTAAGCGAAAGTTTGTCACTTTATTTTATTTCTATTTTGTGATTGCGTTGAAATTAAAATTGAATTCTCTTCGAAAAATGAGTGAAGCAGTTTTGTAATTATTTAAATTAAGATTTAAGTTGAGCGCCTCGGGAAGCTATTTATATCTATATATTTAACATGTTTTATACTGTGTGCTCTAGTGTACGATAAATAATATTCTTACTCATGTTACATCTACGCATTTCTTTTTAGTATTCATTTTATGAAGGTACACATATTGCAAATATAATTTATTTTATTCACTATGTCATCGGTATTATTATTATTAAAATTCTTTATTGCACCTAGTAGATGTTGTACAATAGGTTGGGGTTTAATACTAATTAGTAAAAGTGAATAATTTTACAAAACTATTTGGAGGCTAAAAATTCCACCCATGCCGGGATTCGAAACCGCATTTCTAACTTTTTTACAATACTCTCTGTATTACGTACAGCCTCTAAATAGGTTTTTAAAATTGTCATTAGCACGGGTTAGTGCATTAGAAAAAAATATAAAAGTGAATAAGTAAAATCAAAACTAGACCCAAATCTACTTTTATTCTTACAAAAACTATGAACAGACAACAAAACAAACAAAGCAACAATTATAATAATCTGCATTCACCACTTATAGAATAATTTTGAAAGCAGCAAACTCTAACAAACTAAAGCAAAAACCCAGGCAACCTCTGTAATTGTACAAAACTACGCTTATCTAAACGACATGTCAAAAATTAGGGCTCTCATTATAGCACGTCGAGCGAAAAAAAAACTAACACGACATTTCACCGCCTTCCAAACAAAAGACGCTCAAGAATATGAAATATAACAAAGCCTTTGAGAGCAACACCTCGGCGCCCAACAAAAGGTGGAATGGGAACAAAAATATTTAATTGGCGTGATTATGTGAGGCATAACGACGCACAAACACCACCGGCGCCGCACAATGCGCCTCCTGGGAGCGAATATCGACGTCTTTGTTAGCAATTTCGAGGCACAAAATTATAATGCCAATTGTAATTTGATAAAACACTATTCGTTCCCTGTTGACGTTCGCGCTCGATCGCGATAGAACTAATAAGTGATAGTATGCAAAGGTCTTATCAAGGACCGTTTACAGCGCTTAAGCTTCGGGCCATAATTTAGTCTATACATACGTATACATTACTGGTTTTACAAGACAGGATACGTCTTATATTCTGTGTATTAATGTGAATATTTGTGAAGATGTTTGTTACTTAATCACGCAATAGCGGCCGAACGGATTTAGATTAAACTTGGCGTACAGATTGACAAAGATCTGAACAGAGTCTTAGGATACTTGATATCCTGGTAATGCGTCCTGCACTAATCCTGGGCAGACGAAGTCGCGGGCACCAGCTATGTTAGTCTATCTTATACTGATTAAAATTATATGATAGCCTAATATGGGCCTAAAGGACCACTGAATAAGTACATTGCTTGCCCAAATAAACGACTGAAAATACAATTTTATTGCGTGCGCGAGTTTAATAATAAGTACTTATTAGGTCCTCAATATACTTCGACCAGACATCAGTGAAGGGCAAAGTAAAAAGTATCCGAAGTATCCGTATATGCATGTAACGACTGACTTATGTTATCCGAGCGAAATGGGTTTGTTAGGATCGTGGCAAGTGGCAAACTCTGTCTGTAGGTACCTACCCCTCGGTGATACAGGCGTGATTTATGTTTACTTACATATATTATATAGAATGATCGATAAACTTTTCATTAAGCTACTTATGACGTACCAGGTTTACCCTGTCTTGAAAATTTCCCAAAGACCGAAAGCAACGTTGAACAACATTTCATAGAAATAGTGGCCCAGGGCTTCAATATAAGATTAACTAAGTCGATATATCTCATACCCGGGCATTTAGATGCAATCGACCAATATAATGTTGCAGTCTAGAATCAATGTCAAAACATGTAGGTAATTTTTTGATGTAAGTTAAAAATATTAAAAAGATCGGATTATGAAAATTATCTAGACAATTTCACCTTGTATTTTCTCCCCAAGCTAACCATACCAAATCAAAATATCGTATCTATACTTTTACCAATATTTCTTTATCTTTATAATAAGTTTAATGGCAGAATATCTAATGCAGTAATTACTCTTTTCCATAAGGTTCTTCGCTCATTGCTATAAACAATTCTCAGAGACATCAAAGAGTGGCCTGAAAAGTGAACAGCTGTTTTTTTTTATTATGAGGCATATGGTGATAGTGCTGACACCTTGTATATTCTTTTGTATATGTGTAGTATTCTGAGACATAGGCTAAATATAGTAACGGGAATTATATATATATATTGCCTTATCGCGCGTAGCCCCGTCTGCCTGAGTGATCTTAAAAACCATCACGAAGGTTAAGCAACACAGGGCGCGCTCAGTGCATGGATGGGTAAACCGTCTATGAAAAACGCTAGTGGCATTTTTCCGAGCGGTTCCATGCTTCGCAAGGCACCAAGCAGTTGGTGCCGGCTGCCATCGATAAATGGCAGTCTATAAGCTAAGTCTATAAGCTAACTTCTGACAGTATGACCAGCCACTAGTCTTGTAAACCTCCACCAACCCAGACTTGGCCCCCGTGGTGGAGTATGAGCTAGACCTTCCTCAGGGAAGAGACCCATGCCCCTCGGTGAGGACATAATGAGTTGATGATGATGATGATATATTTAGCCTGCATTTTTTCCTTGGGCATCAGTTTTAAGCTGTCTTATGTAGTCTGCTTATTGTATGAATATTTGTAGATTATGTTGCGTAGTAATTTAGGTACATAAATGCCTTGCATAACTCGTGTAAGTTCAAGATACTTAACGAAGTACTCTACCAATAAGGGTGGACATTTGTAATAAGGACAATTCCTGAAACCGCCCAATTAGAGTTTGTGCTTTACAACAAATTTGTGCTGCGGGTTTTGTTACGGAGGTAAATTTTGTGAAATATCAGAGTTTATGTAATTTTATAACGTTGGCGCTTTGCACACTCTACTAATGTCGCAGCCTTCCTTAAATCAATGGCGACAGTCTATTCTGTGCAACACATATTATTGTGAGCATTATTTAACAAACAGCGCGACTACTGAGCAGTAAAAACAGTAAAATTTTATATTTTCCCTAAAATAAAAGAAAAATAAAAGAACAATAGATATTGTAAATAAGTAACTCTTACCGACTTCTTTAAGGTATTGCACCTTTTAGAAATTAGTCTTTTTAAAAATCCTTTAGCGTTAGTCTTATAACAATAGTCCTATGACAGTTTAAGCCCAGTCTTAGAAATAATAATAATGCAATGAATAAAGTTCCTAATGCATGTCGACGACGACTTTCTAACAACATCTCAAAAGGATTGTGTTTAATAACGATGACTGGCTTCTTGCAAGCAAAAAAGGCATTTTATAATAATTATATGCTTGATCAGTGCTCTCTATTCACTGCCCACTGTTTGAGCTTTAGAGCCGTCACTTTTCCGGTAGGTTAATTGAACTCTGAACCCTATGTAATGTAGATGTATGCAGAATTACAGAGCTGCGACTAATAAAAGGCGTAGAGCGCGAGTTTCTGAATTATAATCTGATACTGCTACAATAGTATTGATGCTACGATGAAGCGATGATTATTACAATTTAACATTACCAATATAGTTACTTAGCATTAAAAGGTGTGTGCTGACACTGTTTTATTTTTATTTATTTATTTTCACACAGCTTACTATTTTAACAGGGTATAGCCCTAATGCAATAGTGAAGACACACAAAACAAGAATAACATAACCTTAACAAACTGTTGGACGACTGCCTCGTTGTTGTAGCGGTGGCACTTTTGACTACCAACCCAGTGGGGGCCGCCGTACATTTGTAAGTAAGTAAGTAAGTAATTTATTTGTGACTTAAAAGACTTATACTAGACTACAACTAAATTTTTACATACATGTTTTGGTTTATAATCAAAATTATTGAGCATCCGCTGCTGTGCTAGGCTCATCACCTGTATTACAGCAGACAGCGCCTACTTCCTGCGTTTACAAATAATAATCTACACCAAATCCTAACTATGATAGTTTAAAAAAATTGTACTGTGCAAATGGCCTCAGTCTGGCTGTATTCCCATATTTGTGATGTCCTTGCCTCGTTACCATACTTACCATACTGGTTACTATAGCGGTTACTGTAGCGTAGTTTGGGTCCAGGACAAGTGATAGTGTTTTGTGGAAGTTATTATTTTTGTTATTATTACTCCGGTTGGCAGACACAAGTTACAAACGGAAACGTAAACGTATCATACATTAGATGGCAGTAAAGATACAAAGGGGACATGGACTTTGCCTTTATACGACGATTTCTTTCAAAATAATTGCGCTTGGTCACCAAGTAAGAGTAACATTGTAGCGAGTCGCAATGTCCATTTTTATTATAAGTGCAAATAGTTGCAACGTTATGAAACGTTCACACGTGCTATATGTCCCCTATTAGTGCATGACTGCACATCGAACGACTACAAGCGTGACAGTCGCAAAGGTTTCACAACATTCGGAGGAAATATAGCTACCTAGTTTGGGACAAGAGGCGCTACTTCGTGTCTTCTCCACTGGTGTGGACTCGGAACTGTCAAATACAAATATATTTTAGCACTTCGGAAAAGAAGTCTAAGTCATGTGTTGTGTATAAGTCATGTTAAGTTATGAATGTTCCTAGCTGACGCCTCAAACGTTGTTTTGCCATATTTATTAGCCTACTACCTGCTCTCATCATCATCAAGCTATTATTAGTCTACTGCTGGACATATCCCCCCCAAGCCCCCTAATGAGCGCGGAGGAGGTCGATAACAAACAATGTGACACGAACTTTTATATGAGATTGATAAAAAAGAAAATTACATAGATATTTTAAACTATAAAATTACGGCGGGCTTATTACAAAAAATATCTCTTCCAGACAACATTATATAATATATGGCTTGCGCCAACGATACCTGATAGCACTATCTAATTGGTTATCCAGAGGTAAACTCGATCTAGTGAATAAAACAAAAAACGTCTTGCACCGTGACATTTGCATAAATAAAATGCGTAAATTGTATTACTAAAAACCCTGTCAATCAACTATATTTATTCGTCAATCCCTTAATACGTAATCACCTAATCTCTGTCTGGTATAAGTCCTAATCGAGCCATTATCATTCGCCAAAATTTCAAACTATTAGGCACTGCTAATATCATCAGTAAAGGGAGGAAAGGCCTATGTTGCTACGAGCTTAGGCACTAGTGAATAGCACTGTTGCCTTAACAGTAATAATAGGAGCTGTTTATAAAGCCGCGTACACACGGGCAAGGTCTCCCGGGTCCTACGCCGACCGAACTCCTAATTACAGGGCACGGCCGCTCGCCGCCGAAACGGCTCCGACCCAAATCTTCTTTTATAATTAAAAATGCTCCAAATTAAATTCGCTCGTGTGTACCGACTATTTTAATGGAGACTTTTTAGGGACCTTTCTAATTAGTTTTTGTTAAGTAATTTAATGAGAAATGGGAATAGGCGAGTCTGCAAACAACATTTCGACGGGATCATTAAGGTCGTCGGTTAATGTGATAGGTGTGTTGCTCGGGGAGTATCGTTATCATTATCAACCCTTGTATGTCCTCACTGCTGGGGCACGGATCTCTTCCTGCATCGCAGGAAGGGTAGGCCATACTCCACCACGGGGTCCAAGTCCGGGTTGGTGGAGGATTGTAAGACAGTGGCGGGCCTTACTGTCAGAAGTTACCAAGCCGCCCATATGACCTGAGGGAGTATGTTAGACATAAAAAGAGAGGTACCTCCAAACCTATTTAAAAACCTATTTAGAGGCTAAAAATTTCACCCATGCCGGGATTCGAACCCGCAACCTCTGGCTATCCGTATCTGGTCGGGTTAGTGCATTAAAAATAAAAATAGTGTTACCTCCAAACCGTCAGGAAAAATTAAAATTAAGTAATGTAAAAACATAATAATTATATACGAAATTCCTCTAAATGTCGATTGCATGTTCTTTAGTGCCTTTGCATCAGCACCAGCTTAACAACAAACGAGGAAGAATCCTAATCAAAACTAAATTTAAAAAATAAATTACGATTAAAATGGAAAGGATGCAAAGATCTTCCAGCACTAGGGTATTTTGTTTTTAAAATAATTTTTTGCTTTTCATTTTTAAAACTGTATATTGATTGATATTTTAGTCCTATTATGACAGTGGAGGTATACCATCACTTCATGTAGCCAGTCGCAGGTCGTCAATATCTTCATTTGATTCATCATTTGTCGAAATCGGTTTAACCGTTCTCGAGGCATGCACATGTTATATGAATAAACGCTACATAAATAATACATGCATACATACATACATACATACATACATACATACATACATACATACATACATACATACATACATACATACATACATACATACATACATACATACATACATACATACATACATACATACATACATACATACATACATACATACATACATACATACATACATACATACATACATACATACATACATACATACATACATACATACATACATACATACATACATACATACATACATACATACATACATACATACATACATACATACATACATACATACATACATACATACATACATACATAAAAAGGAGTGAAAAACATACGCGTCTCTTGCTTTTGCAGTTGCGGTCATAACGGTAGACAGAGACTTGATATATCATAATTTTGTTACAGGTTAGTATCGACCCTGTGTCCACGGATCCCAAGTGCATGAAGATATTAGTAAGTAGCACGTTTATTATGTGTATCTATTTATATATTCCCAGGCGCATATACTACACAGAGTTGTTTTAAAAAATGTGCAAATATGAAATGGGCACATACTATGACTATATTTTCGAAATTATTTTATCAATATAAATATAAAATAAATATAATTATATTTTATTGCACACGAAACGTTAAACAGGACATTTCATAAGAAATAACATGTACAAAGGCCAGGTCATCTCTGCAATAGATTTCTTCCAGCATACCTTAGTAGTGAGTCGGAACAGCGGTAAAAATCGTATAAAAAATAAACTGCAAAAATCCTTGACCTAAGCAGAAATAATACACTACATAAATACCTAATTGTACTCTAACTTAAATTTATACGACAAATATTGATACATCTTGTAGTGTGCAAATATGATATTTTGGTTAAATTATTCCGGATCAATATCTTGAATTTCTAAAATAGAGTCCTAAGATATTAGATTATGAAAGTTCAGTGTTTATTTTGGGAAATAGTCAAACTGGAAAGTGGTGATTTATAGAATTGATTAATTAGAAAGAAGACGCTTTGAGCTAGTGAACGTTTTGGGAAAGTATTTGATTATACATATTATGTATTAAGCCAACAGATTATGCATAAATACACTATATACCCCTGGTTTCTCGTACACTAACAGTCTGTTAATCTACTGTTAACAGTTGTCAGTTGTTTTTTTTTATGCACTTTGCCCAACTGACAGCTGTTAGCAGTAGATTAACAGCTTGTTAGTGTACGAGAAACCGGGGGTAAAAGTTTAGAAACAAACTTTTAAAAGATTCAAAATTTTAGGAATTCGACAATTTTGAATGCAACCTAATGGTCCGAACCATAAGATGAATTTCCTAAAGCTCAGTAGGTATATCCATCCTAAAATAAGATTAAATATATGCCCACTAAAATGGGTAAATGCCTACCAAAGGTTAATAATCAAAGTGATTTCGCTACTACGCGGCGTCATCTCCGTAATCACAACGTATAGGCCAACCACCCAATGAAAAATATTGATTGACATATTTTAGGTTTGCACTATTGTAAATTTAAAGTAACCTTGCATAATAATAATATTTATCGAAAGAAAATGTTTGATATCGGTAAGTCGCCCATTGGCTCAATTGGAAGAGCGCTGGCACGGATAGCCAGAGGTTGCGGGTTCGAATCCCGGCATGGGTGAAATTTTTAGCCTCTAAATAGGTTTTTAAATTTGTCCTTAGCACGGGTTAGTGCATTAAAAATAAAAATAGTATAATCATGTGGGTACAGTGATATCGTTCCGATGTAAAACCTAACTGCAAAGTAGGTAGTCGGGGCTGTAAGTGATGCGATTTGCTTAAGCCAGATGTCGCTGCCTGTACGTACCTAATACAGAGAATAGTGTAAAGAGGTTCGAAATTTCACTGATATCGGTGAGTCGCCCATTGGCTCAATTGGAAGAGCTCTGGCACGGATAGCCATAGATTACGGGTTCGACTCCCGGCATGGGTGAAATTTTTAGCCTCTAAATAGGTTTTTAAAATAATATATGTTGTCATTGACTCATACCATGTCAGTTAAATTATTCTTGCTAAAATTTGTTATAAGATAAACACTACTCAGGTCGCGTTATGGGATATTGCAGTATGTCACTGCATAAGTAAGTAACTACATAAATATTTATCCATGGATAAACAATAAATTCCTGACTGACAGGGTGGTCAGACATACATACAATTTAGCTATGGATAGCTCTGCAAATGTCCTGGTGTAGGAACATTTTGAGTATTTCATTGAATAGACCTTACTGCTGGATAAATAGACACAAAGTGATGTCGGATAGCGTTGGTGCAAGCCGGCCTGAGAGTTTTATTTCCGTACATTTGTGAAGTTATAGCAAGAATATCACTCGGAAAACATTGTGAGGAAACCTTCATTACCGGCCCCTCCGTATACCTCAGCCAGCGCTTGAAATTGCCAATCGGCAGTGGGCACGCGTGGTAATTTAGCCCTTACTGATAGTAGCCCCAGCATGATTACGGTATAGACAGATCTTTGCTTGTGGAGGTAATAGCGGAGAAAACGGTTGGCAAAAACTAACGTTAACAAATTCTAATATGTACAATTTGTAAGTATTGAACGGTAACTGCAGCGTTGAGCCGAGATGTCGTATTGTTTCCGTGCATTTTCCGGCACGGAGCGAGGAAATTATATCGGAACGAATAATCGATGAGCCTCAATCGACGTCGACGTCGATTTCGACGAGCATCGAAATCAGTAATTTATTTTGATTTGTCGAAGTCAAGGCGGTCGCTGTGAAATCGGCATTGTTGCAGGCGGGGAGAGGCGCTGGTAATGCATTCGACACGGACGCTAAGTGTAGCGAGGTTGCAGTCGGCACTATGCCGACCGTCATTCGCTCAATTTTACTTATTGATAGAAATAGCGCTTATATTATTGAATTGTTACAGGATAAATAGTAGGCTTTTTGTCGGAAGAGCAATTCAATAATGTGTATCTTTATCAACCCTTGTATGTCCCCACTGCTGGGGCACGGGTCTCTTCCTGCATCGCAGGAAGGTTAGGCCATACTCCACCACGGGGGCCAAGTCCGGGTTGGTGGAGGATTGTAAGACAGTGGCGGGCCTTACTATCAAAAGTTATCAAGCCGCCCAAAAGTCCTCTGACATGGCTTAACGACTGCCATTATAATTATGACAGCCGGCACCAACGGCTTAACGTGCCTTGCGAAGCACGGAAGCGCTCGAAAAAATGCCACTAGCGGTAGTCACGGGACGCTCACCCATCCTGTACCTGACCGCGTCTGTTGTTGCTTAACCAAGTGATTGATTCCAATCACTCGGTTCGCCTAGGCCACGAGCGCTTATACAATAATGTGTAATACTTACGAAACTTTTAGTTTAAAAATACTGGTTATACTTAGTTTCTAAAATTGATTATCTATTTACTATTTTCGAATTTACCCATCTTATTGAGATTTATGATGTTCACTTTTTGCGTTTTTTATGTAGGTAACATATATACCTCCCACTGCAGGGCACAGGCCTTCTCTCAGAGAGAGAGTATGGGCTTATTTACCACGCATGTCCACCGCGGATTGGAAATTTCAAGCGTGAGGTGTTCAAATACCTTTGTGAGGTATGTAACTTATGATGATGATGTATGATGCGATGTTGAGTATCTAATTAAGAAACTAGTTAAGATGATAACTACCTTAGATACTCAGATTTCCTTACGATGTTTTCCATAGTATTTCTTAATGATTCGCGATACTTATACATAGTTAACGTCGGGGAATAAGGTAATTACGTTTTACGTAATAAATAATCGCGATTAGACCCGTTTTAGTACATTACACAACTAGGGTGGTAATACAAAGAAAGGCCGAGATCGCAGAAGTTTGCGGCCCGAGCTGCAAGCGAGGGACGTAAATACGAGTATGCGATCGAGAGCTTTCCTTATTACCTCCCGTGTTGTGTACATCGTTTTATGTCTACACTTGGCCAGAAAGCGGCTTTTTCCGTACGCGCAGCGTGCGGAAAAAGCCACTTTATTGCCAGGTGTGGCATAAAATATATAACGATGTTTTCCGTCACGAACAGCCAGTTTAGCATTGGTACTAAAATGTCACAAATACAGGTAAAAGTATTTAAAAAAATAGAATATGTATGATTTTAATTATCCTTTTACGCTTGTCAAATGTTAAATAGGGACTTTTGGTCTTTTGATACTGTAGTAGCAAAATCGAAGGACGCAATAATAAAGTGAAATAAATGCTGATAATTTTTATTGACTTTTAATTTATTTCTAATCAGTTGATTAAGCAGAAAGGGCAATTTATTAACATATTGTCCAGTTACTTCAGTCTTTTCACTACATACGTACATATATAAACTCACGTCTGTATCCCAAAGGGGTAGGCAGAGACCAAAGAATGCCACTTGCCAATATCCTGACAAATCAATTTCGCTTCATCAACGTTCATAAGTCGTTGCATGCACGCACGACGGTTCCGGGTACTTTTTATCTTTCCTTTTGCTAATAGGTACATCCCCTATTTGGTCGATGTATGTTCGCCTAGGACGTCCCTTACCAGCCCTTCCACTCACATTCGCAATTAATAATTGTTTCGTCAATCTTTTTTTTCTTCATCCTCTTTTCACTAATGAAGAATATTTATGATACATGTGAGGTTTCTATGGACCTAGATGTGAATGGCGATTCACTATGAGCATTGTTGAAAATAAATACTTATTTCATAATTATCTGTACTAATATTAAAATTTCCAATCTTCCCATTTTTAGGCACTATTTGATTTTTTTTTAAATTAAGGAAAAAACAAACATAAATAAAGATACAGTACAATTGGCGGCCTTATTGCTTAGAGTGTTAGATATAAAACTAACTAAATTTTTGCGTTTGAGTTCTTCGTGCAGTTTTCACAAAGTGATATTCGAGGGACTGTACTTTCCCTATGTTGTGACAAAGACTGGTACGCCGCTCTGATCTCGACGTGACGCTATTGTCCACTCGAAGGACTATCACAATGTGTCTCTCACATTCTTCCTTGATTATTTCAGTCCAAGACATTTCATGCTTAGCGAATCAACCATTCTGTATAAAGAAATAACGTGCATTGCGAAGTATTAGTACTTATTTCCACTTAACGCGACTTTTACGTTCCCGTCATCTATTAACCCTTTGCAAGATGTCTAACTGTCATTTGGACTCCACCTATTGGCGCATTAGCCGCGCGATAACCATCAGCTAAATTAATTATGCCTTCATTCGTACAAGTTAAATAAAAATAAAGTAATACCATTAATGCGTTCTTATTTTCTTCGCAATCAGCAACGCCTAGAGAGCCAAGTCTAGCGTGATAAGCTTAACATTTTGGGTAGTAATTTCTGAGTCGAAACGCGTTTCCATAAATTGTTAATGTTGAAAATTAAATGTAGTTGTTTTGATATAAAACCGAGGCGTGTATAGACAATGAGCAATTGAAAACGCTATCTGAGTTCAATGGTGAAGGTACTCGTACAATGTGCATTGATTGGTAGAGAGCAACATCGGGCGCGCTCGGGCGTCTTCGCCGCCGCCGCGGGCGCAGCCTCGCGGGGCTCGCGTGTGGCCAAGACGTGCTACATACACTTAAATAAGATATGAGGCGATTTAAAGCACTTGGTATTCACAATTGATGCTTTATTGTCGTAACGGATAGTACCGTAAGCGGATAGGAGGAGGCACTTGTGATTTTCTTGAATTCTTCAGTCTTTGACTAAGAAAAAACCGTCCAGTGATGCTAAGTGTGGCTATTCATTCTTTATTGAACAGTCGAAAAAGTTTTAGGATTAAACCCCTTGTGGTCATCGTTAAAGTTTCAGGATAGGAGTAGGTATACCACGCGTAGTAATTGAGCTCTTTCTCTGTCTCTCTTTCTGAGAGAAGGCATGTACTCTGCAGTGGAACGTAGATAGGCTACATAAAAAAGTAAATCCAATGAAATATTGCATACAGTAAGGTCTGTGGATCATACTGTATACATATTTCATTGGATTGTAAGGTCAACAGATAAAAAAAACTTAGGTCTCTTACACCTACAGCGAAGATGCAACTCCTACCACTTAGGTGAAATGACCACTGAGACGCTATGTAGACCCTGGTGTATATTTTTAATTAATTTCAAAATAAAAAAAAAACTTACCCAGCACCAATACCGTTCTCTAAGCTAAGTTACTCAGCTTACATAACGATAGCGGTAAATATACGCTGATATAAGAATTACTGTGTTGTACAACCTATTTGACTTACAAATCGTCTATAGAAAGGTGGGGTACGGAAACACATGAGCCACGGCAAAGACGGCTAAAGCTATTTTCTCGAGAAGTAGCTGTGACACATACAAAGCGCGGTGTGGAGAAATCTCGCTCGGTGGCGAGACGATCCCCGAGTGCCCGTCTACAGTTTCGAGGGCTACTCCTAACACATACATTTGTCATTCCTTTCCTTGTACAATAAAGAATTTTCTTACATTCTTGTTATTCGGTTAGTGTTTCTCTTTAACATAACACTACATGCTTTCTAATCATACTGCCTAGAAATTAAAACGTCAATGCATTTATTTTACTTAGGTTTTATATTCTCAAAACATAACATAATCACGCCTTGAAATATTTTTTTTTGCAATTCCATAAAACATAATATAACGTAACATAACCTCACGCCTTTATCCCAGAGGGGTAGGCAGAGACCACGGACTGTCACTTACCACGATCCTGACAGATCACCTTCGCTTCATCAACGTTCATAAGTCGTTGCATGCACACACGCCGATTCCGGGTACTTTTTATCTTGCCCTTTTGCCAATGGGATGCATTAGCAAAAGGGGAAGATAATCTATCTGGGACGTCCCTTACCGGCCCTTCCACTCACATTCGCAATATATATTTGTTTCGTAAATCTTACTTCCTTCATTCTCTCCACATGTCCAAACCAATACAACGTTCCTTTTTTAATTCTAGTAACTACATCCTCTCTCAATCCAGTCTTATATTGAATAAGTGCCTACGACAATACGAGCAGCTTTAAAACGGAATTGTAAAGTTTGATTAGCTGTACCTTGCATATAGTTTTGACGAAAAGTAGTTTTTGCCGGTAAATGTAAAACAATTTTTGTAATACCCTCCACTGTCTGTTTATAAGCTACGTTAATTTGCATTATCTTTTTGGAAATACATTATTTACTGACTTACTTACTTTTGCTAAATTATTAAAATGTTATTATAAGTGGTAGCTCAATGGGCAGAACCATGGACTTGCAAGCGAGAGACCCAGGTTCGATCCCCAGTGCGGGCATGTACCAATGATATGTTTATTTCAAAGTTACGTACATTTGGGAATTTGTAGTCGCAATACCACACACTAAAGGTGAAGGAAAACATCGTGAGGAAACCCCCGTTTAGTCGGCTCCGCACATATTGACTAGTCTTTCCTGCGGGCTAGACCGACTAAGCTGTCAGGATTGTATAGGGCAAGCATTCATCATCTAAAACCATGTCCCAGGCACTACAGCATCCGAGTGGCCCCTTTACTCATCTAGCGTGAGTAAAGATGCCACTGGACACTGTATAAATCATCTCACTACGTAGATGCAAAGGCTATTGTTTTTGATTTGTGCTAAAGCAAACACCGCGTGGATTTTTTTTGACAACTATCTGTTTGAACCATAACAATACCGATTCTATGCGTGAGTTTTACCGGATCTCTGTATCCAGAGCGCCAGATCGTATTGCAAACTGCATTGGGTGCAAATGGAATGCACCTGAATTTCAAGTAGGGGTTGGGAAATACGTGGAAAAGTGGTTTCAGGAGGGTGCGCGACCGCGGGGGTGAAGCAGGGGTTCGGGGTGTGGAAGCGCGCCCTCGCCCGACTTGATACAATCATTCCTGCCGATGCCCCTTGCCCTGTCGGAGTGGCTATACGATTTAGGTACCTACCCTATCTGCCTGAAAGTTAGGTAGGTACGTTGTAGATTTGTAGATAGAGACTCAACTCTTCGTTTGTGGCATTATACCAGCAAAATTATGAAATAAGACTATTGATTTGAGCAAAAAACGACAAAAAAGAAACCATTTCCATACATTCCGTTATTGACTGCCTCGTTGGTCTAGCCGTTAAAGGCGCTTGGGTACCAAGAGGGCGTGGGTTCGATTGCCACTGGGGGCCGCCGTCCATTTGTACGAGTGGCTATAGTCTGGGTGTATTTTGATGTTTGTGCCGTCGGTACCTGGTTACCATATCACAGAGTATCCTAATTTGGGACCTGGTCAAGTGGTTATACGCATGTATCCCGGAGTGGTAGGCAGAGATCACTTGAAGGGGTTGCAACGATTCTGACTTAACGTTTCCGCATACACGCAACCCGGCTTCGGGAACTTTGTTTCTTGCCCGTCGCTAATTCGTCATCATCATGATTTCAGCCTATTGCAGCCCACTGCTGGACATAAGCCTCCCCCAGGGTGCGCCACAACACCCGATCTCCCGTTTTCGCCATCCCTTCACCACCGGCCACCTTTTTCAGGTCGTCGGTTCATCTGGCCGGACTAAAGCCAGGATTTCACGGTCGTATTGCGCTCAGTCCGAGTGTGCCATCCGAGTAAACTAATGCTTCTGATTGGCTATTTTGGTGTTGTCACGAAAAACCGTCTAATCAGAGTCTAATTAGTTTACTCGGATGGCGCACTCGGTCCGAGCGTACTAAGACCGTGAAAACCTGGCCTAACTTTTCATAACTGAATATAATTTACTAGCCCACTCCACTACTTAGCTCACGCGCGAATAGGACTCGAATAAAAGCAGCTAATCGTGGATTAAGTTCTGAGAAGATACCTATAGCATGATTTGACAAACACTTACATATTTTTAAAAACCTATTTAGAGACCTATTTAGAGGCTAAAAATTTCACCCATGCCGGGATTCGAACCCGCAACCTCTGGCTATACGTACCAGATACGTATAGCCAGAGGTTGCGGGTTCGAATCCCGGCATGGGTGAAATTTTTAGCCTCTAAATAGGTTTTTAAATTTGTTCCTTAGCACGGGTTAGTGCATTAAAAATAAAAATGGTGTAACCTATTTAGAGGCTAAAAATTCCACCCATGCCGGGATTTGAACCCGCGACCTCTGGCTATCCGTGCCAGAGGTCGCGGGTTCAAATCCCAAATTGTCCTTAGCACGGCTTAGTGCATTAAAAAAGAATATAAACACTTACATAGTCTTTATTTATCTGAAATTTTTCATACTCGTATTTTTATAGGTACTTACGATTGTCAAGTGGTGTCACAGGCGGCATTCACGTAAGAAGGTATTAGCATTTCTGTAAACATTTTTGTTTTCCCTGCTATTGTTAGTAAAGTGCCGTTATAAAGACACACTCGTAGTCCAATCGGCAGTTTAATAACACCTTCCATGTCTGCTTTCGCTTATTTCACGTAACTAACAACTATTTACAGTAATGTCAGAATTGTAACATTTACAGCACACATTCGTAATAAGCTGTTATTACATGACGCATTCAGCGGGCTAAATTGGAATTGGTAACTTGTACACTTGTTGAAGATGTTTATTTAATGTACAAAACCTTAATTGTAGATATAAACTACACATTTTACTTAGCGTGAATTAATTGTAGCTACTGTCAAGTTTTAATTGGTTACGTCGTAACTGAATTATTTAGCCATTCATCATTGGAGTTAACTGCAGAACTACGCCATTTATTGTGGCTCAATTAAACTTAACGGTCCCGGTACTTCTAATACCTATTCAAAGCCCTTGAGATTTCTATACCGTTAGCGATAGGTACCTACTGATTTTATAAATTTAAAAATGTAGAAATCAAAATCAATCCACATCTCAGAACGAAAATTAACTAAACGATTTTCCTCTTCAATCATCGTGAACGCGTTTATTTTGAAGCGTTTGCGTATAGCGCTTGAAATTACCGATCCATACTAGCCCAAGCAAAACGCCAAACAAAAAATTTTGAATATATAATTATAATCAATATGTATATTATTTACTAAAGAATTAGTTATTAATTGAAGTATTGTTTAATTAGTTTAAATTGTTCTCTGAATTAACAAGCTTATTATTTATTCTTTTGACCACCCATATTTGGGCCTCCTCCTTTTTATGCCATCTTTTACGATCTTGTGCGAGTCTTGTCCAAGCATCATTACTTTGAAAAACTACATGAAAAAATATCGTATTTGAAAACCACGCCGCGGCGTTTGGTTAATCTACAAGGCCTCGAGGCTTACTTCTTCCGATTTTTTTTCATAGCTGCACTCCGTCCCTTGTGGAAAGCGTTTACACGTCGTCATGTCGCTTGGCTCACAGGTGCTCTACGAGTACATAGTCTGAATAGTTTAATAGGGGAAGGCTCCCCGATGAACCCATGGCTCGAATAGAAATATTCGTGTTTTCCTACGGCGTTCAACGTGTTCATTTTTTATATATTTATATCAATTGGTCTCAGTCTCGAGCGGAAAGTGGCTGTCTAATAACAAACCGTTTAGTCTCACGTCGAGCGTCCAGACGAAGCTCCGTACGAGAGGCGGACAGCTCGGTCACTTCCGGCTATTTCCGGACGCTTCAATTTGTCGTTCCCCTTTGCTTGGACAGGTGATTTTGCCCACAAACTTTGGAAGACATTCTTGAGTCGTTGGGTTAACGTGGCATTACATCTGGTGTGACAGCATTTATATTTCTTAGAACTGCGTAGTGAAAATAAAAGTCGACGGCAATCCTATTTATTTTCTCGCGCAGAATTTCCGTCTGACTCATGAAATTTCTACGTAATTTGATTTCTTTGCACACGCCGCCCTCTCATGCCATAATTTTACATCTCAGCGTGAGTTTCGTGTTCAAATTAAAATGTTTATTGCGTTAAGCTGAGTTCGCACGGTCGCCCTGCGAGCGTTGGGCGTCGCGGCGCGGAGAATTTTTATTTCGTTATTCCAGACACACCCACCGGGCCGACCCCGCGCCTCGCACCCCCGTGCTCACCTTGTACGATTTCACTATTTTATGAACCCGAAAGCACCCCTATCTAATGTCGTATAATGCCCTGCGACTGTCATTTCCGCTCCACCCGTTCGAGGTGTTATACACCTTGATGCCCCGTCATAAAAAACGGTTTGCGAAGGCAGCGACTGGAGCATTTTATTCCTGTTATGCGTGTCATAAAACTATTAGACGCTTAAGCTATTTTTAAAGCGACGACGTCGTCGGCTCTGGAGAATCTTTAGCGGTTTGTGTCGTGCGGAGTCCTGCCCTTGGGGTGGAAGGGCGCCATCATATTTTTTCACGCGAGGTTTTTATACCTTTATGGTGTTTTCGTTCCATTACACTTTTTTTCGTTGTTGATAAGGTTTTTCTGTTGCCGGCATTATATTTTATTATCTTTAACACCTTGTTGGATGCTCTCCGCCGCCATTACACGTCTGATGGGAGTTTTGTGTCAGATGTTGGAAATATGGTTTGGGGTGGGGCTTTAATATCGTAAGTTGAACATCAGGGCCATTAAAAGAAGCTTTTTGCTACGTTTTTTGGTGATTGTGATAGAACTACCTAAGCACATGTTTCTAATCACAACACAATGGATGCGGTACGCATCTTTCGTTATTTCTACTTATCTTTCCTATAGGTACTCTTGCTTAGAGGCCCATTGGTATAGGACAAACCTAGATAACAAAAATATAATGTCATTTTAAAGTAACATACGAGACGAATATTTTTTTATGGCACACCAGAAAATAAAATCACATTCAGACAAAGAAAATTTCGTAAACTGGAAGTAGTATCACAAGATCTATATAGAATTTTCGAAACAAAATATAATATATGTATATATAAAAATGTTTGATCGTCACGGAAATAAACATTATTTTCAATCAATTTAAAACACTAAAATAGCCAAGGCATTGGCTCGAAAGAACGGCGTGAATAGGGGAGGCTTAAGTTCAGAAGTGGACAAGTTCCAGCTGTTTAATAAGTTAAGGTCGTAAATAAACAAACTGGCATTATATATGCTGCATTATTACACTGGCGTATATATGCATATACGTAATGAGATAATTTACACAGCTTTACTTACACTAGATGAGGTAAGGGAGCTGCAGTACGATGCTGCAGCGGCCGGGACATTATTTTTTAGAGCAGATTTGCCGAGCACTTAGAACTACCATCCTATATAACAGCTAGCCTACAGGAAAGACAATTCAATACGGGCGGAGCCAACCAACCCGCGGGTTTCCTTACAATATTTTTCATGCATGTGATATTGCTACTACAAATTCGCAGATGTACGTAACTTTGAAAATAATTGGTAACTGCATGCCCTCACTGGGGATCGAACTTGGGTTTTGAGCTCATTTTACCTACAGGCCTAGGCGCAGGCAGGCGGTCGGTAAGGTCCTGCGAAGCGGGATAATTGTCTTACCTGCTCCCGCGCCTGCTGACCTTGCGGCTGCGACGCTTTTGAGACGCGGGACGTTTGACCTCTCCTCAGAGAATCCAGAATAACAATTTGAATAGCTACCCATGTGAACTGTCACTGTTTGGTTGATTAAATTTGCTATGGCGTGTGTAAATCAATAGTTTAAAAATAATTTAGAGGCTAAAAATTTCACCCATGCCGGAATTCGAACCCGCAACCTCTGGCTATCCGTACCAGATACGGTACTGGTACGGATAGCCAGAGGTTGCGGGTTCGAATCCCGGCATGGGTGAAATTTTTATTCTCTAAATAGGTTTTTAAATTTGTTCCTTAGCACGGGTTAGTGCATTAAAAATAAAAATAGTGTAAATCAATAGTTCTCAATCGGGAAGTCGTAGGTTCGAATCTCGACATGTAGAATGACTTTGTTTTCTTAAGTTATGTACATTTGTGAAGGTATACTAGTAATACCTATCGCTCGCTAACTATGAAGGAAAATATCGTGAGGAAATCTGAGTGTCTGAGGTGTTCAAATACCTCAGCGCATGAAATTGCCAATCCGTGATGGGCACGCGTCGTAATTAAGCCCATACTCTCTCTCCGAGAGAAAGCCTGTGCCCTGCAGTGGGACGTAGGTATACCTATAAGGCTTCATACAAAATATGTAAGTAGGTACCCAAAAGGCAACATCTGTTCACTCTATTGCCAGTTTTTGCAGCAGTTAAGAACAAATAAACAACATTACTAGAGTTGTACTTTAATCAATTAAAAAGTTGTATTAAAATGCTTTTGAGGTTTTCATGTAGGTATGTAACCTACTTTTTAAATATTTTGAATAAGTAGTGTACAATCGACAGCACATCAACCTTTATAATCTTCTAACTACTCAGTTACGTGACAACGTAAAATCGGACTGCTGTCGACTGTACCACCTGGCTTTCTACCTCGATTCCAATCTCAAAGACCCTGTTGCCATTTGAGATGACTCGACAAACAATAAAACGCTAAAACACTAACGGTAAGAGCCATTAAGCGTCCCAATAAGCGACACATTTTGAAACAAAAAAGTTTATGCAAATCGAGCGGTTCGAAATAAAATGGAGTCGCTTTGTGGCGGTCTCGCGCGCGATCGATACCGCCCGCCCTCGCGACCTTGCGGGGGCGGGGCGCGGTGGGCGGGGCGCGGTAAGAGGCTGGGATTGGTCGCCCCGCCCACGCCCCCCTCCCGCGCACCCACCTCGGACGTCCGAGCCGGTTTGAGCGTAGCGTGAGCGACGGCGTAGCTCGACGTTTCTTACAGTCCGTCCGTCGCGCCCGCCGCCCGATAAAACAAAACGCCATGTAGACTGGCTGAAACAAAACGCAAAAATTGAAAACAATAAATCGTGCAAGTTTTTTTTCCGCGTCCGGCATGTGCAGAGACGAAACCTAGTGGGAACAGTTTAGTGCTTGGACAATAATGATAACTGACATGTATGCGCCTCTACCGGCGCCATCGACCAGTAAATCCATTGTAAGTTCTTTTATTTTTATTACGTCAACTCACATCTATATACCAGAAGGGTGGGCAAAGACCAGTGTTTGCTATTATACAATTCTTTTAAAGAAGTGGGTGTTTTAGTTTCTTGTTAACATTACTTTTGTTGCCGTACTATACAACTTAGAAAATGTTAATAAATTTTATAGGAACATACACAAAACACAAGATGGGTTGATTTCTTCAGTTAATTCTACTAAAATAGTTATTTTCTGCTAACGACTTCACCTATTCATCTGTAACTACAGTAACTATGAGCCAGACTTTTAATGGTTCTTTTAATTCATTAGATACCTTGCCCCCTTGTGTGAAAAAGATACCTAGGTACCTTTTTCATTTATATTTTTGAAAAGATGTTTCACAATAAATTCTACTAGTTGGTTGGTCACCATAAAGAAAACTATCCATTTCAAGTCAAAATCTAAATAATTTTACATACCTACTATAAAAACAAGATGTTTACTTAATGAACGTCAAAACTGCTAGTTTCACAATTAATAGATTATATAGAGAACAAAGAAACTTCACGTTTATTCTTTTCAAAAAAGATTTTCAAAGAAATCTATAGGTACCTGCTTACAACATGAAAGAACTTATCAATCAAATATTAGACATATGACAGGATGAAACGTACGAGTCCTGAATAGTACAGAATTCTCGCCCGCGGCGCCATCCATCTTATTCGGCTATACTAATATTTATTTGTCATCGACTCATCACTGACAAATCCAGGAAATCAGTCGGGAGAACAATTCAATCGAACCGAGTGAAAGCTCTACCATCGGATATTTAATTTATGAAGCGTTGAAACGGGAAACAATGTACCATTGTTCCGTTTCGATTTACCGACCCACAAAATTGTCCGTGCCATTGACGTAGCCTAAAATAAACCTTATATAGCTTTCTATACGGTGTTGATATGTTTGGGTGGATAATTTGTCAGTGGAAAGGCACCTCTATGATTAAGTTTGTTTCGATGATCCTTTTTTGAGCGTCGTACATTTTGTTGTTGGCTCGATATTATTGATCACTCGCTGCTATTGATATCGATCTTTTATTTGAAACATTATTACGATTTGAATTTGTAATGTAATGTAATAATACACCACTACACTGATGCCTCCCTGATTATCAAGTAGGTAGGTACAAACGTTACATTGATTCAATTTTACATAAAAACTTATCAGATTTTTGGTTACTTAAGAGATTTTTCAACAAACATGTGAAAAAATGAAAATGAAAACTACACCTAAGTATAAAGCAACTTAATTAGATCTATTTTGAGTGGTAATTTTTTTTTATCGACCCTAGATAGATGGGTAGGTTTCTTTCACTTTTTTATTCGTTATTTTTGTCTGTGCATCGAAATTATTATTGGGTAATATTTCTGTACCTACTAGTGTGCACGTAACAGTCCTATTTTAGAATGTATGTTTATCAGTGGAGATATTTAATTGGCCTCTTCTTTAAATCTAACTAGCCTCTGTTGTTTTTGTACACTGACAGTAATCCTAAAATATATAAATGAACAAAAAATTAAGTCAATATATGTATGGATTTATGTAGCTATAGATTGAATAAATCCTACTTGAACAATAAAAATATTTGTACAAAGGTGGGCTTGATACTACTTAATCAGAATTTTCTTTCAACTAACCTTGGCGTATGAGGATAGAGGGAAATGTACTTAGTACCAGGAAAAAGATATTGCTAACATTACATGTAGGTACTAAACAATAAAAAATAGTACCATAAAAAATAATTCGTACAGTGTTAAGGTTACTCAGGTTTTATCTACCAAAATTCAAAATATGTCAATCAATGCAAAACCTATGGGGTTCACTATGCCACACTTCAATACTATTATGCGTTCCTAATAGATTTTTTGTCGCTTTCCGTCCATTCACGGGCTCTGCATGAAGCCGCGTCAATGGACAACGAGCAAAGAAACCCTACGAGCAAACTTTCACACTCGCCGACTTCTTTTCACTGGCAATAGAGACTTTATGCACATGAAAATACGAAACGTTAACTGTTGGTGTCGTAGCAAAATAAATTTGCCCCAAATGGCCCTAAATGGCTGTTGTGCAGATTAAGGTGGCTAAAGCTTTGTTGTCAAGCCATTTTTGGGACAAATCCTCGATGCCAAAGTGGCATTAGGCAAACTTGTTGTGTTGACAATGAACCCTTGAGATATGTCAGTTTCGATAGCTCGGGGTTTCTTTGCATGGTCTTCACGCCGGATTAGACGCTTTTAACATTAGGCTTATGGCCACTTATGGTTCCACTCCGGGTCTTAATGCTTATATAGGACTCTTGACACTTAAGGTATACGATATGAGTAATTAGTAACATGGTATGACCGTTAAGGTTAATTTTAAATTTTAATGGAATATAATTTTTATCAATCTCAAAAAAAGAAGAGATTCTCAATTATACCGGATTTTTTTATGTGGGCTTTAAGCGATTGGTAATTTCTAACACTGAAGTATGTGAACAACTCAGACTCTCGGGTTTCCTCGCGATGTTTTCCTTTACAGTTAATGAGTGGTATTGCTACTATAACTTCACAAATGTAGGTAACTTAGAAAACAAAGTCATATGCCGGGATTCAAACCCACTACCTCCGAATGTTAACTACCTTCGGCGTTCTACTGCAGTGGGCACGCCTTGTTAATAAACATACTCTCTCTTCTGAGAGAGCCCTATGCCGTATACACAGGCTACAAAAAAAAAATGCGACGATTTTTTACCACGTTGCCCGAAATCATTAATTATTTTCGTCAGAAAGGGAAGGATGGTCCCATATAAATTTGGTCAAAATTTGCTGATGAAGTAGGTACGTCTATGAGAAAAACACTTCTTTTCTGTGCGCGTTTTCTTGCGTTTTTAAAAGTAGTTATGTCTTTTTCCAATTTTCCTTGGAATTGGATGGCAACGTAGGCACACAATAACATATCATTGTATAAATTCTTACTTAAAATATTGAAAAATTATACTTGTATGATTCTATATTTTTAAAGTAGCTAAGACTAGCGTTATAGCCCAATTACCAATTTTTGAATGATGGTGATGGAGGATGAACCATTTTTCAAACACAGTGTCAAATCTACTGATTAATTTTATAATAAATTATTTATTGTCAAAAATACAAAAGAGCAAACAAACACAATCTAGATCAGCTCAAAAATTTAATAACCCTTGAAAAAATATATTTCTTGCCGCACAACAGACCGACAGCCTTAATTTGTTTTATACCGATATTTATTTAGATTTAGACCTACTAGTGGATTAAGACACTATCTATTCTTTGATTTAGACACTTACTTACAAGTTAATTAAGCGCTCAGTAGCGTAATTAACACTTAAATCAAATCTGTGTCTGACTGTCTAGTTAAAATATTTGTCTCCATAAACTAATTAGTAAAAATAAATACGACGTAACGTCGCCGATAGTCGGTAATAATTCTTTTTTATCAGAGCAACGGCGTCATGCTTAACCCGTTCATTGACAAAAGGTATTTAAATTAAGCTGTCGAGTTCGCGTTATTTAGTGCGCAAGCGCAGCCGCGACATTCCGTCGACCCATTAAACACGGCTCACGCGAATCGTGGTAGTGCAGCACAGATTTAGATTGAAAGTAATTAAAATTTCGGTTCATTTTTTTATGTAGCCTATAAACCCCCACTGCAGGGCACAGACCTTATCTCAGATAGAGAGTATGGGCTTAATTACCACGCGTGCCCACCGCAGATAGCAATTCCAAGCGCTTAGGTATTTGACTACCTTAGTCACTCAGGTTTCCTCACGATGTTGAACTTTGAAGGCACTTACTTAGTGAGGGAAAACCCTCTGTATGTTTGTGGCCTTATGCGTGAAAATTATTCCTCACACTGCAAAAACGCTCACTAAAATAGTATGTGGTGGTTTAATACAACGCCTCCAGGAGTGTTTTAGAGGAATCATGTTATTATTCATATGATTGTATGTCTCTACCATGTCGTTTATTCCAAAGACGATTTTTGTACTTATCTATCTTGTCCTAGATATCTGTTTAATTCAAGGGTTTCTTTTAACTTTGAATCCATAAACATAATCTACTGATAGCTAGTTAGTTAATTAAATTTATTCTAATTATTTCCATCAATAAAATTGCCATTAATTCGGCAAGACTCTGTTATTACGTTGTGATTTTGACTTAATGTTATTGAAATTAAAACCTCTCAATCCGTTTTTAACCTGTCTTATAACTCCCTCCCTGCAGCAGCTCAGTGCTCGTAATTAGAGACAGATGGTTATTTATACGAGCATCCGTCAGCAGCAGCGTCGTCCCGACGACAAATTTAACAATGCATGTCCTGTGACACCGCTCTCCTGTAGCTCCTTTTGTCCTGCGCGACATGTAATGACGTGCGAATCTTCGCTTTGTCGCTTCGCGTCTAACGGGAACGATTTATTGTGTTACACTCTTCTTTTTCATTTTACTGAGCCAATTTTGTGCCTTGCTTCGTTTTCACGGTTCGATTGTGCAGTAATCTGTTTGTTCTTTTGACAGCTCGAGTATGAATTTTGTTGTTGGTGAAAAAAATGTGTCGGTATCGTCGTTCGTGCTGTTCAGCAAGGGATATAATGGAACACAAGTTTTGAAACCTTGAAACGTATCATTCATATAACGTAGCAATTTACAACAATGATTGCCTATTAGTGTATCTAAACGATTCTACAATTGTCATATTTATGCTCCAACTCACGTCATCGTGCGGTTACGAGCACCACCCGATGCAACACGTCCACTCCAGTTGCAACATAGTGCAGTAATTTCGCAGCACCTACCTATGCTATGTGCGGTTTATTAAAAGCAGCTTAACATTCGTCCCGCAACACACTGGCAGCATAAAAACGGCATGACCGCAGCGCGCTCGCTGTTTCCTGCGCCAACCACAAATGGCTCGTTAGTAATGTTAATACAGAGAAACAGTTACATGGCGATTGATAGTTATTAGTTCATAGTTTGTGTCTTACTAAGCTTACTAGCTGGCTAGCGTCATCTGCCTGACCCCGACCCGACCAAATACTGAACAATTTCAATCGTGTAACTATCAAATTATAGTACCTACCTATAGAATATAACAATTCGGAGATTTGCAACATAATTTGGTCATTCGATACCTGTGTTCAGCTCAGTAGGTAAATAACAACTACGTACACGTAATACATTACTTTATCCGTCCTGCCAGCTACGGTGCTCTCAAAATGTATAATGTGCAACAAAGAGTATTAATCAAATCTATTCTAATTTCTGAGTTACCCAGACGACAACATCAAAATCATGGAAAAGTTTACAGACTGGGGCCATCAGCAGGTACAATTCAATACGAAGCCCCAGGGGAATTAACTCACCCTCAAAGTCACGACCTTAATGTAGTGAAATTCAGCGTGCTACAGCATCAGCTAGCCAAACAGGCAGTCGAAGGTATATTTAACAGTCCACAACTCTACAAGGCGCAGGAAGCGAAGCCAAACAGGCAGTCGAAGGTATATTTAACAGTCCACAACTCTACAAGGCGCAGGAAGCGGTCAGCCGAATCTTTTCATGACGCCGTTAAAGTAAAGACATTGTTAAAGACGCATTGATAGTTCACCTGTCATAATTTGAAGGAATGTCTTTCGCCAACACCCCGCTGCCGGCTGTATGAAATGCGAAAAATCGTTACATAGAAGTATGGCTTCGCATAAATACGTAGGCGCACGGTCGGCGCTCGTTGCCTACGAATAAGATGTTTGACGTCCCGTGTATGCGGGTACAACTACCTATACAACTATAGGTAGGTACCATAGCAATTGTATACTTAACAGTTTGACATATAACCGTACCTAAAGTTACTGAACGATAGAAATACTCGTAGAAATTTACAGTCACTCCAGGGAACTAGACCACCTCATGTGTGGAAAATGTCATATATAAAGCAAGTTGAGTGATTTTTTTCCGGAAGGCAATTTCACATCAACCATTCACTGCCGAGTCATTACGGTGCAAATATCACCGTTGAGATGCTCCGCCAGTGACGGGCGCGTATTATTGAATAGTTTTTAAGGTCGTGTTACTTTTCCTAGCATGAATTATTTATTTTCTTTCAACTGTTTCTCTTCAGTTTTTTATTTGCATCATAATTACTTACCTACTTCTGTTACATATTCATTGTTCTAATGCTTATTATTCTTGAAGAAAACTCTATAAAAAGTATCGTGAGCTATGCAATGATTCACGGCAACGATTCTTTGAGCAAACATCTCCGTCACGGGTTGATACGGTAGATCCTTCGGGTTACTGACACAATCACCGTCATTGATTGCTCTCGAAGTATCTTTTGTTCGTCTTTGTGTTCTCAAGCCGCCCGTCAACTAATGGGAGTCTCCACTGACGGCTCGCTCTAAAAGAAACTAATACACTAACCGATTGCCCCCTGATTTTTAAAAGGATCGTCCCGATTTGGGAGTCATTAATGTCATCGGAGACGAAAGAGTCAGCTTCTGGTAGTGGAGCAGACGTTCAATGACAAGGTGCTTTGTTTTTAGTGACTCGAAGGATTTTGGACCTTAAGCATGAGGACATACAATGTCAAATTAGTCGCGGGTATTGGTTGACTTAGATCGTTGATGAAGGGCGAGTGTTTTGCAACTCACGGCATTAGCCGGGCTTGTTAGTGTAGGTAGAGAGGTTCGGCGGCGGCTCGGAGGCGCGTAATGAATTCGAGGTGCAAGTCATCGGGGGCAGAGGCGCCGTCCGTCAGCGCCTCGCCGCCGCGCGCCCTGACAATATCTGATCGCCATACAACGGACGGTTATTTCTGAACACACCGCCACCACTAATTAATGCCTCAAGAGCCGATAGAAAAAAATCAACAAGAAGCGACGTCAAGTTCGTTGCCATCGCGAGTGTTGAATGCGGTGCGATTGATAGACAGCGTAGTTTTGACCAATTATTCTGTAGCTCATATCGGTGAATCTAAAGTAACCCGCGTAGTCATTGTGCTTCAATTGAATCTAACCCTCCTGGTTGGCGTCCGTTTGTTCTTCTCTACACTTGTTTCTTGCGCCTGTCGTGCTCGGTGCATGTTGCGGGCAATAATTAATTTACATCGTAACAAGAGGAACAAAAGGTGCCGAGAGCGTCGCCTGGACCGCGATCCCCCGGGGCCCCCCGCCGGGACTCCCGCTGCGCCTGCTGCGACCTAATTGATACGAACACCGATAGCGTCGTACCCCACACAACACCTTTGCTATCGGTTATCACATCACCATAACAATAGACTCTTTAATACTATTTAATATCTATGAGCTTTTATCACTCCGTGACTGTCACTTTTCAGCGAGTTTGAAAGTCAGAAGAGAATCCTCTGCTGCATGTTCCGTGGGATAGAGTTTTATTAGGGCCGCGCGATAACAATGCCCATAATAAATCTCGGGCCATTAGCGAAACCACTGCACACATCGCATTATGTCCATTACAAGAACTATCGGAAATTGCGACTATTAAATGTAGCATCCGGCTTTTAAGTGTAAATTTTCCGTTTGCAATTTGTACAGTGGGGTCGCGGTTAAACAAACCCGGGCTCCTTAAAGCCATTAAATGCACTCGCGGGTCGAGGAGTGTTGTTATGTATTCGGATGTCACTCTCTCAGCTTGCGGGGCGTTTTTAACCGAAAAGGTAGGTATGTAGCTGACTAAAATGAAATAGAAATTTGTTTGCTGATATTAAGATTAATTCACATTCGTTATCGTAACATAAATCATAGTATAACATAGTTATTTGGCTTATGATTATTCAATAAATAATTCATGCATTTAAATTCGCTATATTTAAATTACGAAAGTACGTTCACATAACTGTTCCATAATTACAATTGAAATCAAAATCCATTAATTACCTACTTCTTATTTTTATAGTTTTGCGAAACGAAGAAATTTCTTGAGATTGCTCAAGCTCATATAAGAAATTTCTTGCGATTGCTCGCTGTAGTAAGATTCTTTACTCGTATGTCACATTGTTTTTACGTCCTTTTGTCTCTACGCCGATTTCTTTCAGCGCCTACATTACCTAAACCAACCTGACTTGGTATTCAAGTAACATCATAAGCTTCGTCTTCACTTTACAACAGGTGAGCCAGAGGCGAAGTACAAACACCTCTTATGTAAAAAAAAAAACAAATATTTTAACACTACGAAAACCATAAAGTTTAGAAAATTATGTAGGAAAGTTGGTACAGAATATCTCTACGATGAAATATACACACAATTCACAAATCATTTTGCTTCAAATCTGTACCAGTAACCTACCCAGCTACGTCGGGGGAGAGTCGCGTGGGGCCATTAGTCCCCTTCGCGTCGTCGAGTGCAATATTTCACAGCCTCTCTAGCTTCGACACAGAGACGTATGCCATGAATACTCGCCAAGCACAGCCGGGGTGAGGGGTTTAAAGTCACTAGCTATATGACCCTTTTGTGATTTAACAGAATGAGATCTGTAGCGAAAAACTTTGCGAAAAACTACGCCACCGTATCTTCTCAAAGTGCCGCTCCATCATTGGAAGTTAGCAGTCAGCTCTGTGTATCATTCTCTGGTTCAGTACAATCATTCAGTGCTGAATTCTCAATTCTTTCGCTCTTGCGACATCGATCCTATGCGATCCATCGATACTTACAATATTTGCATTATGTGGGGAAGGTAACTATACCTTCCGCATGCGTATAAGTTGTGTATGCAAATCCAATTATTTTAATTGTAGTGCTCTAGTTGAAAGCGGTGGTAGCTCAGTGGGTAGAACCACAGACTGGCAAGCGAGAGCCCCAGGTTCGATCCCGGGTGCGGGCATGTACCAATGACTTTGTTTAATTTCAAAGTTACGTACATTTGCGAATTTGCAGTCGCAATACCACACGCTAACGGTGAAGGAAAACATCGTGAGGAAACCCGCGGCTTGGTTGGCTCCGCACGTATTGACTAGTCTTTCCTGTGGGCTAGGCCGACTAAGCTGTCAGGATGGTATAGGTGCTGGGCAAGCCTACACCATCTATAAAACTATGACCCAGGCACTGCAGCGTCGGAGTGGTCCCTTCACCCATCTAGTGTGAGTGAAGATACCACTGGACGCTGTATAAATCATCTCATTAAGTAGATGCAAAAAGGCCAATATTATTAGTGCTCTAGTTAAAATCAAGAATCTATCAAGAAATTTGAATCAAGCACACATGTAAAGCAATGTATAATTTTAAATTAGTAGGTATATCAGACAAGACAGATCTATTGCCTAGCGTAGGTGTCTAAGATATAATAATTAATAAATTTTCGCCCTTTTAAATCATAAGTCTGATAAAATATAGGTACCTACTATGTAAACTAAATAAAAAAAACGTGATGATGCACATATAATTGACGTAAGAAAACAAACTTTGAAACCCGAATGTAAAAAATTGGTCCATAAGTAGATAAAGTTGTTTGAGGTGGTTTTAAAAGAAGGAGGCCTATGTTTCATACGAGAGAACAAAGAGGCATTACTGTATTTAAATTACTCAGAGGCACGTAACTATATTTTTTCCACCTTTATGAGATATCATGTCCCAAACTCTTAATTTATTGAGGTACAGCATCGAGTTGTTAACCACATCACACAAGCACTTGTTTTAAATGGCCAGCATACACTACAGGCAGCTGACGAGCGTGCAATGCGGTGGTTGCGGTTTGAGCCATTCAGCCCTTACCGTTACTCCTCATTCAAACAGCTCGAGACCCCGGGAAGCGTTTAGGAACATTTGTGCACATGCTGGCACAATCAGAGGCTATTGAGCGACGTTTGACAATGTTAGGCCCTGAACCGTACGATGTTGTAGGTACCTACGTGATGAAGATGTGGCGGATTTTCACCAGTACCTACATACAAGAATGAAGCTGCAATGCCATTTTTGGGGATATAATAAAATTGCATAGGAACTGCAGATTACCATTTCTACAAATCGAAACTAAGTTAAGAAACCTATTAACGTAATAAATCTGAGTTGATTCAAACACTTGTGAGACATGTTTTGTAGTACAGCCTATTGTGATCTAAAGATAGCATCAAATTGTTTTTCTATTACAAAGATAATGGAACAGTAAACTGGCAAAGATGTACCGGCGACGGCGCAGTCGCGTGGCGAGGACCGCCCGCTGTCGACGCAGCACTATGGTAATTCAATTGTGCTATCAGCTTTGCTATCGCATTCAGATGGACACGATACAGTGCGACTCCGCCCGAATTATCATAATAATGCAATAATTATTTGTGCTTTCGATGTCGTGACGACATGTCAGCCATATTAGGCTGCGAAAGGTTTTATGGGCATTGCTGCATGAACTTGTTTTAACGTAAGTACCAACAGTTATGAAACTTGTGATTAAAACACTTCGAAAAATCGCAGCTAAGTACATGCGACTTAAAAAGTGATTTCCCAATTGACTTGGACGGGTTGTGAAGATCGCGGAAAGAAACCCGGCATCTAATCGATTCGCAGAAGTGTTGAGAAGTGGCGAAAGCTGTTCTCAGACCCCGCCCGCGGCCAGTACACACACTTCTTGCTGTACCGACGATTACATTCATCTAGCGGGATGCAAATTGAATTATGGGACTTTTTGTGAGCGTTCAATTGTTACACGCTTTGTGCTTTCGCCGCAGTAACTACGTGACGATTGAACACTTGCTGGCTGTAATCATCCGCCACGATTGTTCCGTGCTTCTTATCCGCGCGCTCAGTCTAATTGCACGGTTTTATTTTATTGCCTAATCTTCACTCCATTGTTTTATGTAACAGATTCCTCGTCTTCTCTCTCACAATAGATCCACTGACTCTTTCTAGCTTTCATCAAACTGTTAACTTACAAAATGTTCAAACTTACTTTAGTAGGTAACTAGGTAGGTACCTACTGTTGTGGTTGGATGGCCATATCACCGGAACTACCATTCGTCAAACTGAATGAATAAGAAATATCGTAGCAATGATAGTCTCTGGGGCTAATTGGAAATGTATAAAGAGCGAAGTGCATAATAATTGTTCGTTTTTATGAGCTAGCTGCAAGGCCGTGATGCCACGGTGCATCGACTCTTTGTGGTTTAGGCCCCGGGGGCTTCTGGGCGGTAATTTTCTCAGCAATTAAATATCCTACGCCGTTCAATTAGTTAAATGTAAAAAATGTGAAACAGAAGTATAAGAAAATTACCGAAGCCACATCCGCCCATTCGCGTAGTTTCTCGCTATTATAGTTCAACGCGTGTGTTTTATATCGAATGAAATGTCAACTAATTGAGCCGTAGACATTGTATCGATATGATTAAAGGCTTGAGTTGTAGTTTTATTTCAGGTGTATGTACCTATAGCTAGGTGCCTACTCTGGTCTCTAATTTGGCACTATTTTTTAGACAATTTTTATATCGAGAATTCACCATCAGTCATTGTTCCCTGCCAAATATTTGCAACCGAAGCAGGTAAACAGACAGATATCGCGTCATAATGGCCTCAAATCCGCGCCCCACAGCGAAGCACTGCAAACCATTTTATTTGTTTATTACTATCATATAAATGGGTCTAATTATAATGATTTTTGTGGAAATTACTGCCATTAAGCTGCTACCAAATGTACGTGAGTTTAACGATGTGTTCTTGGAACTGTCTGGATCTGGTGAGACGGGGCCGGCGGCGCACGGCGGCGACACGCAACCCACAGCCGGAAGATTTGCAGCCTCTGATCTCATACCAAATAAAGTAGTAAAAGAATATCCACCTTCTTAACCGTGATAACTACAACAAATTTTAAAAACCTATTTAGAGGCTTAAAATTCCACCCATGTGAGCTGAACCCGCGACCTCTGGCTAACCGTGCCAGCGCTCTCCCAACTGAGCTAATGGGCAACAAATTGTCAAAAACCTTGGTATATTGAAATTGTTAAATTAAATAACTTGATTTCAAGGAAATAGCATTATGAATGACCGATCAGGAGACAAATAATTGGGGTTCTCTTTTAAAGCTCCTTAAAATTAAAAGCGGCTCTGGCCCCACCTTTTTTGTGCAGAACAACATCAGAGTAAAAAGTTGTTTCAGTGCAAAAACAATCGCATGACGTAGTGTCAGTTACAGCTCGAGGAGAAGGGATCATGTGGAGTTGTTGCCGGTCGCCCGACGCCGACAACTTGCCTTTTTTACCTCACGTGGAACTGGTTTCTCAAATTGGTGCACCTATTATCTTGGACCCAGTCGGTGAAGGTCGGGCGTCACTTTAAAACGTCGGAACAAATTCCGACACGCAAAATATTGGCTTTTACAAACTTAAAACTTGACGGTTTGATGTTACCAAAAAAAAACTACACAAAAAAGCAATAACATATCAAAGATAAGTTCCAGTTCGCTATGAAACACTGACTGTTCAACATTTTATACCTTGAAAATTATAAGCATCTTTGATGCCAACATTATATATCTCATAAGATCAAGACGGGCTCTTGTACTATTAAATTTAGTCGCTTATCACCCGAGGCAAAATGTACAGAGCGAGTGGGCGCCGTCCGGCCCATGTCTAACACATTACCACACAATTTCATCGGCATATCAATTTTAATACTCAAATTACGAGCCATTTGGACCTGCGCAGCCTTAAAAGATTTATCGAGAGTTTAGTATTGCGTTAGCGTTAGATAGGAAAATCAATATTAGGTGCGTGTAGCAACGTCGTGGCACACAAAATAATGAAAGGCCATTCAAGTCTTCAGACTCGGCGATTACAATACGACATTCAAAACTTCAGTCTCCGGAGTTCTCCATGACACCCTCACCAACATACAAACAAACAAACAAACAAACAAACAAACAAACAAACGCGTACTATACAGTCGCGTGCACTAACATGTAAACACCTTAAAATCTTGTCACATTATGCTTTTCTGGCCAGATGTATGAGAAATTGGCTATTTTGACTTTGACAAGGTACTGAAGTGTATAAATGTGACTGTACATCGAAACTACTAACAAAAAAACACGGGCAATCCCCTAAAGGGCCATTCACACGGGCAGTGAAAATCGGTCGAATTAGACGCACATGCGCATCAAGAGTGCTCGGCAGTCACCGTCACCGTCCGCGACGGCGGTAATTTCCATTTAAATAAATAATTCGTCTCGGCTCAATTTGAGGAGCCGATCGTTCGGCATGTGGTGGCGTGAAGCCCTAATGGCTCTAACTAGCCCGGTTTCGCGCCGCACTCGACTGGAACCGTTTTGGGGAACAGTTCATAGAGCGTGATGGTAACTTAAGGGAAACTGATCTACCCATTAATACATACATACTTTTATTACAAGAAATTGCCAAAAGAATATCGGCTGTTCCGTAGTATAGTTAGATAGATAGAACATAATTTATTGTACCTACAGAAGAATTACATAGTTATATAATTTACAAGGAACTATGTGCACTCTCAAATGTCACAATAGTAAGTTTTAAAAGGTACAAAGCCTCGAGGTATGCCGCGCATACGTCCAATGTACGGCTCTAGCGAATGTAAAAGACACATAAATAGATATGAAATTTATTTGCACCTTTAGACTCTCAAACAAAACTGAAAAAATTGTGTACTATAAAATTTTTATAACAATTTACAAAAAAAATCTCCAATGACATTACATCATATTAAATAATATGATACTACTTGGCCATATGTACAATATGCCACAGCAGCTCAAAAAGGCCGTATCAAAGGATTACAAATACCCGCTTTTATGAAAAAAAATCATGGTTTCAGACTTGGTCTCATAGTACAAATAATTTGTGATGATCAGAATAACACACTTTAGTTTCACCGGTAATACGGGTTAGATAAATTAGTTTGTGGCCATAAATAAAAAAAAATCTTTAGGGATAATACGTATTAAGTCATTTGTTTTATTGCATTCGAAGCAGCTAATTAGCCCGCATAATATCAATGGAGCAAGTGCGAATTTGCCATGAAGGCACTCAGCCGACGTGTTTAATGACGCAAGGTGCGGGCAGCGGCCAAACTGGATGATTTTCACACTGCAAAACCGCCATTTGCGTGTGAATGACGCCTAATGTGGATATAATTCGCCGTGCTTATTATGTTTCATTAAAAACCTAATGGACTAACAGCCAACTTTTGCCTGCACTTTAACCCTCTTAAGAAAAATTATAGGCAATTCGATCTATAACAACTTCGATTCTGTTAAACAAAGTTGTTCAATCTTTTAGCGCATAGAAACTAGACGACCACTACGTACTACCCTTTTCATAGAAAATCTCAAGTTCAACTTAGTTAATTATTTTGTAATTCAATATCTCGCGCATACTCTACATTATTACATCCGTTAACTTAATTGGGTAGCAATAATAAATCATAATAAATAAAGAGAGCTAGAACGATGACACATACGTCGCCCGTCACATTTTTAGGTCCATTACGTAGTTCGATCGACTCTACAGCAACATTATGCAATAAATTCGGCAGTGAGTGAACTGTTTTGCATTAGAATGGTTGGCTGATTAGCAACGTCCTACTCGGGAAATTCAAATTGTTATACTCGGTCCACAGTTCTATCCACAGTTACATAGAACATCTTTTTGAGGTTTTCATTTTAAAGCTAAAGAGAGTAGTGACCCTAAAGGGGGAAGCCGCGTCGTCGCCCAGAGGGCGCCACATGACTCGTCAATAGGCGTACTGTTTCACTCTGAATTAACTCGATAATTCCCTAATTGTTCAATTAGCTTTCGCCAATTTACTCCCGGCTCATCGTTCCGACGACGATGCCATTAATTACTGCAAATCGGATATCGTCATCCTCACCATGACTGGTAGAAATTTTCTCTGTAGGGATTCGATATTACTTTGAAGATTGCCAATATGCCATTCTTTGACATCATACCCGGTAGTTTTGGCCTTAGATAGATAGATAGATATATAGATGGATAACACTTTATCTATAATAAAAAAAATAATCGCAGAATGTGTTGGTAAGCGCAAATCTCGAGAGCAGCTGAAGCGATTTCGCTAATTAACATAACATTTTTACATACTGGCACATAAATTGCTTCTGGCCCCACACTAGGATACCCTGTGTCGTGGAAACCCGAAACAACGACATCACAAACGTGTAAACATCCAAGACCTGGACTTTTTTTTTTGTTTCCAGCTGGGATTCGAACCCGGGACCTCTTGCATGGCAGTCAGACGCGCTACCGCTACGCCACAGAGGTCGTCAAAATTCTTTTTTTAGAATATCCCTTGAAGTACGAGGATGGTTCTTACGAAGAGAAAAATTAAAAAAATTAAAGAATTGACTGTTAGGCGGTACGAAGTTCACTGGGTCAGCTAGTTGTACATAAGAATGGAAATTACACAGATATTTCTTAACCTATGAATACAGACAGCGGCCTCACTAAAAGTGATCTCTTCCAGACAACTCTTAGCTAACTCTACTTGTTTAGGGTGTCTGAATTGGGACCGACGACCGATACCTGTTTTAGTGCTGAAAAATACGTATATGAATAGACAGTAGTTACTATTGAGCAATAGTGTATTTTTTTTAAATGATTGTTTATTTTCACTTAGCAATCGTAAAACATAACAGCATTTCTGATTGAATCGTTAACCTACAAGCAGATGGCGCATCCGTTTCATCTCGTTTCCAACAACGTGTTGTCGAAAAATATTAGGTCGTAAGTATAGTTATAAGTTTTATAAAATACAATTTTCTCTGTAACGGCTTCACGATCGTCTTAATAACAGGCCCGGGTTTCGCTTGAATATTCATTTTGACTGGTCGTAATTTTGGTTGATAATTTTCAATTATCCAATCTCGGCCTGTGGGAAAAATGCACCATATCGTCTTATTATGAATTTATTGCTTAGAGAGTCATTATAATTTTTGGGCATTTGCCAATGTTGTATGATTATTAAGAGTCTTTAAGTCATCAAGTTATTCTACTCACCTTTACACACTTAAGTGCTATACACTAATACTCTAGCTACAAATATGCAGGTAGAGTTTAGTAGACGTTTTTACTTATTATGAATTACTTCAGCCAGATGTCGCTGCCTGTAAATAATACAGAGAATATTGTAAAGAGGTTCGAAATTTCGCTAATGCCGGCACTTGCCCATTAGCTCAGTTGGGAGAGCGGTACGGTTAGCCAGAGGTCGCGGGTTCGAGTCCCGGCATGGGCGGAATATAAAGAATTAGGTAGGTGAAACAAAATTTGTTTATTCCTAAAAACTAGTTGTATGTTTAAAGATAGTAATTCGTGTTTGGTTAGAGCCATTATCCGTAATGTAGAACTCAGACTGTAGACGGTACAACTACCTACAGGTTATAATATTTGGGTTGGACTATCAGACACTGCACCGTCATCGTAACAAAAACCCAACTCTTAATGGACAGTAATTTCATTCATAATGTTCTCATCTCAAAAGTTTTTTCTTAGTTAAGATCTATCAAATCGACGAAAGAGTTGGAGATTTAATTGAAATAATTGGATTTTAGTCAGTCCGAATTTAGTTTCTAAGCAATATCTAGGTAAATAGATACGTACTCGTTAGATTATTTCTTTTCCACCACACTTTACATATAGGTACCTACTTATTCATTCGCTGACTGTAAAACCGAAGGTCTCGGGTTCGATCCCCGGCCGGGTCAAACTAGGATTCGAACTTTTCTAGTTTGCCTCGGGTCTTGGATGTATCTATGTACTTATATCGTCGAATTAGCATCTGAAACACAAGTCATTTAGTTGTACTTAGTACGAGACTAGAAGATCTGTGTAATATGTCCATGAATATTTATTTATTCCTCATGTTTATTCTTAAAGTTTTTTATCCACGTCCTACTTACTCTATGAGTCCCTTAAATATAATTACCAACCCCGCTTTCGCTGGTTCCAACAAAAGCTTTTGAACAGGCCGCTACCTGACCTTATACCATAATTCTGTGCTCGCATTAGGTAATCTTATTTTATTTTTTATAACAAAAGATCTTCGTCATTTTTGACAAGGAAAAGGCCATCAACATTGTAATGCGCTCGCGCGGCGCCGTGATGTCGGCCGCTCCGAGGCGCCATCTACGCTTTGTTTCAATCCAGCCGACCAATTACCCGGTATCACTCGCGTTTGACCAGCGCCACTCCACTGCCACAGCGAAGGAATGGAGCCTAATGTCCGACACTAATTTCATTTCAGACACGAGGTCGTCTTAAAACGCACCGCGTTCAAAGCTAGACAACCTTCCACATCAGGAAGTCAGCATCTATATCATGTCCATTTTCATTTATATAATAGGTATACTAGCTGACCCAGCGAACTTCGTACCGCCTAACAGTCGATTCTTTATTTTTTTTTATTCTTCTCTCCGTGAGAACCATCCTCGTACTTCAAGGAATATTCTAAAAAAAGAATCAGCGAAATCGGTTCAGCTGCTCTCGAGATTTGCGCTTACCAACACATTCAGCGATTCATTTTTATATTGAAGAGAAGATACATACATGTATAGTATACAGGATGTATAAAAATTGCCGTCTATGCACAAATGTGCGGTAGTACTTACTCTAGAAAAAAATATTTTAAAATTGTAATGCCGTACATGATAACTTTTGTATGGAAAAGCAAGCAGATTTTTTGCTGTTTACAATTTTTTACTACATATACTTAGACAAAGTTGCCCGTAATGACGAGAGAGTAACTCTTTGCAGGTAGATACGTGGATTTTGTTACACCCTGTTGCAGTTATTCCTTAGTAAATGTTTCATTTTCATTTCGTGAGAAACAGGTTCGATTCCCAGTGCGCGTATTTGTGAAGTTGTACTATCAATATAGTATTTTCTAAGGTTAACACGAGTACTAGACATAATTAAAACTGTTTCTATACGGATTTATGCTCTTTTATTATATTTTTACAATTTTCCGACGTTTCGGCACTTTTACAGGTGCCGTGGTCTTGAATGACTGAGGTGGTAGGCGTCTTTTTGAAAGCATTAACTGTTAGTTTACTACCCTCGGCAAAAATTACAAAACTTAATTATGCCGAGGATAGTAAACTAACGTGAATGCTTTCAAAAAGACGCCTACCACCTCAGTCATCCGAGACCACGGCACCTGTAAAAGTGCCGAAACGTCGGAAAATTGTAAAAATGTAATAAACGAGCATATATCAGTATAGAAACAGTGTTAATTTTGTACTATCAATACCACTAACTATGAAGAAAACTAGGAAAACATAGCTAGGAAACCTGAGAATCTTGGGTGTTCAAATACCTGCTCTTGAAATTGCCCATTCGCGGTGGGCACGCGTGATTATTAAGCCCATACTCTCTCTCAGAGAAAGGGCCTGTGACCTCCAGTAGGACGTTTGCAGGCTACATAAAAATATTTCTTTCGCAATACCGAAAATTAAGTAGGTATTCACTGCAGTCGGTACAGACTACAGTATATCTCTACTGAGATAACCTTATCTGCAGCATGTAGGTTAGCAGGGCCAGCTGGCGTTTGCATCCATACCAGCAGTTGCATTTTACTCTCCAAATATGACGTATATTTTAAGAGTAAAATGCAACTGTAGGTATTCGTTATAATTGTCTACAATATTTGGTGAAATCCGTAGATTCCCAAAGCTCTCAGAGCGTATGGCAGGAGTTATTGACCAGAAACACATAAAGGCTAGAATACTCGAGAGCCCGCTCGTTCCGGCCGCTGCGGCAGTTTGATCGTGTTTTATTATTTTTTTATGGTAATTGTAATTGTCGTTGGGTTAATTGAGAGCGCAGCCATATTTACAGCACGGCTCCGTAGATCGGACCCGTCGATAGTGCGCGGCCGGCCGGCCCCTTTATTTCTATTTGCCGTATAGGTCCCGCCTTGATATTTTAGCTGCTATTCTCAAAGGCCCAGAATGATATTTCAAGTAACTTATTTCAACACTCACAGCTAAGCAACAATATAAATATCACGCAGACTGACATTAATTGTGAACTCAAAATCGTCTCTACCGTGATTATGACTCAGAAAACGTGGCCTAGTCTGTACGGCAAACAGTTACATGGTTACTAAATAATAATCTGTCATAATCCTATGAGGTGTGCAGTGTTTCTGAAGGGCTTAGATGTGAATCAGCGGCAGTAAGAGCCGCGACAGCTGCACCAATCACAATGTAAAGGGCGTGGCTGGAGCCCCCGCGCGCCCTGCACCCCCAGCCCCCTGTCCCGATCCCGGTTTATATCATTCCCACACAATGGAACTTTTTTGTTGATTCTTTGTGCCCCATATTAGGGTGAAATATCCGGTCGGATGTACGTTCTGTACTCACCTTTATTGAGACCGAAATGAACAACGGCATACGGATTAACATTTTATACCGACCGGCCCATCCATTCAGCTATAGGGTTAAGATTTAGCAATAAATCGCTCCAGAGATTCGTTAAGTATGCCTCTACGTCGTTTTTTTACGATTTTCCCCTCCAATAAACACCACCACTTAGTTACGGAAGATGATTCGTCCATGTTTTACGCAGTGTAGAGCCATGTGCCATCGGCCGTGACAGTGTTTATTAATTAGGACGTCCCGAGGCTGCGGCGAGCAGTAGCGCCCGGGAGCTGTCACCGGCCAGTTAATTGTAAATACAATCGAACCTCCTCATAATTTATTTATATTAATTCCCTGAGCGCCTCGGGCCCAGAATGAACGCGGTCGTATTAGTTCCCGTATAAATTAGACTATAACTCAGAGCCTACACTTAGGTTCTCACGGTTTTATGGACCGATATTTATAACTTTGACAGCGTGATTCTTTTTTTGTTAGTCGCTTAATTATTCTCTGTCTGTCTTTCCAGGAACACCCGAGCTTACGCGGCACGCCGCTAGCCATGCTCGCGGCGCAGTGCAACAAGCTTTCGAGCAAGTCGCCGCCGCCGCTCGCCGACGCCGCCGTGGGCAAGGGCTTCCACCCGTGGAAGAAGAGCCCTGGCGCGCACTCCCCGCCCGGTGCAAGCGCCGCGCCGCGCTCGCAGCCCTCGTGCGGGCCTTACGCGCGCGCTCCGCAGGCCTGCGCCGCCGCACCTTCCTACCCCAACGAACTCTACTTCCCATCTTCGGGCGACCAATTACTAGGCAAAAGTGAATCCAGTGCAAGCCTCGGCTCCATGTACTCGAGACATCCTTACGAATCGTGGCCCTTTAACGTGGGCGGCGGAGGCAGCAGTGGTGCCCTCAAGGCCGCCGAGATGAGCGGCGTCGGCGCCGTCGGAGGGACCTGGTGGGATGTGCACAGCGGCTGGCTCGACGTCGGCGGGCAGATGGCCAACTACGCGGGGCAGGACTACTCGCAGCTCACACACTCGCTGTCTGGCGGCGCTCACCTTCTGCCGCCCGCGCCCCACCTGCTGCAAGACGCCTACAAGTCTGTGCTACCGTCGCAGGGCGGCTTCGGGCTGCACGCGCCGGGCTCTCCCGCGCCACCCGCGCAGGCGCCTTCGCCGCGATCGCAGCGCCGATATGCGGGACGCGCCACCTGCGACTGCCCCAACTGCCAGGAGGCCGAGCGGCTCGGCCCGGCAGGCGCGCATCTGCGCAAAAAAAATATACATAGCTGTCATATACCTGGCTGCGGGAAAGTGTACGGCAAGACGTCGCATTTGAAAGCCCACTTGCGCTGGCACACGGGCGAGAGACCATTCGTGTGCAACTGGCTATTTTGTGGCAAGCGGTTCACGCGCTCCGACGAGCTGCAGCGGCACCTGCGGACGCACACTGGTGAGAAGCGGTTCGCTTGTCCCGTGTGCAATAAGCGCTTTATGCGCTCCGATCACCTGGCCAAGCACGTGAAGACGCACAACGGTGGGAAGAAGGGCAGCTCGGACTCGTGTTCAGAGTCGGACGAGAACAGCCAGGGCGAGGGCGGCGGCGGGCGCTCGCCCGAGCACCAGCTAGACGTGAAGCCGGGCGGGCTGGTGTGACGCGAGCGCGCGGCGCTCCCGCCGCACCACGCGCTGCCCATGCTGTGATACCGACCAGTGCCGCCCTGTACATACCACATATCACGCCACCCTGTACATACTAGTGTGGACATGTATCATAGACATTGTGGTTTGTCCTGCGAAGATTGTGTGTGACTGTTGATGTGAAACTTTCAAAGTGTTGTACAGAACAGAACTTTACTTTATTATTAGATAGATTTGCATCATAATATTAGATTTATCATAGGTAAGTAGAGTCACACTTTAGTCGAAATTGGAACTTAGTTTATTAATTTCTCGGGGAAATTATGTAATTGTCCACTTATTGTCACTCATGTTGAATAGATGCCGATATTTATTTATAGAAATGTATTTTAGGAAACACTTGAAAATGTTATTGTGTTTGCTTCAATACTGTATAATTATTTCCTTACATTATTGTGATATTGAACTGATTGGGCTAAATACAAGTTATAGTATAACGAACTATCTAACTGTAATAAATGTATAGTAAAATGATCGATTTTAATTCAGCAAAGGATGATATCTATAGCAGTAAGTTTTCTATGTATAATTGTAATAAAAACAGCAGAAACACATTACCAATGCCCAAATCCTCAGTTATGCAAAATAAATATTATGTATACGTAATCTCAATTAATTGATACGATTGTTGTAATTATTTAAAAACTGTTTGCTTTATAAAAGTGTAAGCCTCTTGACGGTAGAGGTGTAAAAATAAGTTATAGGTACCTACCGTACAAAAATTGTGCGAGGTAAAAATGGCTGAAATTGATTTTATAAAAAAATAAATATACATTATTTTCAAATGGACGACTTCGTTTTATTCCAATAACTATGAGCATCATCATTAGTGATCGGAATAAGCCGAGTATTATTGAGCTGGGGAAAAAACATAACAAGCCGTTATTAAAATCTCCAAATAAATGCATTAATTCTTATTAAATCCCGGGAACTGTGGTAAAGCTCACAGATTTATAGATAATTTCTAAATTCTGGTTTCCCGGAATAATTACAATTACATTCTTATTAATTGCAAACCATTTGCTTTAAATGTCATTGGCATAAAGTAAATTCATACTGATAACAATTCCTATGTAATACGCGTACCACAGATTCGAGGATTCGCCAAATTAAAATAATAATTAAGACGCAGCGTAGGCGTCTAACAGCATGCTGGATCTGCAGTAGATTACTGGTAGCGGCTGGATGAGGGTGGTCGACCTCTACCGGCTTGCTGGATAGACGATCTGAAGCAGATTGCTGGTAGCGGCTGCATGAGGGTGGTCGACGTCTACCGGCTTGCTGGATAGACGATCTGAAGCAGATTGCTGGTAGCGGCTGAATGAGGGTGGTAAACGACAGCCGGCTTGCTGGATAGATGATCTGAGGCAGATTGCTGGTAGTGGCTGGATGAGGGTGGCAGAGGACAGAAATCACGTATTTTAGGGGAAGCTTATGGAGCCTTTGTCCAGTAGTACATGTAAGCGGGCTATTTGATTGATCGAAGTAATTAGTGGTTCAAAAAGACATAGGTACAACTGAGACAAAAAAAAAATTATCGGGCTCGACAACGCACTGCACACATTAGTTCTAGGCATCTACGGATCCGCTAGTTTCAATCTGCTCCATATATAGTCTGCTCTCGGCTGTATTCATAGTGGTACGTCTTCAAAGTAGACAAAATACCTTATTGCGCAATGATGTCCAGTAAAAATACTCTTACGTCCAAAGTAGAGCAGTTATTTTCTTACACTTTCTATCTACAATAGGTAGTATGAAAAATATTAATTTTATTAGTCAGTTTTTTGTATCCCATGACGGCCTTATGTATCAAGCGTGCCACAATATTCTATATTAATTGGCACGTGATCTAATGTCAGAAAATGATCCAATTTTTTTTACTATGGTAAGATTTTTTCAGTTTCGGATTTTTCCGATCCGTTGAATTTTGACCCCGCCCATGTAGCACTATACATAGCGAAATAAGTTCTTGAAATTTATAAGATCAAATGTAGCTAAGTCCTTATTTAGGTAGAGGGCTAGTAAGGGGATCGTGAATTTTAAGAGCAATTACAAACAACAAAGATAGACAGGTAGATAGAGAACACTTAATTGTACATGACTACTTTCCAAGTGTGAGTCACACTCGCGCACTGAGGGTTCAGTACACCTCACTTTTTTTGTAAATAATTGTCAAGCGTTTAGAGAGGTCGATACGCGCTTGGCCGTTTTTTGTCATTTGTCGTTTGAATATATAATTAGTCCTACAATCACGCCACGTTTGATAAACAAAGGGTTTTTAGACAGTTATCTATTAAAGTCATAGCGTACAGCCCTGATTTGGATCCCAATGATTTCTATTTATTCCCAAATGTAAAGTATAAATTACGTGGTCTACGATTTTCGACCCGTGAAGATGCCGTAGATGCGTTCAAACAGCACGTTTTGGAGATACCTCAATCAGAGTGGAAAAAGTGTTTTACAAATTGGTTTCATCGAATGCAAAAGTGCATCGATCATAGTGGAGAATACTTTGAAAAACAATAAAAGCATATTTAGCCATATACATTTGTTTATTTTTTCTATTCCGCACACATAAGTAGCAGCCTCGTATCATATATTATTTTAGACGCGAAGTTGGCCAATTTTTATATATTTATGTTTTGGTGCATAATAGTTTAGGAACGAGCAAAATTTGTTCAAGTTATAAAATTACGTCACCGAGCAAAGTTTTTTCTATCGATTAGTATTTGCGCTTAATACGCTGTCAATTACAACTCTGTATAATCCGGTCATCCTGTAGATATTGTGAGGAATGACATAACATAACATTTTAAATACAGGCACATACATTGCTTCTGGCCCCATACTAGGATACCCTGTGTCGTGGGAACCAGAAACAACGACATCACAAACATGTAAACATCCAAGACCGGGGGTTTTTTTTTGTCCCCAGCCGGGGTTGGAACCCGGGACCTCTTGCATGGTACGCAGATGCGCTACCGCTACGCCACAGAGGTCGTCTAGGCATGTATAAATAAAAAATACTAATGAAACTTATAAAATTTAGAATAATAGTAAAATTGCAGAACAAATTGCAATGAGATGCTGACAGCAAGAATATTACAATGACGAGAAACATGAGAAAAAAAAGTCAATAAAAGGATATTAAATCAACAATTAAAAGAGTCTTCAAGAGACAATGTCAACGTCCTCATAAGTTATTTGTGACGACAAGAAAACATCGGATTTTTTGCTTACAGTACGTTATTTTTTAATGCAGGAATACATAAGTTTAATAATTATGGGTGGTCTTCTTACAAAGTTATTTTCTAACGAAGTTACCCTTAATATCCCAAGACGTAGACGTTTCTTATCTGTATACCTAACTTAGCCACCTTGTACATTTTAAACTATTTTAGATTTGTTTTTGGTCTCTACATATCTAATGGCACTAATACTCATAAGGTATTACTTTATAAAAATAATGATCTGTTTTCATGGTAAAAGTAAAAACTGGATTTTTATTGCTGACAGTACAATTTTTTATTTAAGTATATTTGTGGTTATAATCTACAGCTGATAATGTAGTTGTCCTCAAATTAAAACCATGTATAACACAGTCACTCTATATCTTTTTTCCAAACTTTATTCACGGAATTACTTTTTATAGACGACTTATATTTATGCACCTAATGAGTTGTGTATGTATAGCGGACGAAATGACATTTGCAAAATTTTACTACCGCTGTTCTGGAGACTAACGACAATATTGGGCCCCATCGAAATTGAACTCTACATCAACAGAAAACGGTGAGTATTACAATGAGTACGTCCTCAGAGAGTCCACGAAGAGGGCGAGCGTTATCCGTAAAAAGTGAATTGAAACCACAAATAATTGAAGAGGGGAGTCGGTGCAAGGAAGTGTCGCGCCGCGGGTGGCCGGAGCTCGAGAGCTCGTGCCGTAAAAACCGCGCTCATCTGCCGAGTCAATTACACCGGTGGCGACTAGCGACGCTCATGCCTAGGCCAATCTTTACTTTATTAATGACATGCCTCGGCGGCGCGCGGTGGTCCTCCCTGATGAGCACTTGCCACCAACAACGGTAGCGCGCGCTGCTTTATGTCTCTATTACCGCCGCAGACTGCCGCTTTGTTTACATCATATTTACTTACAGGAAACGGAGCTATCGTCAATGGTGATGAGTTTCTAACTGATTTAACTCAAATCACGTTAAGCCGGGTGACCTCTATAAATCGCATAAAGAGGGTCGTGCAGGAGATTACCGCCGATAATCCAGTTAAGGCCTTGCGTTCCATAAACAGAGATTTATAGATATCACCCCCTATCCAAATTAATTATGAGCTGATTGGGATAGACTTCCCATGAGGGAATTGCAAACAATTTAAACGAAAATGAAACTACTCTGATGTGAGATACCATAAAATCACCATTTCAATGAATCAAATATTCATGTCAATAGTGAGCGTGACTTGTATAAAGTTGAACAACTTTTAGCGCAGTTAATTTAGAGTTACTAAATAGGTGGATATGTAAATAATGCTTTTTCAAACGTTTACCAAGCTACATTTCCACTGAAGCACAGGTGCTTAAACAAAATCACATTCGAAGTTTCCCCGCTGACGTTCCAGATGCTTTACTTTGTACTTGTCCCATTGAAGCTCTTTGCGAGTTCCTCTTAAATAAATGTAGCGAGTCGCACTTATGGAGTTTTACTACTGTAGTTTTGAAAGCAGACATCAAAAGAGAATATTTCATGCGTACCGTGGATTATTTGTCATGCCATTTGTAGGTTGCCACCCAAAGACACTTTGTGACAATGTTTCTGTCAACCTGCCTCCGAGGCAGAAATTCCACACATCAAGTTCTTGACATCGGCTTAACCATTTAAATATAATTATTTGAAATTCTATAATTACACTTGTACAAAATAGCAAACCTGTCCAGCAGCAGGCACGCAATGCATGCTCGAAGCAGTAGCAACTAGAAAGAAGATATCGCCGATTTCTGTTTAAACACTACTTGCTGTTGGGACATAAAGAACATGTTTTTACTAAGTTAATAAAACAGAGATCGCTCAAGTGATACTTTGTTTTTGGAAGTTGTCTGAAAGTCATCGAAAATTAGAGATATTTCTGAGTTACTTTAAGTACGATATCTCGGTAGAAAATTATACAGTTCACCCTTGATAAACTTGACACCTGTACTATTTATTAAAATGGCAAAAAGCTACCTAATTAGAAGTAAGCTATGAAGAGCCAAACGCTACATTTGCTCTAGCAGGTTTTAGACATAAATCTTCAACAAATGTGGTGCGAGATAAATATTCGTTCGGTAACATCCAACGTTTTGCGATGAGTTATTGTGCAATACAAAAAAGTGAGGTCAAGTCAGCATTTGGTGCTGAGACATATGTGGGGAACTGGAGACACCTTCCGGGAACCCGATGGTGCCGACAAACACTGGTCAGGCGGCGCGTTTTGATTATTTAAAATGCGCTAATTTGCATTTCGGGAGAGCTTGTGTTTTTGCCGGCATCTGTTAAAATCATAAAAAATACTTTCCCGCTTTCATTCATAGATACTCTATTGGTTTTTGGAATTGAAGGTAAGGGTAAGCTTAAACAGTTAAACATTAGAGATTAACGACAGCCTATGCGCATTTGATTGTAGAGGTAACTTTATAGTACCTATCTATAAATTTGTTGGAGGAGGTTGCGTCCTGTCTATTGTACGTTCTATCTCTTAAACAAGGAAAGTACTTCATAGGTACAGAGTAGCATAGGGATTTGAGATGAATCAGATTAGAGACTAAGAGTGTAGTAAAAATACGGTATAATTTTAAACATTGTTGCAGGGAACAGCGGAAACGAAGGCAGTTTGCAACTTTTTAGCACCAGTGGCCGCGCCGGTCGTTGTAAATCACATGTTTAGACTCCTTGCAGAAGTAATATCGACTTCTTCGAACTGGCATTAATTTGCTGTATTTCAATATGTGAAAGGAAACTCCGAATCGTGGAGTCGGATTTTACTCGCGCTAATACAATAAAGAACAGTTTGCTTTGTTCCCGATTGTTTGAAAGCGTTTTTTGGTAATAAAAGCGATCTTTGAGCTACATTTATTGTTGCTTTTAAATCGATGTAACTCATTGAGTATTTTACTTTGTATCTCACTGTCCGCGTTTGGGTTATACAGGATGTAAATGTTATATTGTTTAAGTTAATAATGTTAATACCTTATGTTCAGATTAAATTTAATTGTCATTTAGATCAGTTAATGGGTGCTTCATTATCCTGACCTTCAGCAATAACATCACACAGTCTGAAATAGACCACGCAACGGTGTAAATCTTAAACTCAACAAGAGCAAACTACGCGGCAATGATTTGGTAGACGTATAATGTTTTTTATGGAGACAGGAGACACGACTATTTGAAATGTCAGCACGCTTCATAAAACAGTAGCTCTTATTACAATCTGCCCCTACCGAGCCCGACACTGTGACTTACAGCTCTCCACCGAGCTGGGGAAACTGTGGAGATGACTGATAAACACAAAATGTATATCAACATTGATATGGCCATAAGATAAAAAGAGTTAAGTAATGGAGTCTACAACTAAGGCTAATAAGGAGAAAAAAAGGTGTCTAGGGCACGTGTTCTTTTACCAACTTTTCCAAGTTGTGATGGGCAAGAACGATGGGGTGTGTTGGGTAGAGTAAGAAGAATTAGTGGAGTGGTACAGGAAGAACACAAAGGAACAAGAAAACGTAAAGGTCTTATTTTTCCCTGAACAGAGTAAAATTTCCCGTAGTTTCTTATCTTGATTACTAAAGAAGGAATAGTTTTTCACACACACAGAGTAGTCTGTAAGAAGTCTATTGATAGTTTTAATTTTGATATAAGACTACCTATTGGGTATTAGGAATCTCACGAAAAAATCATCATGTTTAAAATGGTTCTCAATTTTTGGGAGGAAAATAGAGCTACAATTGTCAACGCTAATGCTTCCTTAAACGGAACTAAAACCATCTCCATTCGTTCCCTAGTTCTCAAAACCAAACCAAGTGTTAAAATGCTCCCGGTATAACCGTAACATGGACTGTCAAGTTAATGTATTAATTTACTGCGTGCCGTCCGTCATACCGACGCATTTCCGCCATTCGCTGCTTCATTTGACACTCCTCGCCGCAAACGTAATAAATCTCGACGGCACTTTGGGTCACTAATCACAGAAATTACAAACAATTCAAAGGGTTGCTTTGTTTATCATGCGAAGAATCGGTTTTGCTAGGTACTTGGAACATCGGTAAGTATGTGATTAGATTTTTTTTACCCCCGAGTAGAAAAGGAAATTGAAAGCGTCAAAGCGTCAAATCGAGGAAAGCAAACAATTCTATTTCTTGATGCGTTGGAGAGACATCAAACACTAGTTAATAAAGTGGAGGCTGTCGAGACGCGTGCGCTTTGACAACGGTAATAAAGGCGAGGGGCGGCGAGTTTGCACAACACGGCTCCCGACGCGCGAATTAAAATTTTGTAAATACGCAACCCACGCCGCCGACGACGCGACGCTAAACCCGACACGTCTTTTTGTGACGTGATAAAATAATGACCCCAAATTGCTGGAGGGCCCCGCTGCTATGCACGCTCTACGTCTTACATGCTCGACAAAGCTATTTCGTGTTGCAGGCAGAAAACATGAGCGGATTAGAATAGAGTGTCTCTATAAGAAAAGACATTTTATTTGCTAAGGCATAGTAAATACATTAAGTAGCTGTTAAAGGTAAACCGGTTAAGGTGTGCAAATATTAGACTAGAATAATCGAAATTTAAAAACAAATTGCCTCGTATATAAGTATATTATAATATACTATTGTGAAGATACTACGAGAAAAACGGTTATATCCAATCCGTCAGCCTACATTCGTTCACTGCAAGAGGCCTCTCCCAAGGTATTTACTTATGTTCGACCTAATATAGACTATCGATCAATATCGCTATGAACCTTTGTATATCCCCACTGCTGGCTTACTGCATCGCAGGAAGGTTAGGCCATACTCCACGAAGGTTGGTAGAGGATTGTAAGACGGTGGCGGGCCTTACTGTCAGAAATTATCAAGCCGCCCATAAGACCTCTGTCATGGCTTAACGACTGCCATTAAATGACAGCCGGAACCAACGGCTTGTGACCTTGTCGAACCATTGAACTCGAGTGATTGATTCCAATCACTCGAGTTAAGGAACATCAGGTGCGGTCAGGTGCTGGATGGGGGACCGTCCGTGACTACCGCTAGTGGCATTTTTCCGAGCGCTTCCATGTTTCACTAAGCACGTTAAGCCGTTGGTGCCGGCTGTCACATAGATAGATAGATGGATAGAGAACACTTTATTGTACATATTAGTATTTTATCCAAAAGAAGATGATGCAAATTAACCCCTATACTCATTCAGTTGAAATGAAAACTCGGCCGCTCTTTCATTTCGCAGCACGAGGGGGAGCTTTTCAATCGCGGCTCGTTTGTCAACTTTTGTGCACATTAAAGCAATCTTCTAACACGACACACTTTATTAGTCCTCCGGCTGGTCTTTGATGTTGGAAACTAATAATGCTACTTATAAACAAATCACGACGATCTGCTACTGTGACAAGGAAGTTAATCAAGCCGTTATTTCGTTATTTTGTTTATGGTGAAAATTTGGTAACAAAAATGAGGCGGAAATATGAAGTATGTCGTACCTACTTTTACCTTCTTAAGATGAGTGCGAATAGGCTTCTTCTGTGCAAACTCAGTCCAACCTAGACCTCATCTTCACCCTCGGGGTAGATACCTGAGGTAAAGCCTAACTCTATAAAACAAAACTAAGTATTCAACAATTTCGTGAGTGAGCTATCTCTAGAAATACTTTAAACAGTAAGTTACTGTTCAGTGTACTACTGAAATAACGTTTATCTTAACATATTTCCATTTTTATATACGGTAAAGTGTTCTCTATCTATCTTCTTCTTCAGGCTATATTAGTCCACTGCTGGACCTAGCCCTCCCCTAATGAGCGCAAGGTTAATTACTTACTTGTAAGTTAATGAAAAATATCTTGAAATATTGTTATCTACTTAAAATAATGGGATTATAACAACGATACCGCCATACTCAAGCGTTTAGCGCCATCCAGTGATTTATTTCGGAATGGTAGTTCCAAAATAAATCACTGGACGGCGCAAATTGACAACAAAATAAGCTTAGCTTATGGGCGTTAATTTTAATCGAAATATATAAAAATACCACAAAACTTAACAGAACTATACCTTATAGTATAACTGTTTAAATCTATTAAAGAGTAGGTAGTTGACTGTAATCAACTAAACTATTAGGTTAAGTTAGATGACATATTCCTATAGGTACTTTGTTTCATTCAACGTTGGTATAAGTGTAAATAATTTTATATAGATAATACTTAATATAAGTCCAAAAAATTATAATAAGATAAATTTATTATAATATTATTAAAACAGGGTTTTAATAGAGGCAATAAATAGTTCTTAAATTTTGTGAGATAAATAAATGACCTAACCAAAACAACATACTTGACGTAGGTAATACCTACCTCGTATTTTATACAAGTATTTTAGCGATTTCTAGGTATCAAATTTGTTGAAATCAGACTCAAACTAGATGAAAAACTGTACCTAACTTGAAATATAACCAGGTTTCAGAGGCCCAATCACGTAACCGGTTCTGAAAGAAATTCGGCGAGAGAGACTTTCGGTGTGCGATTAGCATACCCACATGTAGGTACTTGTCTAACGTTCGCCGACTGAATCGGGATGAGGCAAGCAGGTGAGACTGTATTAAGGTATTACAAAAGGTTCATCCTGTTCGTTTGAAGACAAACTTAGATATAGGTAAGGTGTAGCATTAAAGACTACTGGAGTTCGGGGTTCTCAAGGGAAAGCTTTTATCAAAGAATTAGGAGGATGCTTGTGGGACCGTGGTCTTGACAAACGCTCAGGGGCATGTCTGATGCTGCGGATGCAGCGTGGTAACGCTGCCAGCGTTATGGGGACCTTTGGGTCAGAGATGGCTCAGGGTGGTATATTTAATTGATTTTTTGTATTTTGTTAAGGACATTCTTTATGTATAAGTATATAGTTATGATGATACGATTGTGGATTTGCTTAGTTTAAGTTTTCTTTATTGTACTGAAATAATAAATAATTTATTACGGTAAGGTGTAACTGCTAAATTCGCTTACCTAGTCTGATTACTAAAAGATCTTCAAAATTTATAGATAATATTTATATCACACTATTTTATTTTTAATGCACTAACCCGTGCTAAGGAACAAATTTAAAAACCTATTTAGAGGCTAAATACAATAAATCTGGTACGGATAGCCAGAGGTTGCGGGTTCGAATCCCGGCATGGGTGAAATTTTTAGCCTCTAAATAGGTTTTTAATATTTATATCCTAATAATTATTTTTCTCTGTTTCCTCATAGATACGAGTATATAAGAATCGCTATCGTGGATATCGTGATGTAAACCAAAATTGGGGATGAAAGAAAATATTCGTTTACCTTGGATTCCTTGTAAACAAATAGCTTGTTAATATACTCAAATCAAATCAGTTTATTTCAAGATCAAAAAATTACATTGTGTTTGCTGAATTTACAATGTAAAATGCAAAATGCAGGCCGCTGCCATCGGGTCGTGTTGTAGTGAAGAAAAAGACAGCGGAAAAAAATCTCCAATCTGACCATCTTTTCTCAAGTCTCAATGGTTAACAGTTATCGGATTTTTTGCACTTTGGCCGCTTATCATATGAGAATATAAAAATTTACCATAAAACTTATTATGAATGTAAAAAAAAATATTATACTATTTTTATTTTTAATGCACTAGCCCGTGGTAAGGACACGTTTAAAAACCTATTTAGAGGCTAAAAATTCCACCCATGCCGGGACTCGAACCCGCGACCTCTGGCTATCCGTGCCAGCGCTCTATCCAACTGCGCCAATGGGCGACTCACCGGCATCAGTGAAATTTCGAACCTCTTTACACTATTATCTGTATTACGTACAGGCAGCGACATCTGGCTGAAGTAGATTGCATCACTTACAGCCCCGACTACCTACTTTGCAGTTAGGCTTTTACATCGGAATGATATCGCTGTACCCACATGATTATACTATTTTTATTTTTAATGCACTAACCCGTGCATAAATATAGAGCGCTGGCACGGATAGCCAGAGGTCGCGGGTTCGAGTCCCGGCATGGGTGGAATTTTAGCCTCTAAATAGGTTTTTAAAAAAAAAATTACACAATGGTTATAGCTTAAATTATAACGAGACAGAAAAAGGAATAGAGCAAGTAAAATAATATTTACACATACATATGTATATGTATACGCACATAAATACACACACACAGACACTCACTCACTCACTCACTCACTCACTCACTCACTCACTTACTCACTCACTCACTCACTCACTCACTCACTCACTCACTCACTCACTCACTCACTCACTCACTCACTCACTCACTCACTCACTCACTCACTCACTCACTCACTCACTCACTCACTCACTCACTCACTCACTCACTCACTCACACACACACATAGTTGGCTTAAGTTAATTTTCTATTTATTTCTTCTTTCGTAATATCATCTCTAACTAAACAAGATTAATGCTATGGAAGAGCGGAGTCACCTAGTACAGGCATTGTATGCTTAAAAGGTGACTCCAATAGTACTTCTTCTTCTTCAACCCATAGCCACCCAATAATACTACGAGTATGTACCGAAAAATAATGAAGATAAAGAATAAGGATTTTTGTATTTGATAACTGTAGATTAACAGATTTATTCAACCACAAAAAATATCAATTTAGAACAAAATGATAATTGTGTCAAAAAGTTGATATTAGGTATACTTTTCAACAGACCTTCTTAATGTTACTATTTTGTGCAAGCGGGTACGACATGAATGTCAAAGCAGATGCAAATGGTGAGCTTTGTCGGCATCGATTGACTTGGCAAACGTCTCCAATCAAGATTATGTAGATACCCGACCGGGCGGGGAGGCCATTCCAAATTGTGGCTTCTATGTATTTTACTGTTATCGATTTGGTTTTGCATTTGGCTTTCTCGATGGTTAGTAAGTTGAGTCTAGTACGTGGGTATTCAATGTGGCAAATAAGAGCAAGGTAGCTATGTATAAACGGGCCATCCTGACAGTTGACGAAAAAAAACCGTGGAAGAATTAAAAGAAAATTCTGCTAAGGCCCTTTTGCCCATATTCAGTACATACACACATATACACAGACTCACGCCTGTATCCCGGAGGAACAGACCAGAGTCTGCCACTTGCTACGATCCTGAGAGATTTCTTTCGCTTCATGAACATTCATTAGTCGTTGCACGCATGCACGCGTACACACGTTCGGGCACTTTTTATCTTGCCCTCTGCTGATACATCTCCCACTTGATCAAAGTATGTCCACCAGGGACATCCCTTACCGGCCGTTCAAACCACAGTTAGTACATATTGGTGCAAATTTATCCTTATTTATCATGTTTGAAGTAGAGACAGATGGATGGATGTATTATCTAACTATCTCTATTACTACCAATGTTACGATGTGACTGCAACGAAACGGCTTGCAAAGAAATTTATTAGAGTTTGAATGACTCTTGTTGAGTCTTTCAATAGCGCTAGATACATAAATTACATGTTTACAAGGTATCTACATTCTAAGGTATCCGATTTCCTTCCATTCCCTTTCATTTCATGTAGACTATACCTACACTAAAAATTTTAGTACCGTTAGAACAAATCGTTAAAATACGGAAAGCAACAATATTTTTCTTTACTTTGCTTGTCGTAGGTCGTAACAGATTGATTTTAAAAATTCAAGAAATAGGTATATTGTCAATTTCTTGACTTTGACAGCAAAGCAAAAGTAACTTTGAAAATCGAATGAAGCAAAATATGGGTACCATTTTATAATCGTATGGACACTTTTTTTTTCACTGAAGTGTTGCTAATGAATGTGGTGCGTGTGTCATGGCAAAAAATAAAAATTCTTGCGGGCGTTCGAAACTAATAAATCTTTAAATGGGCGATGCCGCCGGGTGTCCTTTAATTAATAATGAGAATTTTTGTCACTGAACCGCGCGTCCTTTCTACTTCGGACTTTTGAAAGAGCACAAATCACTTCAAATCACAGCCATTGAAACATGCAATGCTTAAGAAAATACTGGAGCAAAAACATTGGCTCTCTATCAATCTATCCGTAAGTATGTAAATGTATATAATATTTATTTATATGGTTTCACGATGCCAAATAGCCAAAGTTGCAACAATTCATAATGAAAAATATACTACAGGTGACTTTATTCCTTCGCCATTTTTCAAAGAGACCTTCCAACCTTGGTTTAGAAACATACATGGCTCACTTTAAAAAAACAGCACGCCAAAGTTTTTAATTTATCTTTGTATTTTGGTACCTATATATGTTTATAATTATTGTGCATGTTTAATTTTAAAAGATATTTAAGTACATTAAAATATCATTTCACTGTTTTGGCACTACCCCCCACCTTCTCCACGTCACACGTTTGTTGGCTAGAATTAAATACTAATCAGTATTAAGCCTGCCAATTGTACAATCAAGAATGTTACAATAAAGAATTTAATAATAATAATATCGCAAAGCGGATCCAGTCACTGCCCACCAGTGACTGGAAGACGAGAACCGAAGATCGGGTTCAGTGTCGTGTCTTGGATGATGCGTATGTCCAGCAGTGGACTGTCACCGGCTGATTATAATGATGATGAAGAAAATACTCGCAATTTCGTGTTTATTATGACAGTCGTCGTCCTAAAACGGAATACCACTTCTCCGTCATCAAACGCACTAGAAATGTGAGGGTTTGACTTTCGTTTTCTCTTTTTGACAAGTAACAGGATGTGTATGCAATGAGCACGTAAGAGCAAATATTTTGTTAATGGAGTTAATTAAATTCGAATAATTCTGTTATATCCCGCGACTCTCTCTAATGGGGATAATGAAACTTCGCTTGGACGTCCAAGCGAAGTTTAGGTCATTGAGTCAAGGTATTAGTTGGGTGTTAAACCTGATAAACCAAGTAACTATGTCGTAAATGTGTAATAAATGTAGGAATACAGTTTAAATCTTAACTATTAACTATTAACTGACGAAATCATAATTTGGTATTTACAGATTATCAAGCATATTGGTTCATTGACAATGCAGATTGGATAGTAAGACACTTCTACTCTCTATACTGCGTCATGTGGTATTCTTCATTTCCTTTGTTAGGTTCGTAAACTTCAAAAATATTGAGATATTGTAGGTATTCTTGATCAGGTAACGTACTGCGGAACCATTTTATCACTATAAAGTTTAAAATAAACCGTAGTGTAGTAAACGCTTTTGTCGGCAATATACTAAAAAGTAGAATATAATTTACCTATTTACTCTTTAAGACGTTATGGGGTAGAAATAAGTCAAGCAAGCAGGTGATAGATCAAGGCTCGAAAAAAGCAACAAAAAAGCTTTATACAGTACGTTATATCGTTGTAAATCGGCGAAAAGTGTCAAGTTTCATAAAGCCTCAAAAGGCGGGGGCGGGCGGTGCAGGCGCACGTTCCCGGATACGGAAGTGGGTAATTAAGTCGCTATTTTGAAAGAATGTCTCAATCGAGCCCAGACAGATGGCGCGCGACCCGAATAATTTTGGCATTTTCGGAATAGCACAGCTATTTGTACGATTTCGCACACGCCCTCGCTCGTTTCACACCCATGTGTGCTTTCCCACAACAACAAAATGTTTATTTATATTCCGGTACCTGTATCTGGTACAGGGACAAACCCCGACTTATCCTAAATCGCCTAGGTTCTATTCTTTATATTTACGGTAACTGCACATAGAAAGCAAAACAGCATTCTTTCAATGCCGGCGACCGTTGCTAGTAGTTTTGTGATTAAATAAAATTTTGAGATCATGAAAAGAGAGGAATTTACTGTCTACATTTTGAGTTACAAAAGGATTCATCGAAAACTAACAACAACTTTACTAATTTAACAAAATTGTAAAAGGGGCCACACAGAACTAAGAAAATTACAGAGAATAGTATATTTCATTACAAGTGCGGAAAGGCTGTCATTGCAAAGAGTTCCGACAAATGTCTACCCGAGTCGAGGTGCAGCCGAAGGCGAGGGTTGACAGTCGGAACAATTTGCAATGACGGTTCCGCATTCGCACGTGTACTGAACGACTATTTTTAATACAGTTGCGAAAAAATGAAGCAATTTAATAAAGAAAAAATATTTGTAAAATGGCGCCAAACGTAAAAAAATATAAGCAGAGATTTTTTTTCTTCGCCCATTCTAGTAGGCAAAGGGAACTATGCCCATACAGCCAAGTCTTCAGTAGATTTTTTTTATTGATATGAAATGAAAATGAAATTTAATGAGATGAAATGAAATGAAACCTAACTTAACTCATTCAATGAAATCATTAAATCTTATATTGAAACAAATTAGTAGCTCATAAAAACTTCTGTGATTTTTTTTAGTAAAAACTTTATGGTTGGTTTTTCTTTTTAATAGACATTATACTCGTATTGACAGTTGGGAAAGAAAACGCACAAGTGCGGGAAAGGTAAAAAAAAAGCACGAGTGTGTAATAGCCCACTTCCCGCACGCTATACGTCCCTGTAATATGCCACTTTTTGAGCAACTGTATTAAAATAGTACATTACACAACTAGGGTGGTAATACAAAGAAAGGCCGAGATCGCAGAAGTTTGCGGCCCGAGCTGCAAGCGAGGGACGTAAATAGGCGATCGAGAGCTTTCTTTATTACCTCCCGTGTTGTGTACATCTTTTTATGTCTACACTTGGCCAGAAAGCGGCTTTTTATAAGATTACTTATGATTCAATTATTGAAAGTTTTACCTATAGCTTGCGATTTATTCGATGTCGTGAAAAGGATGGCACCGGGTCGAATTTTTTTCGTTTTTATTCGATTATCTGATGTAGCTGTGTAGTATTGCTAAAATCACTGGCTTATTAGATGCATATTAAGTCGCTTCTGATTTTGGCACCACGACTCTACAATAAATTACTTACCTGCCTTTAGTAGGAGCGTATTTTGCTTTGTTTATTGACAATTAATCGCAGTCGATGCGGAGCGAATGAAATATAAATAAAATATATTATTTAGATGTCTTTTTAATAGAGCTCGGTATTGTTTTAGGGGTATAATGGAGGCCGCATTGTCCCGCGGGGCGGCGCCGGCCCATTCTTGTGCTCCGGGGACAATGCGAAAATAATAAATAATCGTATTTTGTTCGCGACCACGTTAGGCCGCGGTGACGGTTGTTTTAATTACTCGCACCGTAAAACAAAAAAAGAATAATTAAATTAACTCGCTTGAGAAGCACTAAACACGACGTTACCCTAAAATGTTTGGACACACTAAGAATGAGCACCTATTCCGATGAAATCGAACGTTATAACTTAATTACTGCACTATTATTGTATAAGTGAGGTGGCTGAGCTGAATTAATTATTCTCTGGGATTCTATGAACAAAATTTGTATTTGAAACTTGTGTAAATACCTACCTACGTGAACAGCTTTACGAATGTCACGATTTATGAAGAATTAATACAGTCCTTTACCTGATTGTACAGTAAACTGAATCATGATCACGACAATCGCCATTGGGCACGTTACATGTAATTTTGTGAATTAAGTGTGAAGAGATCAATAACAGATTAAATTGATAATCCCAGATTATTAAAGCTCAATCAAAACTACAGGGAAAACGACTACTATTTGAGTCAAGGTGTTGAATAAATGTTTAGTTAGAGCATAGATCTGCGCCTCTATTACCTACGTATGTAAATCTCAACTAGGTTCAACAAAGTCATTTTTTTAAGTCACGTGGCTTAAAAATGTTGACTCCAATGGAGGATTACGGAGGATTAAGAAAACCGTCAGAATATACAATAGGTAAACATGGAAAAGTGCTTTTATAGTCCGTAAGTGTCGACTGTATTTGGTTATTAATTTTAACGTTTCCTAACAGTGAAAATATGTAAGATATTTGATAAAGTAATGTATTTGACATTTGGTAGTGGGTTAAGTCGGACTATTCCATAGTGTTGAGAAGTTACTTAGCAGTGATCCAGATATCGTAGAAGTTATTATTATTAGTTCATTTAAAACTTAATATGTTTTTTATGGGTGCTCGTGGCCTAGCCGAACCAAGTGATTGGAATCAATCACTTGAGTTAAGCAACAACAGGCGTGGTCAGGTGCAGGATGGGTGACCGTCCCGTGACTACGGCTAGTGTCATTTAGTGGCAAGCTAAGCCGTTGGTGCCGGCTGTAATGGCAGTTGTTAAGCCATGTCAGAGGCCTTATGGGCGGCTTGATAACTTATGATAACTTTAAACACTGGCCCAAGCCCGTGTTTGAATAAACAAAATTAATTCACTGATAAAGTTTCTCATCTCTTCTAATATAATCAGTGAATAGTATACGAAAGCACGCAGCAAGAAGCTGCAATGCACCCGCAATTTTCACACAAACAATAGCTCTAAGCGTAGAGAATTCTCTAACTCATTGTTGATTTTGTTTGCCGGAAACAATGAACATCAATTAATTACCACCGCATGGCTGCAAGTGGTCACGCCCTACTTAGACTTTGGAAAATAGAGGTGATCGGCTGAAAAGCTTTTTGTTAAATAATAAATTTTTGTTTGTAAACTTGCTTGCAGCGCTATCTAGTGACGAGTAGCAAAATCACCGTTGAAACGTTTCAAAGACTTTACTGGGTTTACTACTTTTAAATAAAACCGGCCAAGTGCGAGTCAGACTCGCGCACCGAGGGTTCCGTACAAACCTGTATTATAGACCTGAGTATTTGGTATGAATTTCAATTTAATACCTCTACGCGTTTATGAGGAAATGGGTAGTAAGTTTAAAATTATTAAAAAAAATATATTATGTGATGTAACTAAAAATTTATGGTTTTCGTAATTTTTCCTTTATCTATGCTATAAGACGTTGCTTCGTACCAAATTTCAAGATTCTGAGTTCACGGGAAGCACCCTGTAGGTTTTGATTCCCTTGCAAGTGTCGAAAATTTGCGGCATAAACGGCTGTATCATTTGATTGCGTTGGCTTAGAAGTTTGATTTTTTCACAGCTTCAAGGGACAGTAGACCTGAGTAATTGATATAAATTTCAGCTTCATACCTCCACGCGTTCCTGAGAAAAAGGGTCTTGACAGACGGACGGACGGACAGACGGACAACAAAGTGATCCTATAAGGGTTCCGTTTTTTCCTTTTGAGGTACGGAACCCTAAAAAGAAGGAAAATACACAGTTTTCTTTATTGAAAGTCGATTCCACCAAAACACTGGTAAGACGGCATTAAAGCTGCTTTATAACAGGAATTCCACTGAAAAGCCGGCTTTAACTCCGTCATAAGTGTGTTTAGTGGGATAAGCCAATAGTTGGTAAGCAGTAACACGCCTCCAATGGGAAAAGTTGTATCTTTTTTACAGATCGAATTGTCAGACCAATCTTTCGATGACGTTAATAGTGATTTTTATCACACACGGCCGTGAACCTAACGCAAAGAACCCAAGACTAGATAAACAAAATAGGTCGTTTTTGGTATAAATGCTATCGTAGGTTCTGGGTCGTGGGTCTTCTCTATTAGCATGACTAAGAGATTGATGTGATTACAATTTTTAGAGCTTCTCCCGTGAAGCGCTCGTGTTCTAGTGGAACCGAGTGATTAGAATCAGTCACTTGGGTTAAGCAACAACAAGCGCGGTCAGTTGCTAGATGGATGATCATCCAGTGACTACCGCTAGTGGCATTTTTTCCGAGCGCTTCCGTGCAAGCACGGCACGTACGTTAATCCGTTGGTACCGGCTGTCATGTAATGGCAGTCGTGAAGCCATGTCAGAAGCCTTATGGGCTTCATAATTTCTGTAACAGTAACGCCCGCCACTGTCTTACAATATGGATCCACTATTAATTTTCATTAGAATTCATGTTATTTTTTTTTAATAACTGTGAAGGACAAAAACATGAAGAAAACTGTGCACCTATTGACCGAGCGAAGCCCAAGCCAGTTTTTTCGCTAGTCCATCTTCAACTGGGAGAAGATAAAGCAGCTAGGCTTGCTTACTCTATCCAAAACTATGTCCCAGGCATTCTCGCCAGTTAGACTTCAGTTAGACCTGATATTTCGGCACTTAGCCTCATAGTTTAGGCATAGTATGTAGCGCTGAAGTGCCACAGATAGCAAGCGCTGACATACATGTGAGACGTAGGATTTCCTCGCGATGTTTTCCTTCACGGTTAAAGAGTAGTATTGCTACTATATATGCATAAATGTTCGTAACTTAGAAAACTTAACCCACGAACTTACGACCCTCCGAATGTAAGTCCAGCGTTCTACTAGCCTGCTACCACCGCTCTTTCAACCTATCAAGACTTGCCTGGGTAGTACAACGACGCTAATCGCGTTTTTTGAATGTCAGAATTCGCAACTTTCCAGTATACATCAATTGTAAATTCAGATTTTATCGGCACAAAACGGGAGACTCGTGCCATCGTACTACCTACGATAGTGGCCACCAGAAACTGTTCCATAGGCATAGATATACCTACAGTTTTTTTAATAGCACTTGAAAATAACTTTGCGGTTAGAAACGTACAAATAAAACACTCAATTTCACGGCAGTTGAATTCGCCGTAACCGAAACTTTCTATCCCTGCGTAATTGTCTTCGTATGACGTACTTTCTTATTTCTTTATTGTTACATAATTAGGCTTTTAAGGGATATTTAAAGGGTCGGGTTGAATGGCATAGGAAGTAATTAGAGCTGGCAGATGGGACGCGGGCCTTGCCGGGGCGGTAGCCGCGCTAACCGCAGGATCTGTTGCTCGAGTTACCGTCGACAAACGACCTATTGATACCTGTAGACGGAGTGACATGATCAGAACACGACATATACTATAATGAAGTGGTCTTGGACTAAATAAAGTAAAGAATAAGAGACTAAATAGCCTCTAAATAGGTTTCTAAATAAAGTATTTAGTGAAATCTCCAATCGTTTCCTAAATTGAAAACAGCAGTTTTTTGACTTAATTTTGTATGGAAGAACTTACTGTAAAAAGTTTACTATCAGTGGATATGGATGGTTTATAGGAAATAGCTGGAAAAGTTTAATTACTTTTACCTTTAAATAATCCTAGCTTTTGTGTTTATTTGATTGCTGTCTTTCATTCAAGTTTGACTCGTCAAATAAGCGTCGAGACTGGGGAAAAGATGATACTAATTAGTATTAAGCCCGCCTATTGTACGATATCTTACTTGGTGCAATAAATAATTTTTCATCCCACCATCTCGGAAAGAGTATTTTTAATCTTCAATATCTGAGTGGAAAAGCCGTTTTTATTCTCTAGAGGATAAAGTAAATTGAATTTAGAACATCGTGTGCACTAAGTTTGTGAATTAAAAAAGTGTACCTATCTTGTGATTGTAAACGTTTTTTTTTGCATTTAGTCATTTCCTCGCTGAGGTGGAATGAAAAGCTGTGTTGCACTCGAGTGCAAAGATTTTTCACCTCGTGCTCTTTTGATTCCCTCGCTAACGCTCAGGGTTCTAATTTTGAATCACTCGCTGCGCTCGTGATTCAATTTTAGAATCCTTCGCTTGCTCGGTCATCAAAATTGAACACGCGGTTAAAAAGCAACTTTGCACTCTTGTATAACAAATAACTATTATGTTCCCGCATATTGGTAGGATCCTGGTTATATTTCCTAATGAAATATATGAGGTAGTCTATACAGGTTTATTCCTAAAATGTATTATACTTTATTGCACACGAAACATTTAACAGGACATTACATAAGAAATAACATGTACAAAGGCGAGCTTGTCTCTGAAAGAAATTTCTTCCAGTAAACCTTAGAGTCGGAGAAGCAGTAAAAAGCTGGTCTATATACGTGAACAAAATATACTACATAAATGCGTAGTAGGTACCTGAAACATGTCGGTGAAAGTATGTACGAATATGTATGTAGAGCTTTTGTTCTACTACTTTTGATATTTTTTAGTTTAATTTTCGATTAAAACAGATATTTGGTATTGGTGACGGTTTGGGTTTCCGCAACTCGACTGCAAATGAGCCTATTTTGCGTGAAATGGAAGGTGTTGTCCCCAAAGGAGCCTTAGTCCTGCCACCCCAGCTCCTCAAGGAAAGCCAGAAGCCTGCGAGTGTCACTGCAGGCCTCCCTGAGTGTCCCTGGGTTTCCGAGGAGAGCCGTCCGTTGTGAGACCAGCCCCGCGCATTCCACCAGCACGTGGACGGCTGTCTCTTCCGCGTCCATGCACGCTCTGCACAAAGGACTATCTGTAACACCTATTGTGAAGAGATGTTTATTAAAGTGACCGTGACCAGTTAGAGCCCCTGCTGCTAGGCGCAGTTGTGCCTTGGTGAGGCGAAGGAGGCTACGGGACATACGAGGGTTTCTGCCTGGCATTGCTGCCCTGGCTTGTCTGCAGTCCGTGCGCGAGGTCCAGTCATTGTTGTGTAACCTGTTGGTGCGTTTGCCTAGCCATGTTTTCAGTTGGCAGAAGGGTAGAGGGACGATGGGCTCGGGACCCTCCACTGTAGATCCGGAGCCACCTCGCGCGAGCACATCCGCTACGTCGTTGCCCCTTGAGCCACTGTGACCTTTTATCCACTGTAAAGTAAGGTCTCCGGTCTCACGACTATGAGTGTGTCCCCCGGCACGGTGATCTTGGCTACTTCTCCCTTTAGCCACTCAAAATCTTCCTTGTCACTGTACCAAAAGCGAAGGTTCCCTTCGTGGATCATGGGTTTCCCTCGGAACACCCGGCCCTTGTGGCTGTTGTATAGCATTTCCTCGATCATCAGGTTTTCCATGGCGTTCAGCACCATATTGGCGTGGTCGCCCAGGGTGCCAGCGTTTTTGGTCGTGATGATGAGGGCCTTGTCCATTTTTGCTGCATCGGCATAGCTCGTGTCAGCCCGTAGCTTTTTATAGTCCCCCCGTGGAGAGATGGTCTCATCTAGGCGTGCCCGCTTCGATGGTCCTGCTCTCGGGTTGTCACAGGTTTGGGAAGTGGACGGTACCGCTACCAGGTCTTGGGAACCGCTCGGTTTGGTGGGGTCCTTGTCTACCGCGGTGGTGTTCGACGTGGTGTCCACCGGTTTCCTGTAGTGGCGTACGGCCTTGCTTCCAAACTTATCGTGGTCGTGCTTGCGCGGTTTGTTACGCGCGTAGCGCCTTCGTTTGGGACGGTGTTCACCCTCCGTCAGCGGTTGAGGTGATGCCCTACCCCTAGAGGGGCCAGGTTCCTCCATCGCAGGCCGTCTGAACGGTTGGTTCTGGCGTTGGTTGGGTCGATATTCCTGCGTCGTGCCCCAGCTGTTACTGATGCTGCGTAGTGGTTCTTCCGTTTTGGTCGTCGGGTTCTTCGCTGCGGTTGGCGGTCGAGGTTGGTCGTTTGGGCGCCCCTGATCTCTTGCGCTTGGGTGCTTAACCCGTGGCGGGCAGCTCCTCGGTGCATTTGATCGAGGGCGATAATCTCCTGAGCCGGAGGCTCTTGGGGGCTCAACCCGGGGTGGGTGGCTCCTCGGAACGTCGGCCTTATTTCCCTGCTGTCTCGTCGAGCTTGGGTGCTTAACCCGAGATGGGCAGCTCCTCGGCTCTTCGAGAGCAGGTTGGACGTCGGCGGCGGACGATTGATGTCCTGCCGTGGTGGCTGTAACGGCTTGTCGTTCGCTCGTTACAGCAGTTGGCCTCTTGCGAGGCAAGTGGCCTTTGCCCCCCCCAGAATACGAGGGGCAGCCCTAGCGTTGCTCGGGGAGGGATTCTCCAGCGACGCTGGTACCCTCCTGGGGTAATACTTTTTTAGGTTCACCTTCCATATTTGTTTTTTTCTGCAGCCGGCAGAGCGGGGTCCTTGATGCGCCGAAGCGCCAAAGGATTGTGTTATGGGTAGGAATTGGAGGAAAGCGGGATGGGTAGGGAGTGCATGAAAGCAGGGAGTTCGACTGATTGTTTTTGTTGCATTTGTTTCTGAGGGAATCAAATCAATAACGGGTGGCAACCTCGGGAAGGTTAGTGCCATCAGTCTTGTCTTGAGGGGTCATCACGAATAACGCTGCCCTCAAGGCCATTCTGCCAACTTGTTGATTGGGATTTATCAACAAGATAGGTGTGCATCTAGTTCAAGGAACAGAGAAGCGGTGCAGGGGAAAAAAGAAAGCGCGGGAAAATTAAGTTAGAATTAGACCCACCCCCACCCTATCCTTATACTCTTTATATCTGTTTTAGATATACTCTTTATATCTAAAACAGATATAAAGAGTATAAGGATTTTCTGAATGTATACGGTTTTCTGCTTTGTAGTAGGTACCTGGCGGTGTCTAATAGATAATGCTGAAATCTATATGTGTTAAGTGGAATATATATTCTTCTCTATGTACGGCAACTATTGTAGTCTGCGATATTCATAAAGTGAAAATTTAATAAAATTATAATAACGCTATATCGAAAAGTTTGAGTTTTTAGAAACAATCCTTTAAACTGCAACATTTTCAGGCAGTGTAGATAAGTCGGTATGTCTAACTGTCAAAACGCACTGCAATTACCTAAGTATTTGTGATTTTCTGGCTACATTCTACCAATCTCACAAATTTGTAGTTGCGTCTCTAAAAATTTATTAAATATACAAAAAAATATTAAAAATACGTAAATATAGGGTTGTAAAATTTTACCTTAGGTATTACGCTCCTATTTATAAAAACACTATACCTCTAAAATCATCTATTAGTACGTCTTTGTGAGTATGTCTTCCCTTTACCGCAGACTATAAACTGCATCTGCGAAGTGTTTTAAGGAGTCGCGTTTCAATAAATAAGACTGTTCGTCGATAGTCTGCAACTAAAATTATATTTTTCGATCAATACAATTTACTGCACATTGCTATCATATTGCAAGGGATTATCATATTTCGAAATTATATTTACCAGCGCTTTCGTTGAAGTCTCTTTAAAATTTAATTTAGTGTAAAGATATCGAAATTTTTAACACAGTATCTACCTAGCTTGGTTAATTATGTGATAGAAAATGACGTACCTATACCTACTTAAAAATTAAGTCAACCCGTAAACTAGCATAAACATGTATACCGATGTCTGTTGCTCAATAAATATCTTTATATCAATTTGTGGTTTAGCACATTGCAAACTTAACGTAATGTGCTAAACCACAAATTTGAAGCTTCGAGCTAATCTAAGTATAAATAAAATAGGGACTTTTATGGTTAAGCCCGGAAGCCATAAGTGTCTTTATTTCAAACCTGCGATTTGCGATTGCACAACCCTGTATGTCCCCACTGCTGGGGCACGGGTCTCTTCCTGCATTGCAGGAAAGTTAGGCCATACTCCACCACAGTGGCTAAGTCCGGGTTGGTGGAGGTTTGTAAGACAGTGGCGGGCCCTACTGTCAGAAGTTATCAAGCCGCCCATAAGGCCTCTGACATGGCTTAACGACTGTCATTACATGACAGCCGGCACCCACGGCTTAACGTGCCTTGCGAAGCACGGAAGCGCTCGGAAAAATGCCACTAGCGGTAGTAACGGGACGGTCAACCATCCTGCACCTGACCGCGCCTGTTGTTGCTTAACTCAATTGATTGATTCCAATCACTTGGCGCTTCATTTCAAACTATTCATGTCTAATATCGTAATAGTTGGGTAAACTTTCCTTTTATATCTGTAAAGTTCACTTACTTATTTTTGGTGAGCAAATGAAATTCGAGTAGAAGCTTGTATTTCACGCTATAATATTTCCATGTTAGTGATAGTCTTGCCTGGTTACCAGACACGGTTGCCCTAGTTTGGGATTGATTGTGTTGTGTGACAGTAAATTTTTTAACTCAGTTTTGGTTTGGGTGTAAGCAAAAAAAAAATTATACTGTCTAAGTTAAGACATTTACATAAGAGTTAATCTTCTACAATATAAAAATGAAACGCTGAATGTGTTGGTAAGCGCAAATCTCGGGTGCAGCTGAACCAATTTCGCTAATTCTTTTATTAGAATATTTCTTGAAGTACGAGGATGGTTCTTACGGAGAGAAAATAAAAAAAAAAAAAACCACTGTTAGGCGGGACGAAGTTCGCTGGGTCAGCTAGCAAGAGATAAAAATTACCTAGGACGAGCAAACAACTTGATAGACATATGTTATTGTTTCACGAATTCTTTCAGGTTTGTTTGCATGTAAACAGAGCTGAATGGAACGAAATATTTGTATTTACGAGTATTTATTTGGAAACCAATATCAAACTGGTCTTTTCGGCTTTGTGTTTGCTCAACCTCAGTCCATTATTTATCATATCAGATTGTCGACAAATTCGTGAATGGATTCGACCGGTGTATTCCCCAGTCTCAGAAGCGAAAGGAAAAATAAACAAACTCCACTGGGGATGAGTGTCGAGTAGATATAGTTGCACAACAGTTGTAGGGCTGCCAACTCTCCGAGTTAGACCCGATTTTTAAAAGGTGAGATGAGAAGATAAATTCCCAGCTGAGGAAAGGGTGGTTCGGTGGAAATTAAAACACCCACTATCCACAGGCTATGTTAACCCCCAAGAGAGGCTCCCAACGGGTTCCGATCTGCAATGGCCTACGTGGCAGTCACTCAACCGACCCAAGTAGGTCGCTGCAGACAAAACCTAAACAGGTGGGGTTATATTGCACCAACGGAGGAGCAACTTGATTGTGGAGCCTCATCGCAATCTATGGTGCATCTGCAATTTTCGCAATGCCCAATGTGCCCTCAAACCTGCACTCTGGAGGACCTAAGGAGAACACAGGCCAACGCTGCTGCAATTGCAGTAGCCAACTATAGGGCAGGAAAAATATAAACGGGTCGAAGATTATTATCGGGGAGAAGATTATAAACCTAATTACCAGACGTGCCCACTGCGAATTGGCAATTTCAAGCGCTAAAGAATTTAAACACCAAAGAGGTAACTAGTATTTCTCACGATGTTATCCTTCGCCGTTAGTGACTGATATTGTTATGAGTTAGTGCACTACTTGTCACTTTCGCTAATTCGTCACTATCGTTAATTCGTCACTTTCCTCATACGTCAATATCTTGAAAATCTTTAAATCGTCAATATACCAAATTCATCACTTTCCCTGATTCGCATGCTGCGACACAATAATTCGCTCCATTCCTTGGCAATTCTCATCCATAATAACTATTTCAATGTCTTTTTTGAATAGTCTGGATGATTTGTATCATACAAATTGGGTTCACAGCGAACTAATTCAATTAAATGTTCTGTCATTGCAACAAAATTGTTAGTAAATATACCTCGACGTGCACGCGTCGCGCAGAAATCTGTGCCGGCACTACAACGAGACGTAGAGCAGGGCAGACTGCGTCGCACGTGACTGTGTAGCGTACGTAGCTCAATGACGTTCCATGCTTTACAAAATCTGCGCTGCCCTGCGCTATGCTGTGCTGCGTCACCTGCGTCTCAGCATGCGCCTAGCCTGAGGGAGGCCTCTGTCTTGCAGTGGGCGTCAAATGACTGAATATGATCCCAATGATGAAAAAGTTGCGGTGAGTAAGATGAGATAAGATGAGAATATTCTGTACTGTACACTGGGAAAACAAAACACAAGATAATTAGGGTACATAGTACAATTGGCGGCCTTAATGCTAAAAGAAACTTCTTCCAGGGAACCTTACGGTACGGGTAAATAAGAATATAATAATTTTTTTGAAATAAATAAATTTAACTTAAATAAATTTTAATTTGGCACGCTTCTTAAGATCGCACGGTTTTGAACGGTCTTTTTGATTTATTAAATGTAAAATAAAACATTATCTTTTATTTAACTTTTTGTAAATGGTGACAGCCCTAATAGCGAGTGGAAGCTACTTATAGCAACCCCCGCAATGCAAATATTGTATCCGAACAAAGCATCTGTGCAAAGTAATGTTATTTATTATTCTTCAATTCACAAACATCGGTACATAACATTGTAAACTAAATATTACCAACTACGAAAGGTTATTTGGTTCTTTTATGGTCAACGCACCCGTGGGAAAACGAAATTAACATGAACCTTTCTGTATGATACTGAGTAAGGTCTACTTGGATAAATACATAGTAATACCAACTTATAACGAATAAGGGCATTAACGGCAGCAGAAGGCTAACTAAAATTCGCTTTTGATGACATTATCTAGTTTTCCTCTACTAACAACTCTTAAATTTTAACAGATTTTGCAAGATCTCAGTGACACGAGCCTTGATGTTGGACTGAAGATGAGCAGATCAAAGACTCAGTGTACGACTAACAGCACGTTTTGTGCTGTTAACCATTTACTGAAAGTTTGAGGTAGATTTTCCGTCTATAAAGGAAATACAATACGTCGACGAGTATGTTTACTCGTCGATAGTCCCCAAGACTAAGGAGATAGATCGACAACACCTGGAAGAGCTACTGGTCTCGGAAAAAACTGATATGAAAGGCGCGCTTCCCCTTGCTTTACAGCGTAACCTAATCCAAATGTGCATGCTGTCCATCCTAACTTACGGGTCACAGACCCTGACTCCAAACTCAAGGTTTGCTAAAAGACAAGGATTGACAGAATCCGAAACACCGCGCTGCGCGCAGGTTAGACTTCCTTTTTTGCCGCACTTACCTAACGAGACAAATTAATGGGTAGGTCAACCTACACAATGTTAAGTGAAGTGATGTTGACTGTTACGTTACATCACGTGTAATATGGGATACTCTAACACAAAGAAAGGATGTATGTTTATGTGAACAAAAACTTATAATATGAATTAGTAATTAGCAAAATAAAGAATTTGTTCAATATGCGCGCTAATGTGACAAAATGCCCGAAGTTACCCCTCATTATTGACGGGAATACAAGAAAAATGCTTTGTAGCATAGCAGAGGGCGCTGCGGCAGCTGGTGACAAAGTGCCGTGCCCGCTTGCTCTCTACATTCACTATGCCTTTTTGACTTTGATTTATGTGTTTTTTATGCCCTATTCACCCGTCACGGTTACTTCGGATTGTATTTCACGAGAGCAAAATCTGTTCCCGCAGTCGTATTAAATTTGAACCTTCAGTGTCGCGACACAAAGTTCGCATTCATTAGGCAATCGATAATGGAATATGACTGTAACCAATATGACAGAGTATGAAATGGTTCGCTGTCCGCTCGCTGTATCGCTACATCATCGCCTAATAGTAGGGGTTGAAGTGAGTTTTTGTTTAGTTTTCACAGTAATTTGCTTTTGTTGGCAGCACAATTACGTCATTGTGTTGTTCGATTTAAACCAAATAAGTGCAGTTCGGTAGGAGTATCGAGTATATTCACGGGAGGTACTAGGCCTTATAAACATCTCGGCAACAATTTTCACTTCATGTCCCTCTTCGCTTTTACAAAGAAACTTTTTATCGACCGAGTAGAATTTACTTACAGAATGGATAATAAAAAAATCACTAGTTTGAGCTTTGGACAATGTTATTGTTGCATCCCTCATACACGATCTACCTTCAAATTTACAACAATGGCCAAACCAAATATTCGCCTATAAAATATTGACAAGAACCCACCAAACAATACGCGGGCACGAATTCCGAGCTATTTGTCATCATGGAGTTAAAATCACAATCATAATCGGCCTTTCATGCGGATATAATAAAATCTATTTGCAACATACACTCAAAGCTACACCGAAGTGAAAATGATAGCCGACAAGCGGCCAAAGTCATTCTGAAGATTCCCGAGTCATTGTCAGCTAACCGTTGACGACAAAGCGACGTATGTCGCCATCGAGCCGGCATTCGGCAGCGCACAATGCGGCAGTCACCGCGAGGGCAATTTGTCAGCATTGACAAAGCGCCGCGACATATTGACCATTATTTATTGCCCTGTAAAATGCGTTCACGTTTTTATTGCGGGAATGATGGAGCAACGTGTATTACATGCGATGATAGCTATTATGTAATGAAAACATGTTTTTTTCTTAAACTTTATAGTCACATTATACATAAACCCATGCCGGTATCGTGGAACGGTCGACTGAAACCAAGGATTTTCGCTTTCCACGATCTTAGAAAATTTCTTTGTTGACAACGATAACATGCTGGCATCACATTTCAAAGGACGTGGGTTTGAACCCCGGCACAAACTAAGAATTCGTAGTAGCACAGAGCAGTAGCAAAACCTTTCGCTTACTGTGAAGGAAATGATTGTGACAAAACCGAACAAAACCTCTAAGGTATTCACATACCATACTTGCACTTGGATTTGAAATCGACAATGGGTAGGGTTAGTGGTTAAGCTCGCTGTTCGAGAGAAGGCTTGTGCTCTGCTGTGAATTGTATAGTTACTTACGCTCGAGCATTCTAAATACTAATAATTCTTCATCGGAATGTGGATGAGTCTGTACGATGCACATGCAATCCGCATCTCTACAAAGAAACTCAAGCAGTTGACAACGCACTCTAGAGGGATTACAACAGTACCGCTAATAAGCAGTTTATTACTAAAAGCACTTTAAACCTGGCACTGACTGAAAATCAACGCTGAAGGCTTGTCCATCAGCATATTGCTGAGTCAGTTGCCATTTATAGCAGCAGTGACACGCCGTGACTTTTCGGTTTTCTCCTTTTTTTGTTTTTGTGAATGTCATGTTTAGTAATATGTTTTGAGTTTGTTTTGTAACTGTGGCGTGCGCACTGTTTCTAAAAAAAAATTTTTCTTCTTCTTTTTCTTCTATTAGTAGGTTTAGTTTATTAGTAGTTACCTTATATGTTTTCTCCATTATGCATCCTACATACGTCCCACTTTAGGGCAGGCCTTAACTCGTAGAGAAATGTGAGGCCAGCGTTCTACCGCTGCTTACCAACACTCCTAATCATACATACGTTACGAGTAATTTCATTAAAACTAGAAACTGTAGACATTAGTCGATTATCAATTGATGATCAAGTTGAAGGCCATTAAAACTAGATAGTTGCATTGGTCGTATCAATTTGCTTGTATTTCTGGCAAACCTGGAAGACGTTTGGCACGAGTCTCTACCAAGCACGTGCAAACCGCCCACTGCCTCTACAAAGAGGCAGTGGGCGGTCATGGCCGCCTCTAAATTTTTCTCTCTCATGTCTGAATGAATGAATGAAAATTCTTTATTGTACTAAAAACATAATTTGTACAAAGGCGAACTTAATACTAAATACTCGTAGTACCTATCATATCTGCTTGATAGGATATGTAAGTAGTTTGTAGGTATTTTGAAATACGCTTTTTATATTGCAATTTAAGTAGATCTGAATGTACGAATGGATCAAATTAAGTCGCAGCAAAAAAATATTACGTAAGCAGGTTTAGGTACAGAAGTGTGTAGATAGACGTTTTTTTCTTGTCACCGAACAGCCTCTCCTCTTAGACGTGTTCAAATTTGCGCTAAAATTAAATGCAACAAGTTAGCAGATAATAAATCGGAAAACGTTGTTGTAGGAAATAGCAGTATAAACATATTGAAACGCGCATTGAAAACTGAACGCTCATTTGGGCTAAATTAGTTATTTCTTTCATAAATGCACTCAATCGTAACGTAAGTTGGCTAAATTAGCGTCGAGAATGGTAATTAGTCACTCAATGTGTTGTGGATTTGCACCTTTAACATTATTTATTCCATCTTCGTAGATACTATAAAACTGAAACAACTTCGCGATAGACACGCTTGACGTTCTATCGGCAATAGAATCACTTTGTAGGGCTAATTGCATAACAAAGAAATGTGTAATTAATAACATATCTATTAATGCCATTTGGGACGGTTGCATGTCGAAGAGAACCTTAGTAGAGGTTCCGCTTCAATTCAACAGAAAAATTGTGCCGCGAGTAAAGAATACAAATGTGGAATCGTTCATGGGAGGAGCCGCAGTAGGGGGAAGGTTTTTTGCCGATCGTAAAGGAACAAATGGCACGCTTTTATTCACACCCACCTGGCTAAACAGTGAGGGAATTGTTACCGAAAATAATTAAATTAAAACATCCGCTCGTAGCACGCGAATCAGTGTAGCACACAATTCTGGAAACTATCGTATTCAATGCGCAATACGGGTGAAAATCACCTGTGATACTCTACACATCAGGCACTGTACTAATACCGCCATCTCTTCAGGTTTTGACACACTACTAATTAAAGCCTCAGTAGCGCCACCGTGTGTTGAGTAGAGGAACTAAGGCGCTCCACATTTTGAGTCCTGCTTTGAATCCCGTAATAAAATTGGCAGTTTCTTCGATGCAATATAACAAGAAAATCGTTCAAAAATAATATTTAAATTACTTCTTAAAATAAAATTTATCAATCAATCAGCTTGTAGTCCACTGCCGCAAATAGGACAAGCCACTGTCCATGGCTGTGTCAATCCGTGTCTACTGTTGGTCCTCGGCCATCGTCATCCAACCACCGGTTATAAGCTTAGGCCTTGAAGTTTAGCTGCTTGTTCAGTTCTGGTGTCTATACCCCAAAATAATAGAATTAGAATAGAATAGAATATTTATTGGGCAAAAACATTAGTACACAGCTTTTACAAAATGGTTTTACTTAATGCTATATACAAAATTAACGATTAGCTTTTGACGCTGTGCTAGGTTAAAAACCTGTGTTACAGCAATCAGTGCAATGTTAGTTATTAATTTTGTTATTAATTTATTGACCAAGTTAATTACAGTTCTGTAGGCAACTAGTTAAAGTCCCTGACTCCTAAACTAGGGGATCCTGTATCTTAGGAGTCAGTTTCTTCCTTCAATACATCTGAGGCTTTACCGTACAATAACTGACACGGATATTAATAATTCTCTAGTCAATTTGATTTATAAATTTTAAAGTGGAAATTAAATCGAATTAACTTCTCGAAACAATATAAAATTAAATTTAAAATTAAAATTAATAAAAATAAAAATAAACAAGGCTGAATGTGTGTGTGTGTGTGCGTGTGTGTGTGCGTGTGTGTGTGCGTGTGTGTGTGTGTGTGTGTGGGTGTGTGGTTATGTGTGGTTTACTACTTATTTAAAAATGGAAAGGATAGCTTCTGTCTCATCATAGCTAAGCTTAAGCAGATGTTTGTATAGCTTTAATTTACAGAGATATAGAGGGAGAGGATGTATTTCTAGAATTTTATTTAGCTTGTTATAAATTTAGCTTGGTAGAATTATGTAATGAAGGTTGCCTCTTCACTGTTCATCAGTTAGTACCATAGACACGGAAGTTTGCACACACATGTACCTACATTGTATTTTTCGAAAATGCACAATTCCTGAAATGCAGCGGTTAGAGTTTGTCATTTTCAACAACTTATGTATTAGGTAAATTTGTTTATTGCATTTTGATAAATTTGGAAGCGCTCGTGGCTTAGTCGAACCGAGTGATTGGAATCAATCACTTGAATTAAGCAACGTAACAGGCGCGGTCAGGTGCAGAATGGGTGACCGTCCCGTGACTACCAATAGTGGGATTTTTTTCCGTGTACTTCCGTGCCTTGCAAGGCACGTTAAGCAGTTGGTACCTGCGGTCATGTAATGGCAGTCGTTAAGCTATGTCAGAGGCCTTACGGGCGGCTTGATAACAGTAAGGCTCGCCACCGTCTTACAATCCCCCACCAACCCGGACGTGACCTCCGTGGTCAGTATGGCCTAACATTCCTGCGATGCAGGAAGAGACCCGTGTCCCTGCAGTGGGGCCATACAAAGGTTGATATCGATTGAATTTTGTGCATACGAACTTGATACGGTAATGGTAGGTATAAATCTGTAAGTTTGTGGCTCGACAAGGGTTTCCTGAGGGCCAGACTTCGCAACCGGGACGTCTCGTGATGAGCGAGAAGTCAGCGGGAACGCTAATAAATTATTGTACCTAAGGACATTTTTTACCAAAATGCAAATGGATCGCAAGTAGGGCTAGTAATGTTAGCAAAATACGACTAGTAATAATTACTAGTCGTATTTTGAATAGTGATAGAACTTATTATAAAAAGTATATTTATTTTCTCGTAAGGTTATAATTTTGTAGTTTGAGCAAGGCCTTAGGAAACATAAATTCAAATTCAAATAATAGTAATATTAACTAGCACTTCGTTAAAATAAACAAATCTACTGACACTTTTTAGTTTTTAAATAACACCGTTGTGGTTTGTACGAGGTGTTTGTGTCTGTCCTGAAATGTTTACAAAGATGCCAAAGTAATATTATTTAACTTGAATTTGACGTTAGAAAAGTGGTCTGAAAATAACTATGTTGGCTTAATTTTGTCCATAAAACTGGCGGTAGTGTTGAAAATTGTTTTAAAACGCATTTTTATTCAATATTCGATAAATTCGCAGACAGGCGAATATTCAAATAAGACGAATATTCAATAATAAAATTATTATAACAACGTTAGGTATGCGTTACAAAGCGAAATACGAAAAAAATTAAAATACGTTTTTTTATTAAGTAAGTAAGATTTATTACGTATTTGTTAACCTATTAGTTCCCCTTTTTAAAATTTTTCTTACGAATTAGTTTTAAAACACATAAGGAAAATTATAGGATGCTTTAATAATTTGCGTTTCATCGCACTTTTTATACAAAATAGATATTTTACAAAAATCTCCAGCCGGACACTAGACTGTTTTTATTCAGATTCAACTTCCAGGCGATTAGGTCAAGTGAATAATGTTCCCGTACCGGCTTAGGTCAAGCCGTTGAGTGTAGAAATATACCACTCAAAAGTCAGCAGTGATTTTAATTCTCTGTACCTATACTAGGTAGGTTCGTAGGTACACAATAAATTTGTATCTCAAATCGCAATCGTTGGCTTAATACAGATATTAATATCAGTTGACACTCGTTGTTTTTTGAGATATCTAAAGGTACGGTATTTAAGTAGTGAAGTCCGAAAATATTTTAAAGATATATTCTTATACGAAAGCATTCGTCGAGAGCGGTGGTAGCGAAGCGGTGTAGAACGCCGGCTTCTCAATCGGGAGGTCGTGTACCAATGAATTTGTTTTCTAAGTTATGTACATTTGTGAAATTATAGTAGCAATACTACTCGCTGACGGTGAAGGAAAATATCGTAAGGAAACCCTAGTGTCTGAGGTGTTAGCATACCTCAGCGCTTGCTACGTACAATGGGGCTAAGTGCGGAAATCTCAGGTTTAACTAACTAACTAAGCATTCGTCGAAACATTTCGGTAGATTGCGAGTCACAATCGACGACATAGAAGTTAATATTTTTATCCCCTTAGAACCTGCAAGGTGTTTCCACTGTGAAAGGTCATATTAATTGTAGAAATAGTTTATTAATGACACAATTTTTGTCAAATTCGAGACAATTTCGAGCAATAAAATAAAGTTTTACAACGCATTTACGTGGATGCGGTTCCTGTAACCTGTAATTATGAAACAAAGGGTCTAGTCTGGAGCCTCTCGGGAGCCATTACTACTGCTTTATTACTTCCACGGGCTTGTTAATGTCACTCTAATTGTAATGAAATTGACGTTCCTAACAATAAAACTCAAACCAATTTCAGATAAGTGAGATAATAATCCACTGATAATTTTAAATAATAACAATCGTCCTGGTTTTTTTACAAGGGTAGAGTAGATGTGTTGACATTTAATTAAACTTTGAAACTATCACTCATAATTTTATCCATCCCAGACATCTTTGCCATTTAGCAAAGTATCTAAGTATATATCTGATAGTACCTATGTACTTTTGCGATATTATTATAAAAAACACGATTCCTCTAAAACAATTCCCAAATGCAGCATAGTTTTTGTAAGGGTAGAGTCCATAGATGCTGATGGCAAGGGGCCGTGAGAGGCATTTGTGGGAAAACTTCTATACCCAACAGTGAGCGTCGGTGGGCTGATGATGATTATGAAAGGGTAAGAATATTTTTAGCTCCATTTGAGGAGTGTTTTGAAGAATACGGTTTGTTTAAGTAACACTGTTTTGGCCTTTATACGACCAAGATTCCGAGAGATTATAGGGCGCCAAAACCTTCGTACGTGCTGCGTTTAATGAACGTTGATAAAGCGAAAGAGGATTCGTCACAAGTAGCAAACCATAGTGTCAGCCCTCCCCTCTGGGATACATTAGTGAGTTTGTGGTAAATATTTATCACTACATACCCATTCAGGCCCTTTTGGACCCTCCGTATTTATGAATCCAGTTATGTCATGTCAGGAGTAAAAGTTTGCAGAAGGATTAAAGTTACCGAAAGATATAACGAAAATGACTTGTTCTCCCTATGCAACTTTTGTGTCCGTCCCAAAATATTTTTTCGCTGTTCATCAATGATATGTAATACCTTACTACTTATAGAACTCATTGATAAACGCAATTAAGTAGCTTTTTTACTTTTTGATCGTGATTAGTCATGTCGTGAACTTGCCATTTTTATCTTTCTATCGTAATGCCACGTAATGTAAATTTTCGGCTGACCCGTTATCAACCCTTGTATGTCCCCACTGCTGGGGCACGGGTCTCTTCCTGCATCGTAGGAAGGTTAGGCCATACTCCACCACGGGGGCCAAGTCCGGGTTGGTGGAGGAATTTTCGGCTATTCAATAAGTATTGTGTGAATTTTAGAAGGCGTAAACTGTTATTACAATGACGCTTTACACTCGACGTATTCCAAATGAATGAACTATCTCAGAAATATTTAACGAATTAGTAAACTATAGACTTAAATCCGGATTCATTTACTAGATTAGTAAATTTAAAAACCTATTTAGAGGCTAAAATTTCACCCATGCCGGGATTCGAACCCGCAACCTCTGGCTATCCGTGCCAGAGCTCTACCAATTGAGCCAATGGGCGACTCACGGCATCAGTGAAATTTCGAACCTCTTTACACTATTCTCTGTATTACGTACAGGCAGCGACATCTGACTTAAGCAAATTGCATCACTTACAGCCCCGACTACCTACTTTACAGTTAGGTTTTACATCGGAAAAATATCACTGTACCCACATTTGTTCCTTAGCACGGGTTAGTGCATTAAAAATAAAAATGGTATAATAGTTACACTATTTTTATTTTTAATGCACTAACCCGTGCTAAGGAACAAATTTAAAAAACCTATTTAGAGGCTAAAAATTTCACCCATGCCGGGATTCGAACCCGCAACCTCTGTCTATCCGTACCAGCGCTCTACCAATTCAGCCAATGGGCGACTCACGGCATCAGTGAAATTTCGAACCTCTTTACAATATTCTCTGTATTACGTACAGGCAGCGACATCTGACTTAAGCAAATTGCATTACTTACAGCCCCGACCACCTACTTTGCAGTTAGGTTTAACATTGGAACGATATCACTGTACCCACCTGATTACACTATTTTTATTTTTAATGCACTAACCCGTGCTAAGGAACAAATTTAAAAAACCTATTTAGAGGCTAAAAATTTCACCCATGCCGGGATTCGAACCCGCAACCTCTGGCAACCCGCAGGTTGCGGGTTCGAATGCCGGCATGGGTGAAATTTTTAGCCTCTAAATAGGTTTTTTAAATTTGTTCCTTAGCACGGGTTAGTGCATTAAAAATAAAAATAGTGTAATCATGTGGGTACAGTGATATCGTTCCGATGTTAAACCTAACTGCAAAGTAGGTGGTCGGGGCTGTAAGTAATGCAATTTGCTTAAGTCAGATGTCGCTGCCTGTGCGTAATACAGAGAATATTGTAAAGAGGTTCGAAATTTCACTGATGCCGTGAGTCGCCCATTGGCTGAATTGGTAGAGCGCTGGTACGGATAGCCAGAGGTTGCGGGTTCGAATCCCGGCATGGGTGAAATTTTTAGCCTCTAAATAGGTTTTTTAAAAATGGTATAATAGATTAGTAAAGTTTTTAGTTTTAGATAATTATAAATTAAACGGGTGTAATCGCGCGTAATTATTTAAGAGGAGATCCGTTTAATATATAACTATTATAATATAAATAGGATGAGTATCACGAGTCATTAAGAAATTTAAAAATGCTTGTTGAAGGCAGACTGATTTTTAAATTTCTGTTGAAAAATAAGGATCGATATTCTGTCGATATCTATGTAGGTAATATTGCTCAGTTTTATTCAAGAACGTTTACCGTTATAAAACATCCAAGTAAAATGCAAACCGCATATTTTGATACGATAAAAATAGAAGGAAGTTGAAAGAAAATTGCCGCATTTAAAAATTTTACACCGCTTATCCAACAACCGGCTCCTTTGTCATTTCCATCGGGAAAGTAGTGGGTAGCATTGCATTGAAACAAAGTCTTTGAAAATACGTTCCACTTGCGATCCCACGCAAAACACTATAACTGTAAATATGCAGTCTGTAATCTTGGCTCATGCCACCATTATACATGGAAAGTATTCCCCAGGACAATAAAAACTGTGGCCGTCACCATGCATAGGTACTTTACATAGAAACAATTACAGTGAATTACGCATGTACCATCGAGTAGCAGCGGAAAATTGTGCTGACACAATACGCATACGATGGTACATTGCTTCGTGGTTATTACAAGGCACTGTAATAACCTGCAGCTGCACTGCCGTTCCGAAGTTCATACATTTTATTTTTTATATTTCTTCGTCTTCAGTCTTTAAAGTGTGGTGTAGTAGTCACAAAAAGCCACTATTCGTTCAAATATTGTCACCACAGTTTTAATAAATCATAATTACTTTAATTTATTTATTTTTATTTATTTAATATTGGGAAGACTAACAGCACATAACAAAGAGTAACAAAATAATTAAACATGCAGAAGGCCAATTATAAGTCTCCACTCATAGAAAAAAATTTTAGCACTTAAGCTCTTAAAGCAAAAATCCAGTGACAGTTTAAAGCACTACATTAATATTTAAAAGTAAAAAAAAAAACAGTCCATAAATCGTTTTAACCAACAAAAAAATCTGCACTAAGTTTATCCCTCAAGCTTTGGACTGAAGAATTAAACATATCTTGATCGCCTATTTTCGCCAGTTTATTAAATTGGTTGCAAGCCCGCCGTAGATATGAGTTCTGCCTATACCTAGTGGACACTTTTTCCAAATGAAAAACTGGATTTACTCGCCTTGATCTGTTTGGAACATAGAAATTAAGTTGACTAAGCAACAGTGGACAGTCGATTTGACCAGACGCAATACGAAGCAACAGGATTAAATCGGCTATTTCTCGACGCATTTGGAGGGGCACCTTAATCACAGAACACCTTTAATACGTCTGAATATTATATAGTACTGTTAATTGCATTAACCATTTTCTGAGAAGTAAGCAAATATATTATATTTCTATACTTACGTATACTACACGGTATGTCGAAGAGAAAGAGTATGGGCTTCACCATCACCATGCGTACCCAGTTGTAAGTAAATTGTTGAAAAATCATTCAAATAGATCCTTAAGATACTCGGGTTTCATCACGATGATTCCCTATTAGGTGCTTTTCACTAATAGGTTTTGTTCATACATACACATATTATTACGTAGACCACTTCGAAAACAAGCCATAGTACAAGTCGATTTATTAACTACGGAGTTGATTTTTTTTTATATCTACGAGTAGGTACCTATACTTATTCCTATAATAAACATTGAGGAGTGTACTCCTACCTAGTAGTGTACCTACAAAAAAAAAGATACAAATAAGAAGCATACCTAAGGGACACAAACCGGGGGGTGGGCAGCAGCGCCCCCTGCAGTGCAATTCCACCAAACTGCGATCCCCAACCCGCATGCCCAGCGTGGGGATTATGGGCATTACCCCCCAATGATGGCACAACCTTGCGCTGTGGTGCTCATTAGGGGAGGGCTATGTCCAGCAGTGGACTAATATAGCCTGAAGTAGAAGTAGAAGAAGCATACCTTATTAAATCCAGAGTTCAATATTTTATAATTATTTATTTCATTCCGGTATTTAACTTGCGAACTATCTAAGTTCTGACATTTCTATCAGTTTTACTTTAAGATTTCGAAATACATGATCTCTATGTACTTCTATTAAAAAAATAATATCACCCATTCTTTTATCATCTATTACATTTGTAAACTACCTACGTGCTTTAAGAAGCACATAGGTAGTTTACAAACGTGATTATCCAGTAACGAGTGTATGACTTCAGGAACAGATCTTCAAACTGCTTCTTATCGAAGAATCTTACTGCTCTACCGTTGAAGACCGTTACACTGTTAGACTGGCGCCCAACGTGGGCCAACATGTACAAAACGGTAATCAAGAGCCGGAGCCCAAAACTAAAAGTAACTATTTTAAATTCAGAATTCAGGACCCATCAACAAGTTATTACCTCTTTAACTAGCCATTTGCTATTAGGTAGATAATTATGCCATGACTACCAATAATACTAGGTACATACTGATTCATACAATTTCTGTGTTTACAATATCAGACCTTTTTTTTATCTTATCTCTTACTTCGCTCTTGGGTGCGGTTTCAAGTATCTTCGTCTTAAAACGAGTCTTCAAAATTGTCCTACTAAGTTCTGAGAGCAAATAGGTGATTTTTTGTTAGACAATTAGAATTTTCATTTCTTAATTTTCACCACAATAATTTACTTACCCTAAAAATTACAAATATAACGAAGTGTTTAAATTTTTGTAATTGTTTGATTATTTTACAAATAATTCACCATTCATTCATTTTAAGAAACCTATTTAGAGGCTAAAATTCCACCTATGCAGGGATTCGAACCCGCGACCTCTGGCTATCCGTGCCAGAGATCGCGGGCTCGAATTCGTGAATAGGTGGAATTTTTAGCCTCTAAATAGGTTTTTTAAAATTGTCCTCAGCACAGGTTAATGCATTAAAAATAATATAATTCATTCATTTCTTGATTCATTCATTCACTTACTCATTTATTCATTAACTCACTCATTAATTTATTTATTTATTTATTTATTCATTCATTCATGCATTCCAAAAAGTGCAACAATTTTAGACCAACTTGAAATAACCCAAACGCGCAACGATCTGGCGAGATTGACAATGATGCTCATTGGTCGCGATTGCTTTACTTCACATTAATTATGCTCATAAAGAGGTGGTAGAGAAATGTGGTACAACGCGCGCCTCTGACTTTCCGTGGCAGTTTCAGATGCGTCCAAGTCCTCCCCTAGTCTGTGAAGCGACTAGTAGGTATGCCTTTGGGTGCAAGCTCAGAGCATATTTGCTTCTTCCTCTTCTTCTTCAGGCTACATTATGTAGTCCACTGCTGGACATAGCCCTCCCCCAATGAGCGCCATAGCGCCCTGTCTTCAGCTTGCCGCATCCAGCATCTGCCGGCAGTTTTGAACATATTTGCTTGAACAGCAGAGACTGTCCCATCCTCTCCAGAATTCTCGCCGCTTCAGACGTGACTATGTGATCGTGTCATCTTTCTGATTTATAACTATATAGTGTGGCTGTTATATATCTATCTTTATATATTTGATAATTCATTATAACTAATTAAGTTCTATTTGTGTATCTATTTAGTGATATTAGTTTTATATTAATAATTGAACCGTGCCGCGCGTGAACCGTTGAACCGGAACTCTTATGAGACAGGCGCTGACTGAAAGTTAGTGCTAAGGAAGGAGTGATTCCCCCCAGCAGTATGTTGAGTCAGCTGCTTTTTAAAGCAGCAGACACACACCGTGATCATGATGTTTGTAAATGTTTTGTTAAGTATTCTGTTTTAAGTGCATGATCAGTTTGTATTGTAATATTTTGTGTATAGCTGTTGTAATAAATGTGTTTACTTCTTCTTCTTCTTTTTGTTTTCTTCTTCAACTTTTATCCTGGTTCGATGTTAAACATCCATCGACAAATTCATGTATGAACGAATATTTGTAAGTCCGGCAATTTCACACAATACAAACATAATTTTTGCAGCGATTTTCATTGGTTTTGAGTCTTACAAACCTATTTAGTAAATCCATCAGCCACAAAGGGCACGCCACTGTTTCACTTTACTCTACTTGAGACCTCTTTGTAACTCTAAAGACCACGATACTTGCGTTTATATATTTTTAATATTTCGCTTCTGAATTTAGATGTGGAATGTGAACATGTGGAGGGACTCAATTATATTTTGACTGATCACACCCATAGACCAAATAGAGATACTAGTCACTCCAAGTTCAAAACTTTAAGCATCAACATCCGCAGTATTTTACTATGTATTTTTTGTTAATAACGCACTGTTATGTACCTCCCTATCGATATTATAACGATTCGTGAAGAATATAAAACATCGGCATGACGAGTTCAATAGAATACCGCTGGAAGGATACCTCATTGGAATACCGCTGTGCTGACCTACCCAGAAGTTACGAAGAATGGATTCCGCGGATTGTCATAGAAAATAATAATGAAAACACTTCAGTATGCAGTGTTGGCAATTCTGTATACCGACTTAAGCGTTTGAAATCGCATATGCGAAGCGGACACACGTTATCATAGTCAGACTCCTGTATCCATGTGGCTACGTGGGCTTCATAAGCACATAGTGCCGTGTGTGCCGATAATTTATTCCATCTATACCTATCTTACAATGTGCTTGGTGTCTATGCCGTCAGGTGCATGATTCGCCGCGGTCCGCGCTGCCTCTCGCCGCCCGCGACCTAATCACTGTTATCTGTGCGGAGGAGCCACCTGAGGGCGCGATTACGGGTCTATTTTGCCTCTCAGAGCCTCAAAACGACGTTAAGGTGGAGGTTTGCAATAACCCCGTCCGTTTTAGTCAAGTAAAATTTCATCAAGAAAAAAGAGGAAATAAAAGACTAAATATGAAAAAGTTAAACAAAACTGTAGCACACCTTAAATATTATGTACCTATTTACAAATCGAATAACGCTTTATTACGTACGTTGTTAAATAAGTTTGAATTTTTAAATAGTTTAACCTACTTTGTAAATATGCAGCCTAATACCTATTGGCTTTAAAAAATGGTGACTGCACTACTTTAAGATCTCACTGTTGTTTAAGCTGTTGGTTTCCCAAATAAACTTAAAATAAAATAAAAAATAAATAAAATCAGTCATCCCACACTCAGCGAAACCTACCAACCGAACACACTTTCCTCCTAAGCGATAATTCCTTTCAGGTTGAGTAGGTCGTCTTAATGAGATTAGCGTGCATCTAGATTAAATTTAGAGCTGCAGATTTGTCTACACTTTGAATATTTTCGATCTGATAACTTTGCTACCCGTTGGAGTTTTCATTAAAAAAAAACTCAGACCTCATAGATTGCTGTCCAGATTACTATTCCAACTGAAAAAGTGGAGTATTTGGTATCTAAAGTTGGGCCGATATTCCTATAACGGGTTCACGAACCGTGTAGGTACTTGGCCTTAACAATCAGTCTGCATAAGAATGACCCGGATACAAAAGCCGTTTTAAAACACCGCCGATGGCCGACAGCGTCGAGTGCCCAATTGTCTACAATGATACCTCAGCATTACAGAGAAACACGGCTAATGGATTAAACCATTTCGTTTATCTGATGAAATTGCTACGATTGAGCTGTGGAAAGGAAAGACAAGACGAATAAGTATGTAGTGCATATTTTTGCGTTTATGTTTGTCATCGAAAAGCTATTTTAAACACATTTCCAAACGAAGAGTGGCTGGCGTAGCAACTGGATTGTCTGTAGCACGCAAGGGCGTGGCGAGCGCCGATTGGGTGGAGCGGCGCCAATGCGCGCGCGCCGCGCACGGTAGCTAACGCTCATTAATACGTTAGAACATTGCTCAAGCCTGCAAGCCTGGTAGTAGGGTGGTGGTGAAGAAAGCCACCGGTTAGAATCAATGCTTGTCAGCTTGCATTCCATAGAACTGGTCCCAATGAAAAGATAGTCATCATTCGAGCTCTACATATTTACGACGGCTATTAAACAGCTATCCTAGATATGTGACCAACAAGGAATAAGTGCCTTTTCATCCAGACTACCCGGTCAGTCGGCTTCCAGCGAACATTTAAGTGTCCAATATTACCAATAATTGAAGACATCAAGTTATTACGCCTCCCGGGGCTGGTTCTATGTTGATTACTCGTAGTTATCAAGAATTTGAGCATCGTCCTATTACGGTGGTACGAAGCCGATGGACGCTTCCCCGTAATAACCATGATAAGGCCTGAAATTATACGATTTGTGAGGAATTTTGTTGAAAATGGCGAAAATATTACAGAAAAGTGGCGGGGTCGTTACGGCGACGACGACGGCGCGGTGCCTCGGGCAGGCCGCCCGCCCCCCGCCGCCCGCGCCGCCCACCCGTATGCAAATTAAACGTAATCAAAATAATAATTTCGAAGCAGTGGAGCAGGCCGCGCCGAACACTACGTCAGCCCCACCTCTCGCTCTGGCCACTGCCCGCCTGCTGAAGAAAGAAAGGAAAAACCCCACCTGCCTCACCGGCTGAAATGCAAATTGCTCCCGCCCGATTCATTTTTATTATTCGTATTGTTTGAACTGTAATCACGCGCCCGATAGTGCCTTAATGCGCAAAATTACTATAAGTGGACAGAAACATTTCAGTAGCGATTATAGGTAGGTAAATCGACGGCGATGAAGCCCGCCGCAAAAAGGGTAAATAGGAGTAATTGAGCTTAATAACTTTGCCTGTATCCAAGACTCAGCTTAAATCTATATAAGAGACCTGACTCTTTGATTAAATAAGTGAAACAGGCATAGATATTTAAGATAGGTACCTAAACAGGACCTACGGTGTACGAACTATTTTAGCTCAGAATTTCAGGCATATAAGAACTTTTTAAAAGACAGTGTAGGATGATATAAGGCTTAAAACCTATCGGTAAATCAACAAACTATGGAGCTCAAGCCCTTTTTCCGGAGACAATGCACGATGCATTGTCAATCGTTCATCTCGTCAATCGTCAAATTCTATTAACTATATAGTTTCGACTTTTAAAGTTATTGATTGCAATCATGGAGTCTTATCATATAGGCCGTGATGTATTTACCAAGTAAAACATGATTTTAGAAAAGATGCTGAGCAAAGTTTTATTTCGCTGACTTTTTCTCCACTACAAAGTAGGTCAAGGCAGCGGCTGACATAGTACATTGATATTCAGCCAACCAAATGATTATGTTGAAATAAATTATTGATTTCTGACTCAACCACTCGATAAAGTCGTCAAGCTACTTTAAATCCAATGAAGCCTTCTACGAGTACCTACTGTTGATGAAACGTTGAAATACGAAAACAAAAATTAAAACCTACATAGGTAACTATGTATTTGCCGCTTCCTTAAATTCATTATTTTCATCGATTCAAGAAATACTTATAACTGATGATTAATTGTTTACCTAAATATATATTTTTAATGTTTATATCCTGGTAAAGCGTATCTGGAATGCAGTACGTATACGCATGTAAATGATGCCTACATCCATGGTCCATGCTCCATGCAGCACAGTGACATGGCGGACGAGGCACCGTTTAATTAGGCTCACGCTTGGCCAGCCACGGCCCAGTAGTTACCGGTGCCGTCACGGTACACGCCAATTGGCCGCGATTAAAAATAATTTTCATATTTTGTTGTCATTTCGCTCGTTACAGCGCGCCGCGGTGCGGGTAATTCTTTATGTGTACGACTATTTACGGAATAGGTGCGTTGTGGCTAGGCAAACATTGGTAAATACTTTATAGCATAGTTAAAGGTGGCATAGGTAAATACTTTATAGCATTCATAAACTTGATAAATTTGGAACGAAGATTATTTTTTTTATCCAATATTAGGATGATAAAAAAATATCAACTTTTCTTCCACTTTTTAGGGTTTTGTAAACAACAAGTAACCCTTATAGTTCTGCCATGCCCGTTCGTCTGTCCGTCTGTCCGCGGCTTATCACAGAGGCAACAAGTACTAGAAAGCTGGAATTTGGCATAGATATTACTTACCTACACGGCGTACATATTACACACACCTAAACCGAAGGCAGCGATTGACATTCAGAATGTAAATTCTTTACGATGAAATAAATTGATTTGATTGATTGACCAAATGGTAGGATAGAATTTAAAAAGAATATCTTTATAGTACCTCCCCTACGCCTAAATTAGATGCATTTTGTTCGCCTAAGCCATATTGTATACCTCTCACTATGGTTTTGGTTTGTTCGTTTAAAAAATTAAATATTATCAGTGTAGTAATATAAGGTACATTGAGAGCAGTAAGCGATCTATTAGAACATCCATCTACGAGGAAAATAAAAGACAATATTTCTTAGAATGATTAAAAGCGTACTGTTAAATTATCAATTTAGTAAAAATCGAAACAAATTATCGCGGTTGTTTTTTTTCGTAATGCGGAAAAAGGTTCCCAGCCTTCTTTCATCAAAAATAGAGAATAAACAACCAAATTCCAGCTCTTTTTTACATTACTTGATACAAAACCTTTTTTTAAATTTGAGGTTTGTAATTTTTTATGTAAATTGTTAAAAAACATAAGAGCATTCCTGCACTGCTTCGGAGGGCAGGAATGAATTCTGTACAACTTTTTCCGCCGCACATTTAGATATAGGTATCTAAGGGAGAGATGACGAACTTCGTAACCCATTTATGAACGAGCAAAAAGACACATTTTCTGAGTGGGTGTGGCATATAATAATTTTTCGTTTTACGGATCCGTTTAGGTACTAAATATAGACTGAAACTTTTTGATAGAGTAAGGTGTGCCTGACACGCACTTGGTCAATTATTAGTTGTTTTAAAACGGTTACACCTATTTGTTAACATATTTTTTATTGAAATCTCTTGCCAATAATACAGTTTATTATGACAACTCGAGGCACATTGCATAGGTGGAGTCTACTCATTAATCTGTGGGTTAACCAAAGTACAGTAACGATGTACTTTGCAATGAAGGTAAGTACATCGAATTGTCATAGTAAACCATAGGGCTCTTACTAATAAACACCGTATATAAGCCTGGTATAGTTACACAGTGTTTTGTTCACGTCATTTGAATGTAAGTTGGAAGAAAAGAGACAAAACACTGCATAGTTATAGATACAATACTTACACTACGTTTATTAGTAAGGCTGTAGTAGTATTATGAAACTCAGCCCTGGCTGCCGCCTTAGCTTAAAGGCTAATCGCTTATCTCCCTAATGTACTCTGTGTCTCCCACGCAGCGTGTAGGCATATGGAAATACAGACGTACCGTCACTGGTCGGCACTTACAGCTCACATGTGCGTAACTTTAACTTGCGAGGGCGGTGCTTATTACGCAAATTAGAGACGAATGACAGACTAGCAAGCAATTAGATGACATTCTTTAAATGTACTGAAATTAGCGGGTACCTTTACACTTTATGATTGCGCCTTCGTGCGTCTTTCAGCCTACGTTACGTAATTAAATATAAACTACTGTCCGCTTTGTTCCTGCCTAAATACTTATATAACACTAGCTGGTGCCTGCGACTTCGTCTTTGAAGGATTATCGGGTAGATTTTTTTCCTACTTACTTATCATCATATTTTGGACAATTCACACAATATCTTTATAAATTGTAGCCTTTGTGTTATTCTGATGTATCGATATCAACCCTTGTATGTCTCCAATGTTGGGGCACGGGTCTCTTCCTGCATCGCAGGAAGGCTAGCCATACTCCATCATGGGGGCCAAGTCCGGGTTGGGTTCTGATGTATAAGCTATATTATTGTAAAGTTCCATTAAAATCCATTCAGTAGTTTTTACGTGAAAGAGTAACAAACATCCATCCATCCACACTACGAACTTTCGCGTTTATAATATTAAGTAAGGATAAACAAGGATATCACTACCCTTAAACATCCAAATCGGTTAACTTTATAACACATAACATTAGATATATCTACATAATCTATTTATTTGCTTACTTTTACAAAAAACTTTGTCTTCTTCTGTTACCCCAGCGGATGAAAGCATATTCTAGATGCCGTTAAAAGCATTTCCTGAAATAAAAATGTTTAACTGTGATAATCAGTACATAGTGGCCTCGGTCGAGTATTTTACCTTGCTTATTTTACTACAACACAAAGTATCCGAGTTTTGAAGATAGATAATTGGTTGGGTTTTCAGGCGGTGGTGGTCGTGTGGAAGTTCTTATTATTATAGGTAGTTTATTTAAATTATGTGGAGATTTGGTTGAAAAACGAGGTACCTACCTACACTTTAGTTTTTTTAAATATCCCGTAGTTATTAAATAAAGCCTTTGTACATTTTATTTCTTATGTAATGTCCTGTTTAATGTTTCGTGTGCAATAAGTATAATTAAAGTTCTAGAATATCGATAACAAGAGCTTTAAAAAAATTATAGCACTCTGATAGAGTACGAAGTAGGTACTAGGTACGTATTTTTATAACATAACTTTCCTAAACGTTTTGTCACATTGTTTACTCTAATTAATGTTACAAACAAAACATTTGTTATTCCATATTTTTCATTTACCTCGCGATTTTTATTGGAATATTTTGAATTGATATACAACGTTATACTTATTCTTATTGTGAAATTTAAGTAAATACTTAGATGTACCTAAGTGTACAAATTATTTTTGAACGAAGTCAAGAAATAAAAAATGGATAAGTATGGATATTTCTTGAATCATTGCGAAGAACTATTGTTACATACGTATATAATCTGTCGCCTGTATCCCAGAATGGTAAACGAGGATCAGAGTTTGACATTTCCCACTTTGCTTCATCAATTCTGCCGGTTTCGGATACTATCTATCTTGCCTTTCGCTGATACAACCCCTAATTAGTCTACGTATGTCCGCCTGGGGCATCCAAATGTCTAGATCTAGGGCCAGTAAATTGCTAGACACTTACTGTTAACGACTTGTTTTCATCTCGAGAAATCCTATCTGATTTTGTAATATGAAGCGGAGTTTATTTCTTTAATTTTTCTGTTTTGAATTGCAGAACAGTGTTCTGTACTTTATTTCACGGGCAACTTTTGTAACAAAACCGCTGTACCTAACTCTAGCATCAAGCACATGATTTTCATTAGCATACACATACCTAATTGTGAAACGATTTCGTTTCACGCTTTACCCGGCAGTGCGCATTATATCGGCGGTCGGCGGCAGTGCGCGTTAGATGCGCGCAATTTGCCTCCATTTGCCCTAATGACAGGCCACGCCGGCTCATGCAGCCTGTGCATAATGAGCCAATCCTCACCGATTGATCTACACTAGCATTCGGGAACTCTTAAGTAGACCTATAGCCTGTATGTTACATAAGCAGGACCCACGTCTAGAAACAGGCACGCATTAAAGAAGTTACAATTATATTAATTCATTTACCTATAGGAAACAGACCATTTCTACATTTTGGACGGACCGCGTTACCTACACCGTAAAAGAATTTGTCTATTTGGGGAGCCTGTTTAGGAGGGATGGAAAGTGTGAAGGTGATATAGAAAGAAGAGTAAAAGCAAGAACTTGTGTAAACGGTGCCTTGCACTCCATTGTGTGCAGCCGAAACATCTCTAAAAGAGCTAGATTGGCTATTCATAATGGTGTGCTGGTCCCAACACTAATGTATGGTAGCGAGACTTGGGTGTGGCAAAAGAAGCAAGAAAGTAGAATTAATGCAGTAGAAATGAGGTCCTTGAGAAGTATGTGTAGTGTTACTTTGAATGACAGGATACGCAATAGTCTGATTAGAGAACGTTGTGGACCGAATGAGGATGTAGTGACTAGAATTGAGAAAGGAATGTTGCGTGGGTTTGGACATAGTTAGTTAGACCTGAGATTTCCGCACTTAGCCTCATAGTTGGGCCATTGTACGTAGCAAGCGTTGAGGTACGCTAACACCTCAGACACTAGGGTTTCCTTACGATGTTTTCCTTCACCGTCAGCGAGTAGTATTGCTACTATAATTTCACAAATGTACATAACTTAGAAAACAAAGTCATTGGTACATGCCGGGGTTCGAACCCAGGACCTCCCGATTGAGAAACCGGCGTTCTACACCGCTCCGCTACCACCGCTCTTCGTGGGTTTGGACATGTGGGTGGATGAAAGAAGAAAGATTGACGAAACAAATATATATTGCGAATGTGAGTGAAAGCAGGTCTGGTAAGGGACGTCCCAGACGGACATACATCGACCAAATAGGGGATGTATTAGCAAAGGGAAAGATAAGTACCCGGAACCGGCGTGCGTGCATGCAACGACATATGCGAGTCAGGATCGTGGCAAATGGCAGTCCCTGGTCTCTGCCTACCCCTCTGGAATACAGGCGTGAGGTTATGTATGTATGTATATGTATGTTGATGCCTATCCGACGAAACCTAATGAATGTCTCTTCTTACTTCCCAGAAAAGAGCGTGGCACAACGTTAATGAAGTATTTACTTACTGAAATTCTAAATTCAGAAACCGGCCCTGAATTTGAAACTCAGGGATTCAGAGTGGATAAGCTTAATTATGGAGAATCAAAGAAACGGAAAATACTTACGTTGCCCGAAAAGGCGATGTAAGTATTTTCGAAAACGATAAAACTGATTGAAATTCATAAATTTCTTGAAAATCTTGAAAATTATAACTTTCAATGGATTAAATTTCCAGTGGAGAAAAGTGGAAAAACTCTTTGACATAATATAAGCAAGTGGGACGATTAGGTCTTACTATACTGTATGTAAGGTGAATTAGATACCTAGAGATTTTTAACTACTTGTAGTGTCGCGATCTTCAGTGTCAGTTTAAATATACTGTGGTTAATATAAATATCTTGATTTCAGTGTGGTATATCGTTGGATTGGTCGTTTAAAAATATTATGGCTGTAGGAAATTTGAAAAGCTTATAAGCACAAGTTTTTGCTAGAGTAACGGGACGCCCTGCCCTACAGATGGTCACCTATTAGTCACCCATAGAGGCAAAGGTCAAAGTAGTTTGTAAAACCTACTTAGCCCTGATAGTTTTACGTTTAAGTTCTTTATTATTATTCTTTATTGCACACGAAACAAAACAGGACATTACATAAGAAATAACATATAAAAAGGCGAGCTCATCTCTGTATGTATTAATTATAATTATATGTGCTACCACCCTGAATTATTCGACGTTTCTTTCAACCGTCAATCGAAGACGGGGAGAGGACGCTCTACTCTAGCAGAAGTTTATTTTCTAAAGCCTAATATTTCGCAAACGGTACACTAAATCCAAAAATGCTGCACCTATACTCACAATAATTGATAACGCCCAATCCAAGGATACCATAGTGCGGACACGAAAAAATATTGCATCCCTTATTGGGGAGAAGTTTTGTCGGCATAATTATTATGTGTATCTATACCAAAATTCAGCTTCCATGCACTTGTCGTCTCTGTGCTAAGGCGCGGACTGACAGATGGACGGACATAGCAAAACTATAAGGATGCCTTGTCCCTAACGACGGTCTTTAAAAAAGTTTTCACTTCTTACACTCCGAAAGTAGTGTTGTTTTGATCTGATTATTGGGTGGAAAATGCTGCTTCCCTCCTTAGAGAGGGAAAAACTCATTCAAATTACTTCCCACCTAAGGGCCGGAATGAACTTTAAAAATAGAACTACTGTCAGCTGTGAAGAGTTTTATGTAAAAAAAATGCTGCGGCCATGTGAGTTTCTAAACAGCCAGTGTGAAATTAGCGCAAACTTCGGCGGAATAAGCCGCAACAATTACGCGGTGAGTTCCATATTTAAAATTTAAAAAGTCGACATGAATTGTCGGTATACTAATCTGTTATATCTATCTGTGACGAAATTAAAAAAAATGGTAATAATCTCTTATGCTAAGATTTGAATATTTAAAATGAGTTTTTATTTTCCTCATATTCGAAATGAAAAGTAGAGTGTTTAACACGGGTAAAACAATCAATTCCTACTCGGACTATAGTCTAAATACCTCGGTAATTGATTATTTCCACCCTCGTTTAACAATCTACTATTTTCTTAAAGATGGCGCTAGAGTTAATGCAGGGAGCCCCTTAATATCATCATAAGCCCCTTTTCGCTACCTGCCTGTTTTATGTTGTCTCCGGTAGAAATCTTACACATAGTAAAAGTCATCCTAAATTCACATTAAGTAGTTCCATTGCATAGATGATGAAACTACGGGAATACTAAAATTATAGTTGTCACTAGTGCCATTAAATGAATTTCTATAATATTAAGTAATAAAAATGACAGTTGTAAAATGTTTACCTGTATTTTTCGAAGGTAAAGTCTGCTGTTTAGCTCACATTCAACGAGGAATATTCTTCGCGCCATGTCTTTCAGCTGAAGAAACAAGAAATAATTAAGAAAAAGTATTGTTTAGTTTCGCTGTTGATTTTCCTATCATTAAATAAAATAAAAATAAAATATTGGTTCCCATGATGTTTTTACGTTTAAGTTGTTTGTTCAAGACACGTTGTACTTCTGTTTGATGTCTTTAATAAAGAAAATAAAATGGAACTGTAATAGGAAAATGAACACTCATGAATTGACGCCAAAGTTCCTCGCAATGAGGGTCCAGCTTCAGGAAACCCTGCTGGAACGAATGAGTTACAAAAACATATGTTTTGAGCGGTGGTTGTGCACCTTATCATTTACCACATTACGTGCACAATGATTATAGTAATCTCCTCGTGAGGGAACAACGCACTGCACTAACGTGGCCACCACATGCGCGAGTGGCCTACAGGATGATATTTTGTTAGTCTTAGAATTATAAAAGGTGAAACAAAATATGTGACAATATTTTCGGAGGTCAATAAGTACTATGGATCTCAAAATATCACAGAAATCAAAATCATTTGATATCAACCCTTGGTATGTCCCCACTGCTGGGGCACGGGTCTCTTTTTGCATCGCGCGAAGTTAAAGCCATACTGGAGTTGGTTGCCATACTTGGCCCGGGTTAGACCCGGGGGCGGGGTGCGATGCCAGATAACCTTCACGTGTACCCCTCCGCTTTCCGTTCCATCTGATTCTATGAACCAGATGGAGGGGCAAGTGGTGGGGTCGGTGCACCCTGAGCGTTAGTCAGTAACTTCTTCTTGTCGGATCTTACTGGCTAACGGCGAATAATCTGGCGGGAGGGGTCGCGTGGGCCCTGTTTCACTCTGTGGAGCGGGACCCAGGCGACCAACCGAATGAAGGACCGATTGGGGGGGGCGCCGCTGCGCGGAAGCGCGCGCGCCTCGTACCAGTCGGACCAGAGTGGCCGCCGGGACGCGGAGGGTCGGGGGACCCTCCGCCTCCATCACGGCGGGCCGGAAGGCGCCCTTGCGTGTTCCGAGGGTGCCTTCTGGCACGGAGGGGGCCCGCGCGGTCGCTCACCGCCTTCTCTCCTATTTGACTTCGATTGTTTTTTTTTATCTCTACTAGCATGAGTTGAAAGTCGAACTAGCTCACAGGAAAGACGAGCCAATACCGCGCCGCGGGTTTTCGAGGTAAGGATCGTATAGGTATGGAGCAAACCTACTCCATTTAAAAATAAATATACTGTATTTTCTTTTTCTCCAATTCGTGGCAAGTGCTGCTGGTTGTACAATTACTTAAAATGTTACTTAAGATTCAGTTACTACTCATTGTTCAATTGTTTTTGTTTAATAAAATAAAATAAAAAAACAATATGCCAGGCACTGCATCATCCGTGTGGTCCCTTCACCTATCTGGTGTGAAGTGTGGGTGAAGATGCCACGGGCGATGGCGGCTATATAAAACATATCATTACATAGATGCAAATGCCAAAGTATAGGAGTTGATAATACACCAATGTCAATAAAACTATTATTACGCCTGAGCCCTTTTTCATAAATTCTAGTGAAAATTTGTTATTCCTACTCTACGTTAGCATAACAAAGAAAACTTACTTGACCCCCAAAAATATGGTTGCCTATTTCCGTTAGATCCAATATATTGCATCTCCTTGTTGCCCACATTGTATATGTTTGCAAAAGTACTTCTTTCCATTAATTACGTACATCTAAACTAATGAAATGAAGACCGATATCGACGTAGTTTGTTGACACAAGTACTCATGATTCCTCAGTAGCAGCACGGCCTACAAAAGGAGTAAACACTGACCACCAGATTCAAATTCAACACATTTTATGGTACCTAATGCTATGTCTTATTTATCATAAGTAGGTAAGTAGTGAACGCGTCTCTTCCCTGAGGAAAATATAGGCCATACTCCACCACGGGGGCCAAGTCCAGATCGCAAGACTAGTGGCTGGTCTTACTATCAGAATTTTTTAAGCCGTCCTAAGGCCTCTGACTTGGCTTAACGACTGCCATGTATCGACGACAGCCGGCACCTACTGCTTTACGTGCCTTGCGAAGTACACAACAGTTCGGAAAAATGCCACTAGCGTTAGTCATAGACGGTCACCCATCCATGCACTGAACGCGCCCTATGTTGCTTAACAGCCCCGGCTGCCTGAGTGATCTCAAACGATCACTCAGGCAGCCAGGGCTACGAGTGATTCGGTGGTGAACTACGAATAGAACATTTAATTAAATACCTATTATAGGTACCTACTAACTTTAGTCGGTAGGTACCTATAGGTACATCAAATCCTAGACCTATGGAAATTACTCTACATGCCTTTGCGGAGAAATCCTAACGTGGACTAAAATATATCCTCGTATAAAACGCACCAGTTTCGTTTTATAGAAAAACGAAACACCATTTGGACAGTAAAATTCAATAGAGAAAAATATGACCCCTTCACTGTTCCAGATAATTAAGGAGTGCGCTACAGGACAAAAGGCCGATATGCTGCGCGTTTTTTAACAATGTTTTATTCGTTGGAATCGGTTGACAATGGCGGGCCGCGGTACCCCTTTCTTCGGCAATTTGCCGAGCAGTAGGTGCCGGAAGTCGGAGTCCTCACCCTGGAATTAGGGCTTCTTAGCCGCTCCGGGACTCGCATTGTGCGCGCTCCGGGACTCCGCCCCGCACAGTTTCAACACGAGAAGTCAGCACGTGACACGCTTTTTCTAAAGTCGTGACAGTTTCATTCAATATGTACCTAAGTCAGTTTTAAGGGAGAGAATTGAATGCAAAGTTCAAACGGTTCTCCTTGCCAGCTAGATTCGTAGTCTACCTATAAAAATAGATGGGTACACTAGGTTATGTAGGTACCTACCTAGAAACCTTTAAGAAAAAGCAAACGTTATTGGGAGGAGAACACAAATGAATTACCTACTAATCTATCTATGCATCTAAAATAATATCAGACCTCTCAATTAAGTATCATGCATCAGCTTAGGTCTGATTCAGACTTGATTATTATGGCAAAATTAAGTCAAATTACGCGTCGGCCCTAATTTTATTAGCGATGCGAGCTAATGTTCGTCATTAGTTCATTACGGACTTGGAAAGGGTAAAACAATGCTGTGTAGGTATTATTTAGATATGATATTTATTATTTAAATCGCAGCGGGCCCACGAGCGCTAAGTATAGGCGTCGAACGTCCGGTAATTCGGTAATAAGGGGCCGTAAGTTCGATTCTGGACAAGGTCACAGTCCAAACTGAACGAGATAATTCGTGGTCTAAACATATTTTGGCGTCTTCTCGTCGCTCCGACGATGAGACGGCGCACAGGAATTTATGCTAATGCGACATCGCTGATCGTGAATTCGTGACGAAGTTTTGCTAGTGAAAGTGGCACATGTAGGTATGTCTACTAAAGGACTAAAAAACGCTCTAGAGTGAACTTACTCGCTACCTCGTGCGTGTGAAGGAAATGAGAAAATCGTACCGCAAGTTAGTACATTTTCTAACATTCTGAAAATGTGGGCGTTGAATGTTGATGTTAATGAAGCGAAAGAGGTTCTCAGGAGCCGGGATACAGGCGTGAGTCGACTTTTGTAGGTACTTATGCATGTAAGCATTTTTATATAACTATTGAGTTACGGAAACTTTAAAGGCAATGTTCCATAAAGGTCTTTTTAGGGTTCCGTACCTGAAAAGTGCCAACGACACTAACGTCTGTCTGTCGGAAAGGTCGGACCCACAAATGGCTTTTCCTCCGGAACCGTATGTAGTCTAGTTAATAAACCGTAGGTAGGTTCCAGTTGATACTATCATAGACCAATACTAGATATCAAAGAATAATGTAGGTAAGTAGGTATTAAGTATTAACCAACAAAATATAAAAAAGTATTAACCATTAATGGTGGTCCTCAAGAAACTATTTTTTTTAGGTTTTTGTTTTTCGAGGAGAAGTAAAAAGTAAGATAAGATATACCTACATACCTACTCTCGGCGGGCGAGCCCTACTCGCACTTAGCCGGTTTTTAGCAACAGGCTCAACAAGCTGCTTCGGTTTCAACTGCCCCATAACATGAAAAACTGAACATTTGCGGCAACAGCAACCAACAAAGGCGCTTGCAAACCGGGACCACTAATTAAACAGCCATATTAGCTAATTACCCCCCTCCCCCAGCCTGCAACTCATACCTTTAGCTACGCTTCACTCGCTAGGAGTAATTACACATTTATATTTCCGTTTCATATTGTTTTTCATATGAACTCTCTCATCATTGTGCGGTGAATAGGTCCATTAGTTAGTGATGTTCGTTAGTAGCTTATTACCGCTAGTTAGGTACTGGCGTCATTGATTCAACGCATGCTTTAAACGTACCCAACTTATAGATGTGTTACACATGTGTAACACAGGACAGAGAGATAGTTACATAGAATATTCTTTGGATAAGCTTACCTATTTCCAGGTTTAACTAACACAAAGACATCAGTTAAGTGGAAAGTGCCGACTTAACACTTACCTGTTAAATATTGCGTTATTGTGCCAACTTCAACACACATAATTATGTACAACTCTTTACATCTCAGATTAAGGAAAACTAGTTATTAAACTGAGCTTTACATCCATTATTATTATTTTAATTTTTTATTGCACTAATTACATGCGTAAATGTACATGGGCGTGCTTAATGCAAGAAGCATTCTCTTCCAGCAAACATTTGGTGTTGAAGAGACTGGCAAAGAGTAGTGCAGGTACCCACGTACTAAAATCCGTTGGGTTAAGGCATTGACTTGTCGTCTGTACCGGCGGTCAGTAAAGGCAGCTATTTCGATCAACAAATTTTGAAATTTTTGAATAGCTAACTCTACCTGCAAAGCTCTTTGGATATAATAGTAGCTAAGTAAGTAGGTACGGGGTTTATGACAATGCGTCTTCTTGGGTTTATAAATTAGGGTTATTATTGGTGTCCTGCCTTTTCGCAGAAAATTGTTACGCTGATTAACAGTTGCCAACCAACGTTTCACCTATTTTTTACGTTGACAACAAACGATTTACAAATTTTTGTATCGCAACGTTTCATTTGGTAGGATTATTGTTAAGCTGATTATTATAATGACACAAAACGTTTTGGGCATTTATTATTTGTCAAGTCTTTTACTAGGCCAAACAACTATTAGATGAATAAAGTTTCGTCAGTGTAACAGTTCCCTTTTCATACATTGATTTTATGATAAAAAAAAAAACATTTTTACATGCATTTTTTATTTAAGAAAAATATTACTCGGAATCGCTAGAGGGGTGGCCGACGAGACTCAATCTGCGACAAAAATATAGGTGCGACGAAGCGCGTAGCGTAGCGGAGCGCGAAGGAGCGTGTTAGGTTGAACATGGAAGACTGAAGGTTCTCTGCCTTTTTGCAGAAAAAGTTTTGGCCGATCGAATGAATACTACGCGTAAAACATACGCTACTTAAAAGTTGGCATTTTGAAAGATTTCATTATAAAAAGCAAACCAACCAAACAGTTGGCAACTGTGGTTAATCTGTTCTGTGGTTGGGAAAATAAAAAAATAGATATATTTAAGAAAAGTTGGCCAATGATTATTCCGCAAAATAATATTCTTCGAAACGTTAGTTGCCAAATGATAATCGGCCGAACATGTTTCTGCGAAAAGGCAGAGAACCGTTATTATTATTTCTTATAACCAGCCGATGTCGACAAATTCTGCCAAAGTAATGTCTTGACAGGGTGGTTTTTAGGATGAAAAATCTACAAAGTTATCTGACCCGGTGGAGGTGTCAAATTCTGTATAGAAACGTCAAGTTTACTATGCGAAAAGTGACGCCGGGTGAGATAAGTTTGTCGCACTCTACCATAAAAATATAGGTGATGATCTCAGATCATAGAAAGAAGGAGATATGCCCTAGCCGCGAAATAAGTCCGGTACCGCTGTCGCCACTTTTAAATATGTGTGCGTTTTCATCACATGCACAATATTGTAAATATAAGGTTCACGCACACGTCTGTCCAGTCATTTACTAGCGTTCTAATCTTTTAATTGGTTCGCACACTATGAAAAACAATTGTACGAATACACTCATACACGGAAACAACAGCGTCGGTGAACTCCTTAGGGATGGAACACTTGTATCAAATAATACATCTATCGATAAAATTGTCCGATGAGAGGTTATTCATTTATTATCAGTATACTTCGTGTTGGGATGATACAAAAAAACAGAGCATGTTAAATTTACAAAAAAAATATTATTAAAACAAATAATCCTATTTTAATTTACTGTCCTGTGAAATGTAAATATTTATTAAGTACGTGTCTTTTTGACAGTATTTGTGGCTTCAGTATATGATAAAGACGCAAACTTGATTTCTACTGATATATAATTTGATTATTTTGATAATGATGATGACCCCTGTACTGTATACTAATACGATAAATAAAAAATGTTTATATGTTATAAATTTGTTGAACAGAACACCACTGAAGCATACTTGGTAGTGACGCTGTCCGGAAAGCTAGGTCTTCTGGGTTTAAATCCTGGTAATGGAAAGCTAATATTTCTGTGAAGAGCATGTCCACGGTCAGGGACGCATTTGTACCTGGATCTTGAATATTTCTTTGTATTTTATTTAGTATTTGAATCCCAATGTAACGTGAAATGCACTTACATTACCATTTACAAATTGGCTTATATTGGTAAGTTTGTTAGGACTCTGTAAAGCAGTTTTTGTTGGGTGAAAGAATGAAGTGCTGACTTTTTAATAATACAGTAGCAATAACTTTCTCATTCTCTGAAAATAATTCACCCAGCTATATAAAAAATAGAACAAACACATGTGTAAACTCGAAAAACAACCATTTTTCTGAAGAAATTGCCACTTGTCTGCGTAACAGCGATATATTGGAAATCAGTAGCCACGCTTGGATTATAAGGATTAACTAAAGAATATGTTTATGGCTGTGATTGAAATGTATCATGGGCCTGTAAATAAAGTAACTTCCTAATTAAAAATACAGTAAATAGTAAGAACTTTTATAAGCTTGTCAAAAAAAATTTCAATGAAACTTTCGAAACATATATAGATAAAAAAAATAAAATCAGCATCAGACTGAAATCCTACGGATAATATTTTCATTATCGCCATCATTCAGCCACAAGATATCCACTGCTGGACATAGGCCTCCTCCATGGATTTCCAAAAAGACCAGTTGAAAGCGGCTTACATCCAGCGTCTTCCTTCGACTAGGATGAGATCTTCTCTCCATCTTGTCGTCCGACGCTGCACTTGCCGATATGACATATAGGCAAGTAACGACATACCATATTGTGGTCTCCATTCGAGAACTTGTCGGATCTAAAATGGTAAATAAATTATTAAAATACTGAAAATGCTTTATATAACTTGTGTTTCATTACATAATCGAATTTCGTTTATAACATAACGCACATAAATAATTAAATATATAAGACTATGATTTAGTACCACAACCACATCACCTGATTTGTTTCTTTAGAAACACTTTCTTTTGGAGAGTTATGCGTCGTCCATATGAAATGAAGATTAGAATAAAGTGATAATTGAATATTCTAAACCATGTAAAATTTTATCGTGATTTTAAATATACTGGTACCTCAACCTTTATAGAACTCGTTATTACTGGTATTTTTAAAGTAGGAACTGCCCACGGAAATATTTTTCCCCCACTTTAGCATCTGGAAACACTTCTCTGTAAAATAGATGGAGCAAATGGTACTATATTTGAGAGGAAATCAGTTATACCCTCTGTATTTTGATCCATTTTTCTTTCGTATTTTTTTTTATCTTTATTAGAAACTCTTTGAGATACATGATCGAAGCTAGGCCTGTTTTTAATAAGGCAAAATCCTTCTACTAAAATAAAAGCTTCCTTAGCAACGCAAGCTGAAGTCTACGCAGATGGAGTCGCGGGCAATAGTCGACGATAAGACTAGATACCTAGTCTTACAATAATTGGTTCTAGTAATTTTGGAAGTCTGGACGAACGATTATAAATGCCTCAATAATATCGATACTTAATCAGTCTGAAAAGAAAGGAACTACCCCATCATTATGTCTCCAGCTGACCTTCTGGTGAATTTGACATTTCGCGGCAAATACATGCGGCCGTACCTCGAAACATCGCATTGAACAATGATCAGTTTTGCGTGACAGTTCACTGCGGGCTGGCTTTTCCTAGTTAGCAAACCTCCACGAAAATGCTATATAGAAACAGCAGTGGAGTAACTACAATGTAATAAATACTTCCCATTTATGTTCTTAGTAATGGGATGCACATTGCACATGTAATTATTATAATTATGATTTTTCGTAGTTTATAAGACGAATATACTGAGTAAAATAGGTTTACCGGTGAAAAGACACTCCCCTGTATTTGAATAGCATGTATCACAGCGATTTCTGCAGGTAATCACTGCGCATTTAGGCATTTTTCTCAGATGTTACTACGACGGCTGGCGCGAAGCGATTGACGGCCATATTTTAAAGTTTCGCAGAGGTTAGCCCAAATGGGCTAACGTTGGGCGACAGTGCCACGCCCACAAGGCACTTCTCCTTATTTTTGTGTTCTGAGGTGATGATGCTGTATTCAGTTTTTTTTTTTTAAAAACGGCACAAATCCTCAAGCACTCCATAGTAAGCCTTTTTAATCTGTGGTTACGTTTTTTTCCTTGTTAAATCTCCACCACGGTCTATTTTAATCAGCATTGTTATAAATAAGAGCTAATGATTAACGAAACTAGCGAAAAGCAGTGATAGCCCAGTGGGTACCTACCTATATCAGTGTACTCGGAAGCAGGAGACCTCGGTTCTATACTCAGTGTACGTAGGTACCTATATGCAAATTTGTAGTAGCACAATACCATTATGCTAACTGTGAAAACAGCGTGAGAAAGGAGGCGCGTGGTTGATCCGCACGTGTTGAGTAGTATTTCCTGTGGTCCAAGCAGACTAAGCTGTCCGGACGGTGCTGGACAAGCTTACTCCATCTAAAAAACAATATCTCACGCACTCCAGCGTCCAGTGTCCCTTCACCTATCTAATGTGGGTGAAGGTGCCACCGGACGCTAAATAAAACATGCCATTATGTAGACGCTAAGTTCTATAGAGATAGATACAATACCAATACAAAAAAAAATAGAGAACGAGTATAACAGGGAAGTATAATTATACATATTGATATGTCAATTAACCGTTGAAAGGTTGTTTGCTTGTGCTAGGTAGGTAAGTGATATATTCATGACATTAACATTGATAGCATGAACTTCGCGATACCTTGCGACAGGATATGTCGACAAAACAAAATGGGGCTCGGCAACGTATGTACTGGATCAGCTAGACATCTTAGAAAATAAATCATAAATTTATGCCATCGGGTTCGGTGCCGACTGACTGCTGCAGTTCGTTGGGTGCACTAGGTCAAATGTCGCGACGTACCTACTTATATTAATTTAGTAGCGTTATTATGAAATTTTAGCCCTACAAAAGGGTTACTTATTGGGCCGTCTGCTGATTTGCCTATGGATCGCCATTCTCAGACAGTCAACCTTGACATTTTTGTTGGCACGTCACCCTTAAAGTAGGTAATCACCGTCGTCTATCATCCGTTCCATTTAACATAAGTAATTATAAACTATCAAACAGCGCCCCTAGAAAACAGAAAAACATTAGGTATGTTGAAAGATATTTGAAAAAAATATTTTCAAAAATCTTTCAACATAGGTACCTAGTACGAGCTCTAAACGAGATATTTCGGGAATTTCGCATTTGGAAATAACCCTATATAGCTATACCTACCTAGTGTGGGGCTCTGGCATGCGAGGCGAGGCCGTTGCGTGCGCGGCCCCGGCGAGTGGGCGTGCGCCACTTGACCAATAGCCGAGCTGCCTGTGGACGAACCGTTTTTCCTTTTTTAGGGTTTTAAAATCCGACAACTAACCTCTTTAGTATTGCATTATGGCAATAACAAACGGAGATGATTTAAGGAAATATTAGTCTGGTTACGACCTTCTAATAGTGGATATTCTTAGGTAGTACCTGAAGACTGCTCCTGTACCTGAGACTATGTTAAAAATTGCATCACTGTTAAAAATTAACAACATAGGTAATCAATGTATTAACTATAAGAAATTTAATTCAATAAATTTATTTGTACTCTCTTAATAACGCATCAAACGGTACATTTGTGCTAAGTTCTAAATAAACGCGGTTCTCACCTATAGGCACCAATAAATTATAAACGCACTAATTGATGTCAAGTTGTCGACAGTAGAGGTTGTGGTAAAGGCTGGCGAGTGCCACAGATTAAAAAGACAAAAGTAGTGCGATGACGCTAATCGAGCGTTCCAAATGTGAAAAATCGCGACTCGTCAAATTTTGTAATTTTATTGTCACAAAACGCGTGACTCGTGCCTTCTACGTAGGCTGGCGGTCACGTACCTACGAGTACCTAAGTCGTCCATTGCGCGGAGTTGCCTGATTCGGGCTACTCCGAACTGTAAAATAGATATTCGTAAATACCCACTTTGCAGTCGTTTAAAATGCTTAAGGCCTGCGCAGACGAGGGACTTTGTCCCCGAGGGACAAAAGTCCGTGAATCGTAAAAAAATGTCCTCCGAGTACCTACTTGTCGCGGACTCAATGCCTACGGTGTGAAATTCCCCGGAAATTAATTGAAGCGTACGCTGTGGAAGCAAATATTCTAAGATTACATTGTGTTGTAATTTACGTGAAGTTGAAAAAGAAAAAGCGTTTTATGAGAGAACACCAAACTTTTGTCCATAACGGTCTCTTGATGTCCTCGGTATGTTGAGAGACTTTTTGTACTTACGGGGTACTTTTAGTCCTTCGTGTGCGTTACTCGATACAATTTATACGAGATCTATATCAACGGACAAAAAAGTACCCGGGGGATAGTCCCTCGTCTGCGCAGGCCTTTAACGCTATAACTTTCCACTTCTTCAACATTACCCTTCTATAACTTTGATTTCCATTCGATAGAATCTTTTTTTCGTTGAATCTGATCTTTGCAAATATAATATATAATATTGGTAAAAATGTTTTTTTTATTGTACATTTATGAGCGGTGGTAGCGGAGCGGTGGTAGTGGAGCGGTAGAACGCCCGATTTTTCAATACGAAGGTCGTGGTTTCGAGTCCCGGCATGTACCAATAACTTTGTTTTCTAAGTTAAGTACATTTGTGAACTTATACCTAGTAGCAATACCACTAGCTAACTGTGAAGGAAAACATCGTGAGGAAACCCTGTACCTACCTACAATGTCCCAACTATGGGGCTAAGTACGGAAAATCTCAGGTTTAGCTTAATAACTATTGTAAGTACCTTTAGATATAAGTAGGCACATCTGTTTAAGTGATAGCGATAAAACTACATTGATAATATTTATATCTTTCACAATAGTGATTTCACATTAATAAACGTGTGTTTTTTTTAAACAGACAGTTTATTTGTACTTAATATTATGTAAAAAAAAATAACACCGGGGCTTAGGGGTCTTTGGCGTTTTACTAGGTAAACATGGATGTTTGAGCTACGAGATGCGACATGGCCTACGTTCTGTAGGAAGCACACACAAATAGGAGTTGTGAAGTTGTGAAAAGGAGAAGAACACATGCGAATTGCGATACTAACTTTTAGAGGGGAAGGACGGAAAGAAGCTGTTGCTGTCAAACATCACTTTATAGCTTGTAAATGTCGATAAAAATAATATCGATAAATGATAAGATAATGCTTAATTCATAATTATACAAACACACGCATTTTGATGAAATTAACACTAAACACAAAAAATACAAATATTTGGGTGAAATTAAGATTGAAACACACTTGCGTCAAGAGAAATACAACAATAATCATACTGATACCCTATTATACCAACTACATATATATAACACTTAAAATCACTACATACCTAGAAATATTAAGATGCAAGTGTTACCAGTTTTATAACATGCAATTGTCGATCAAAAATTGGAATGATCGCAGTAATCAAATTATTGAAATCAGTAAGTGCAGCTATGTGTGTCCTGGATATAAAAAGGTGACTGGGCTCAGCATGTGCTACAGATAAAATCTGCAACGCTGGTTTTCAGCCAGACCCTTTTGAGAGAAAGTCACGAGTATTCCGCTTCAGTTGCGACCGCCTTGTTATTGTTCTTTACTCTACTATCACCGAGTCAAGCAACCAACATCACGCAGTTCCAAAATCAATCATTATACCTCGATCCGGTTTCGAAACTGCAACTTATCCAAGATAAATGGACCCTCGTGGTTTATTACGATATGAAAACCTACTGGACCGGAAATTTAGCATATACAAATCTTATAAATTACCTAGAAACACTTTGTCAGAGTATCCGAGAACGCCCAATTCACTGTGACATGATAACACTCCAGCTACGTCACGAATACAGAGAAATGGAGCACTACAACCACTACTAATGAGTCAGCAAGGTCGCGGTCACTCGAAACAGCGACGCAGACGCCGAGGCCTTATCAACGGGATTGGCTACATAGCAAATTCTCTCTTCGGCGTACTAGACGACCGTTTCGCGGAACAGTACGTTAAAGATATCAAGCTTATCCAGGGCAATGAGCAACATTTGGCTAGTCTGTGGCGAAATCAAACCTCTATCGTCGAAGCACAATTCAATTTGATAAAGCGAATGGAAAGCGCAATCGAAAAACAACATAAACTTATCAACACCCATCTTGAAACTATCAAATATGGCTTACAGAACATGTCCATTATCCAAGAGTTCACATTATCAACATTAGCAGCTAATAACCTGCTACTAAGTCTGAAAACAGTTCAAACTACGTTGCTTGACACAATCACTGACATCTATCAAGGTCAGATCAGTTTACACGTTTTAAGCCCCGATCAACTTCAAAAAGAGCTGCAAATAATTTACACTCAAATGCTTAAAGACCTAACATTACCATTACAGAATAGCCTATCAGATCTAAATGGCTTATATCGACTATTACATCTCAAGACCAAAATCATGAAAAGGTACATCATTTTTGAGAACACATTTCCATTAGTAAACCGAGACTACCTTCGACTATACAAAATAATACCTATTCCTCAGCAGATAGGAATGAATAGCAAATTAAGTATCATCCCAACTACGGACTATGTGGCGTGGCGATCAATTTGGAAAGGGATACTTATTTGACTATGACCGAAAGTGCACTTAAAACATGTTTACATCAAGATCAATCTTACGTTTGTCAAATGCAGAAGCCTATCAATCAGCTGACAAAAAATGAACGCTTTTGTACTATGAACCCAAAGACAAACTCATGTAAGGTTCAACTTACCACATGCCGAAACGAGTGGATTGAACTTCATACGCCTCTGCAATACTTATACTTTTGCTGTGATACATCATACACGGTGAAAATATTCTGCGACGATCAAGTTACAGTACGAGAACTGTCAAGGGCTGGTATCATTAGCATGAAGCCCCGATGTATATTAAAGGGACAGGACGTCACACTGCAGCCTTTGCAGCAGCATTCTAACATTATAAATGTATCATCGGATTTATACTTACCCCAAGTAGACCAGATCAACTATATTCTAAACCTCAGCATGCCAAACTATAAGGACTATGCAAAATATGACGAGATCGACAAAGCTCTAACAACTCTTGGAGAACAGATTCACGAGATGAAGAACAGTAACCTGCTACTAAGATATTCACCATTATTCAGTTCTGTACATCCTACTATCAATCGCAGGAATTGCGTTAGTAATCTGGATATGGAAGCGATGGAGATGCCGGCTGAACATGTTAGAAAGTCGCCTCCGTCGACCGCGGGAGGAGAGGCGCAGACAAGAGTATCTCGCCAGTATCAGTGTAGTGTCTCGTGAAGTGATTCCGCTAAAGCAGAGCATAGTCGCCCGACAGCCCAGTGTGGTAGGGAAAGCGATAGAAAGGGCTGATCAGCGCCTCGAAAGTAGTGATAGTGATCAAAGGGTGAACATTCGCGGTGTGTCGAACATTCTAAAGCACGATAAAGCGGTATCACCAATAGTTTCTAAGATTTTTTTTACCGTGGATGACTCGACAGTTTAATTGTTTAAGGCCGTCTGCCACAAAGCAAAATGTGAGCATATAAAATCAAAAATCCTTCAATCGTCTAATAAATCCAGAACAATTTGGGCTATTATAAATAAGGAAACCGGTAAATCCAAATCAGGAGATCGCTCCTCAAATGAAGACATTGCTACGGCTTTTGAACAGTTCTTTACAAATGTTCCAATTGTAACGACAGCTCCTTTAGACTCTTCTCCAGCTCTTGCTGAAAGTATTTTGAAAGACAATGTCCCCCCATGCCATCACGATTTTTCGTTCGACTATATTGAAGCCCATACCGTGATTAAATCGTTTAAAAAGCTAAAGTTTAAAAAAACTGAGGACTTATGGGGTATGTCAGTAACAGTAGTTAGCTCAGTAATCGATACCCTAGCACCCCATTTAGCCAAAATCTTTAAGAAATGTTTAGATGAGGGTATATTCCCTGATCTAATGAAATATAGTAGGCTCGTTCCTTTATTTAAAAGTGGTGATAAGCAAGATCCCACTAATTTCAGACCAGTCTCAGTTCTACCCGTTTTGAGTAAAATATTCGAGAAGATAGCTCTAGGTCAGCTGCTTACACATTTCAATGACTATCAACTTCTCCATGGTCAGCAATTCGGCTTTACGCAAGGGCGCTCTACAACGGACGCCGGCGTCATGTTAGTTAAACATATATTTAGTGCATGGGAAGAGCGCAAGGATGCTATAGGCGTATTCTGTGACTTGTCGAAAGCATTTGATTGCGTTGACCATAAAACACTTCTTTTAAAATTAAAGCACTATGGTAAAAACGGGAATAGCCTAAAACTTATGACATCATATTTAGAAGGGAGAATTTAAAGGGCTGATATAAATAGAACTAAATCTTCAGGGTCAGAGGTAGGAGTGCCACAGTCGATTTTGGGGCCGTTCCTCTTCCTCGTATATGTAAATGATTTGACGTTCATAGTTCAAAATATGTCAGAGAGAAAATATGTTAGTATTATTTGCAGATGACACGTCACTTATTTTTAAAATTAAGAGACAAGAAAATGACCTTGACAATACAAATAATGCTCTCTCTCGGGTACTAAATTGGTTTACTTCTAATAACTTATTGTTAAATTCAAAAAAGACGAAATGTATAAAGTTCACTCTTCCAAATGTCAAAACGGTAGACAGCAATGTTTTACTGGGGAATGACAAATTAGACCTTGTGAATGAAACTGTCTTTCTAGGTATCACAATTGATGCAAAGCTTCAATGGGGTCCTCATATAGAAAAATTAGCAAATAGGCTTAGTTCAGCAGCATATGCAGTCAAAAGAATTAGGGAACTAACTGACGTCGCAACTGCTAGGCTTGTTTATTTTAGTTACTTCCATAGTCTTATGTCCTATGGCATACTACTGTGGGGACGGGCAGCAGACATTGAGACCATATTCGTCTTGCAGAAGAGAGCGATCAGATTCATTTATAGGCTGGGTAGTAGAGATTCGTTAAGAGATTTCTTTAAAGAAACTAACATCCTGACAGTTGCCTGTCAGTATATATATGAAAACATTATGTACGTTAGGAAAAATATCAGTAACTTTAAAACTTTAGGTAGCCAACACAATGTAAATACTAGAAATAAACATAAACTTTTGTTCCCACTATTTAGGCTGGCAAAGGTTAATACATCCTTCATGGGGCATTGTATACGCTTCTATAATAAAATCCCTGAAGATATATTAAGCTTGCCTGAATCGCGGTTCAAAAAATATGTTAAGCACACTTTGTTCCAAAAGGGCTACTATAACATAAAGGATTATTTAGATGACAATGAGGTCTGGAATGAAAGCCAGTACAATGTATGAGTTCTATGTTTATAATAATTATGTAAACTATGTTAATTAAGGACTTTTGAAAAGACTAAGTTAGGAGTTTTTTTGTCCATTTTTTCTCCTAAATGATCTAGATTTTGAAATGGACACCTAATTTGAATTGTAACGTTCATTAAGCCGCAGTTTCTGTGCTACTTTTAATAAAACCTTTTCATTTCATTTCGTTTCGTTTCAATTTAATTTAATTTTCTTTGATTTTATATCTTCTATATAATTTCATCTCCTGTTGGGGAGCATGTTCGAACATGCATCGAACAGCTTAGTCAGCAATTTCAATAGCAGTGAAGTAAAATGTCATTTCAAGTCAAGTCAGTACACGATAAACCGCCGCCGTGTATTCATGTTTAGCATTTTAGTGTTATCAATCAATATTTACATTTGTGGATCTATTAATAAACCTTACTATAAAATAATCAAATCTATCATTTACGTAAAGACTACTCCGAATATGATCCCTAAATTTATAAAAAAAACCGGCCAAGTGCAAGGCGGATACGCGCACAAACTGTCCCATTGTTGGTTCCAAAAAGGTATCTTAGTATACAAGATTGGAATAATTTTAAGCGTCTACCTGTAATGTTGTCGTCAGTAATAACTAACAAAAGATAAAGGTTTTTGTATGGGAGCTCCCCTCAAATATTAAAATCATTGTACAAGTAAATATTGTGTGAATATTTCATGTGTTTATCTGTTGCCGTTATCGAGCAAAAAATGGGAAAAATCACTTTTGTTGGGAGCACCACTTAAATATTTAACTTATTTTGTTAGGAGTATTTATAAACCTATTTAGAGGCAAAAATTTTTTTTTTTAATTGTCCTTAGCACGGGTTAGTGCATTAAAAATAAAAATAGTATAAGGGTATATAAGTTATAGCGAATACGGTAAAATACATCGTCTATGTAAATTTCAACTGTCTAGCTGTTCATGAGAAATAGCTTGGAGACGGACGGACAGACGGACAGTGAAGTCTTAGTTAGGGTCTCTTACCTTTTGGTTACGGAACCCTAAAAAAATTTTTGATTTTAATTCCGGGGTGATATTATATTATAAGGCCCCTGGTTAGCTGGAAAAAAAATCTATAGAAATTAGCTTGCATATTATGTACCTACTCATTTATCAGTTTTTGCAGCAGTTTTTGGCGGAAAGTGATTATAGTCCTTGGTTTTTGATTCTAGTTTCTAGAATGTATGTTTAAAAAATAGTGGTCACAGTTGTTAAGATTTTTCATGTTCACTTTTAAATTAAAACGTATTATATATAACACAGCTTATGACTTTTTTCCATTGGTGGCGCTAGTTAGCACCCTAAAGCACCTTGATTCTCTTGATTTGAAAAAGTGGGCAAAGTGATATTAGTCTGGCAGCACCGATGGCACGCATACCTAAAGAAGAGACGGCTTCCATTAATTTGTCTGCTTCACTCGTGATCTCAGATCATGTTCTGAGCTCGTGATTAAAGAAGGTTCCATCCGTCTTTTTTTGACATCCGTGGTTTTTACATCCGTGCACGGATTTTGACATCGGTGCATCCGTGTTTCTTCTATTGGTTTCAGCGTTGCCAGATGTACGATTTAAATCGTAGTCGTACGATTTTTTACATTTATTTTGCATGTACGATCCAGGGGCAGAAATAATTTTTAAATACTAAAAAAGTCGTATGTTTACAGAAGTACGTAAACATACGACTTTTTTAGATTTCGTTCAAACAAAGTAATAATACCAACATATCACGTCACTATTTATTCTTTTACTTCGATTTCAACCCTGTATTATGTCCCCACTGCTGGGGCACGGGTTTCTTCCTTGCGTTGCAGTAAATTTAGGTCATACTCCACCACGGGGGCCAAGTCCGAGTTGGTGGAGGTTTGTAAGACGGTGGTTGACCTTATTTTCAGAAGTTATCAAGCCGCCCAAAAGGCCTCTGACATGGCTTAACGACTGCCATTACATGACAGCCGGCATCCACGGCTTAACGTGCCTTGCGAAGCACGGAAACGCTCGGAAAAATGCCACTAGCGGTAGTAACGGGACGATCACCCATCCCGCACCTGACCGCGCCTGATGTTGCTTAACTCGAGTGATTGATTTCAATCACTCGATTCGACTAGGCCACGAGCGCGTCGTGGTCATTCTATTACTTACTAAGTACCAACCCACCGTCACTAGTTAGTTCTTTTGGCAAAACAACATATTAAGCGCTATGGGTGTTGTGTGGAATTGTGGATTTTTCTCCAACAGGAGAAATGTTAAATAATATGAACAGTAAAACCCTTTACGGGGATAAGTAAAACGTAAAATTGTGTGTTTAATTGATTGTAGTAAAACCAAGTAATAAAACAAAGATTTTGAAAACGTACTATTTTTTTTAAGTACGTTTTCAAAATCTTTGCATTTTGAAAACGTGCAAAGATTTTGAAAAATCTTTGCACGTTTTCAGTGCAAAGATTTTTCAAAATCTGAAAAATCTTGATGACAGCATATAATATAAAGACGGGACCTCCCTATATGCTTTTGTAATGAGTTTAGCCCCGTTAGCAATACCAACCAATAGAGCAAAAATGCAATGTCAAAAGTGCTACCAACATAACAACTTGTCTGTGCATTAGGGACGTCCACTTACATTGGTACTACATTTATCGATATCGATAAATTTTCATCCAGGGGCTCCGCAGTTAGCCTAATAAAATTAATAAAAATCAATGTTTTCAATAAAACGACAAATGAAATTTGTATTTTATTATTGATTATCAAATCACAATAATTGTGGTCAAGGTCTATTGAATTTATTTCAGCAGCTATTTGGTTTTTCCTTAGAGGTGTCCAATCTGAGCGAACTTCATCAATCGGTGGTTTGGATTCAGGTGCTGAAATCGTAAAAAAAAAGTTAAGTTGAGTCGTTATTGATTATTAATTTGTTGGTAAACTATGCTACTTACCGGGATAGTTCTGATAAATATGCTGAGATTCCAGGCCACAATAATTGTGGTCAAACCCTACTGGACCAATAGCAACAGCTGATATTTTGGCTGCTGTACAAGGTGCTGAAAATGATAACACTTTGTAATTTATCAAAGTAAACAAACTCTAGTTACAAAAAACTTCAGCGATACATGAAAAGTCTACGTACCAGAGTTGTTTTGTGAATCTCGACAACTAATAGGTTTTTGTATAGCTGAATCTGAAAATAAACAATTGCAAGAATAGTCCGAAAAAAAAATTGTTTGTTCCTGTTTACCACATAACTGCATAATTGACTATGTAACTATCAAATACATTTTTATAAAAAAATATTTTAAGTTAAAAATTAGTAAAAAAAATATTTTAGTAATTCCAATCACTAACCAGTTTCAAGTGATGCGACGTGGCTACGTGGTAAGGAAACTCAGCTAGTAAGTAATCAGGAAGAGGAGGCGCATTAATAAGTAGAGAAGATACAGCCCTGTAAAAAAATGTTTATCAAAGTATGTCATTTACGTATTAAGACGTAATAATAATATTGCGTTCTAAATGACGGAGCAAAATATATTCAAATGTTCGACGTAAAGCAAGGCGTATTTTGTGTTTTATTACATAATTATTCATGAAATGTAGTAAGTGTTACATTATAAGTTTATAACACAACTCACCATTTCTTTAATCGGCTTCCTTTTAAAATAGTTGTAAAAATCTTTCGGCCGGAAATGATCTCTACAAACATATTTATGTTGGTGGAGTTTTTCGATGGGGATATACGATATAAGATCTTCCACAATTTTCACCCATTGTCTGCATCTAAAAAAAAAACAACATTCAATGCAGCCACTAATAGTGCATCGTTGAAACATTGTTATGGCTTACAGCAATTCACCCGTCATACACTGAGTAGTAATTCTGACCAAGGTACTTATCAGATATTTTTTTTATCGATATTGAATATGTGTATGGCACATCACTATGACATTGAAACATCTGAGTATTTTTCTCATAGTATATTAATTACGTTATTTAACATAATTTATGATCTTGCTCTTGTGCAAGATGACAAAAACTGTAGCCAGAAATACTTACCGGTCTTCATCCCTAGGAAATTTACCCATAAACTTTCTTTTGGTACTCTTTGACCGGCTGCATCTTATTTTACAAATGGCACAAGCTCGACACCATCCGATCAATGCCAATATTAAAAGAAAATCACTAAACACTGTACAACAAGATACACACAGCTAGATATTGAACAAATTTAAAACACAAAAATTTTAACTAGAAAACGTTCTAATATGTGCCGCGTTCCGCCATATTTGTTATGTTTTCAGTTTGACATTGACAGCAAAGAAAGAGTAAGTAGTATTAAAGAGTGAGACAAAAATATGTCCGCCATTAAAACGGGGCTAAATGCGAACAAAAATTTCAAAGTTCCTACTTGCGCTAGGCTGTTCCATATTTTTCCTGCGAAAATCACCAAAAACCGTGACTGAATTTTATTTTTGCTGAAGAAATTATTACTAACTATACCCAATACGTGAACTCATCTAATCAGTCCTTTTGACTGTTATTTCTTTCCCCTGAAGCGAATTTCCAATCTTCAATTATTTGTGGGCCAATACTAAAAACCCAAAAGGTTTGTACTTGACAACATAATTATTTTTCTTATATACAATCACTTTCAGCCTTTTACAGGCCATATTAGCAACCAGCAAGCGGCAGTGGTTACATGAACTGGTTATTCGAAGGCTTGGCCAAGTTTACAGGGGTTTCTGTGTTATTTGCAGATGCAACTCACATCAGACCCTCGTAGAGCAGACCGCGAGCGCCGCTACAAGCCGCCTCCAGCAACTTCTGCGCCCGCCGAAGACCTTACTACTGACTACATGAACATCCTTGGTAGGTATTAGGCACAGATAAGTTAAGCTGAAATCAGATTTTGATTCAAATTTTCCTTTATTGCTATCCATTTTGCATCTTTTGTTCTGAATGAATCATCTAAACACAGTTAGTGCTGTTCTTTTTCGCAGTTGAGTGGTATTGATTCTCGGCATTTAATTCAATTAAATGTTTTTTAGTATTACTTCACAGTAAGAAATGTATCATCGTCATCGTCAGGCTATACTAGTCCACTGCTGGACATAGCCCTCCCCTAAAGAGCGCCACGTTGAGCTATCATAGGGGGTAATGCCCATAAAGAAATGTACCTATGTAATTTAGAAAACAAATCCATTGCCAATGTTGTTACACTTTTTGTAATGTTGTAATGCTCAGAGAGGATCACTCACTTATTGATCTTGGCAAATACAAACTTCGCAATTTATATTTCTAATATATAGTACTAACTAAATACAAGCTTTATAGGGAATTTATATTTTTATAATACTCAATGACCTACATTCCAGCAGTTGTTATCAGATTCTTCCGAATACTCTACAAATAGATAGTGCTATTATTGTGAAGGATGAAGGTTACCAAAATTATACTGTGTAGTTCGACCCACATTCTAGACATGCAGAGTGATCAACAGCCACTGTTTAAAATGTTTATTAATTTGGTTTCAGGGATGGTGTTCTCGATGTGTGGCCTTATGATGAGATTGAAATGGTGTGCGTGGACCGCTGTATTTTGCTCAAGCATCAGTTTTGCTAATTCCCGCGTGTCTGATGATACTAAACAGGTAGGTGCAATTTTCGTTACAAAACCACCCAGAAGAAGTGACGAAAAGTTATTTGAATATCGCTTACTTAATATTGCCATGTTAATAGAGGCAACCAGCTGCCTAATGCCTTTCTTCAGTAGTCTGTGTAAACAAAATCAAAATTTAACAAGTATAGGATGATTAATGAAAGACAGTGTCTGCCTCCTTGGTATAACGGTAAAACATCTGATTACCACATGGGAGGTTGTGGATTTCATTCCCATGGGTATGCGATACTTTGTACAAATAGCCACAGTCTGGGAGTACTTATTGCCATATTTGTAATATCCTGGTTACCACATTAAATGGTATCCTAGTTTTATTTATATTTATTTATTTATATTTCAACCGCGCTTCTCGCGCGAATAGAGCTTCATCTCTACATACATGCTCTTGATAATTTTCATATGTGCATAGAAGGACCTAAGTGTTTTTTTTTTGTTTCAGATTGTAAGCTCTTCTATGCTGTCAATATCAGCAGTAGTAATGTCTTATCTGCAGAACCCTGCACCGATGTCACCGCCTTGGGCTGCGCTTTCTACATAAAAAGTAGTTTTAAGCAGAACAAGGGGAGAACCTCATATTTATTATGAAAGCAAAACCAACCTGTTATTGTTTCAAATCTTGAATAAATCTATATTAGAGGTTTACAAAAGCAAAAGTACCTGATTCTACACAACATAAATAATACTTATGCAATTTTGCCTGACAGTCTGCTAACAACTATAGACTAACATTGTCCTAATCATTATGTTTATTTTGTGTGCGTTAATCACTCCCAAATGCACAGGCCAAAATGGCATTTACGTAAAAGGCGTCATTGCATTAAAGCGTTTCGGGGCACTAACTAGCACTTTTTTATAATATGTTTTATCTAAAAATGAACATGAGAAATCTGAACAACTGTGACAACCATTTTTAGAACTTAGGCGAATGCTACACGCAAGATTATATATTGTGATCCGTCAATATATACTGTCGGATCACGATATTTATTGACGTGTAGGGTGTGTATTGAGAGATCACAATATTTATCGCTGGATTTCCGGAAATCCTTGTGATCTGATATCGTGATATTTATCTTGCGTGTAGTGTTGCGCGTCAATATTTATCGCGTCAGTACGCAGCGAGACGGCAGCAATAGAGGACGTTTATGACACCGATTCTGCTTCTGAATCATTGACAGGCGACAAGATTGTCTTAAAAGAGCTTAAACTGAACTTAGAATCCCTTCCATAAGTTCATCCATCCCGTCCATTTCATTGTGAAGGCAAATTTCGTCCAATAAATACAAATGTGTAAACATTGCTCTCTTTTGTAGCCAATTTTTCATTCTACGCTTTTTACGCGTTGTTTTATTGATTGGGATATAATTATCGCCACACAAGCTCTTATTTTGCTCTGTCTAGGGTCCATCACGTCTGCTTCATATAAAAACGCTTCAATACTGACGCGATCCGTATCTTTGGTGTAGGGTGTGCTGTGGTCCGGCTCAAGATACTTGATTAAATATCGTGATAATTATCACAATATATATTGACGTGTAGCGTTCGCCTAAAACCTACGATCAATAGATAACTTTTATTAAGTTAACTTTTTACATACACGTATGTATATGTATATAAATATATATTTTATAAAAAATAAAAGAAACTAATGTTTTAGTTCAAAACTTTTTAGATTTAAGATGTTTAAGTTAATATTATTTTTAAGTTTCTTGTTGTAAAATTGCAGTGCCCTTGCAGGGCTCATATTATGGATCTACCTTATTATTTAACAACTATTGTACCACATGAAGCAATAAACAGATTGATTAATTAATGCCCTTGGTTGTTGATTCTAGGTTCTAGACTGTAGGTAGGTTCTAAAAATACTTGTCACAGTGGTTAAGATTTCTCATATTCACTTTTAGATAAAAACTTATTATAACATAAGTTATGATTTTATTTCTATTGGTGGCGCTAGTTAGCACCCCCGAAGCACCTTAACACGTCCGCACGGCCGCGCAGTGGACGTCGCTCGACGCTGACACGACGACTACGCTCGAAAGAAGCTGGTGTGGGGTCTCCAAGTTTGTTTTCTTTACTTGTGAGGTCTAGCATGGCCACTCCATCAACACTCGTATGTTCAGTCAGAACCGATCTCCGGCTAGGTATATTATAATATAGATATAGGTAGTAGTGGTCTTTGGTAGTGGATACCATGTCAATGCAGAGAGACCGCGACATGCCGAAAATATTCACATCCACGATACGTTATCGATGCGGATGAATGTCGTGATAGTAAAATGGTATCGTCGATACCACTACTATCACGGCATTCATCCACTTAGTTTATTTAGAAGCGACTGCAACTGAAATAGGTTGAGAGGCCTTCGACTGTACTATAGTCTAATTCTGTATTAGCGTACAAGGCTCAGTGATTCCGTGTTATGCGCTAACTAGTGCCGAATAGCAGAACTGTGACAGACAACCAACAGTAGTCAGGTACACAGAACATGAAGGTCAGGTCAGGTGTTTAATTGTTCTGTGGGTCAGGTCAAAGAGATATAACCACTAGGTCAGGACTGTCGTGGTCGTGCATGCGAAGACATCAGCAACAGCAAATATTTAACAAGGGCCTCGCTTGGCTCTCAGATTTAATCTGAGGCTTGACCACAAATTAGAAAGGCTTGTCTTAACTGGCCCCTATGTAGTCGTTGCGTAGCGAATCTTATTAATTTCTGATGACTGGGCCTCACGGGACGGGGCACGACAACACTTTGTAAACGCTTACCATCTGAGTGCTTGGTGCGAGTTTTTTAACTACTTGATCGCTTTAACGTAAACTCATATTTCTATGGCATCGAGGAAGCGCCACCTAGAGACAAGTATGAAAATTAAAATTGCTGAGTGCGAGTTGTAATGGTTTACGTAGAGAAGTGAACACTTTTACCAGCCAAAACACAAATAAACGCGAGTGCGAGTTGTACCGTGACAGCGTTTTGCCAGAGTGCTAAGTGCGAGTTTTTTAACTACTCGATCGCATTAGGTAACGTTAACTCATATTTCTATGGCATCGAGGAAGCGCCACCTAGCGACAAGTATGGAAATTAAAATTGCTGAGTGCGAGTTGTAATGGTTTACGTTGAGAAGTGAACACGTTTACCAGCCAAAACACGAATAAACGCGAGTGCGAGTTGTACTGTGACAGCGTTTTGCCAGTTCGAACGGTTAATTTACTCATACTCACTACTCAATGCTCGATTAACGCGGTAGTAAAGTTATTCGATTGGATCTGTCAAACTCGCACTAAGCACTCAGTTCGAACGGTTAACTTACTCATACTCAATGCTCGATTAACGCGGTACCTAGTAAAGTTATTCGATTGGATCTGTCAAACTCGCACTAATCACTCTGTTATCAACTTATCACGGATGTCAAATCCGTGTCTGTTATGCTCAGATAAGAACTAAAGCATAGAAGGAGCGTTATAAAATGAACACCTGACACATGTCTGTCTCGTTAGTTTGAAAAGTCGCCAACCACGTGTTAGACAGAGAAAATATAGTAGTGTGATGTTTTATTCACGTGACAGCGTACAGGCCTAATTGTCAAAACGATGCCCTAATGCCCTGAGTAAATCTCCAAATTAGGATGGTAATGTAACTTACAATAGTGGCAGCACTGTGAATGTTTTCAAATTTAGTCGGGTTATCGCAAGTGCAAAATCTGTGAAGACGTCGTCGGATTATTTTATAAAATTTAAATAACTAAAATATTTTGGTGCAAACAACTTACCCTGGGATATTGACATATTGTACAATAAATGCGCAATAAGTTGAAACTGCGTGGTGGCTGCAGGTCACATAAGAAACAAAGAAAACGGAGATTATAATATGAACTTCCAAAGGTGAATACCTAAAACCTGTGTTTTCTCGCGTAAAAGGACCTACGGATAAAATATCACTTTGTAAATAAACTTCCTAATGACTCATTAACCTAAATTACCGTAATTTTTGCTTCTAGAACCCTTCTACGCCTTAAAATTAGGAAAATAAACCAATCCATTTGTAGGTAGTACTAGTGATGGGATGGCAAAAGCATGGTCGATGAAAATTCGCCTCAGTAGTAGTGTAGTCGATACTCGTTCATCACACCTTCTTAGTACATAATCCATTGTTTCTTCTTGTTCAAGTTTTCCCAAATTGATAAATGGAAGCAAAAGCACGCAAATACGCAGAAATAAGAAACAGGACAAAAACGACTGTTAACTGCGCTCAAGGCACTTTAGACCCGAGTGATTTGGTCGAAGAAACTTATTGCGAATAAGCCTGAAGGAAGATGTGGTGCCCACCTTAGACCAGTAAAAATAGAAGTAATGGTGAGAAAGTTAAACATTTGTTACAGAATATGTACCTATACCTTTTCATATACACTTATCACATGTTGTTACAAAATAGGATGCTCCCAGGAGTTTATTTTTTATTCGAGCATAACGAGAATAACTATGAAAACTCACAATTTTTTTTTTCCTTTGCCATACTTCTTTAGTAAAGTCTACTACATCCAAACAGTGTCCCAGGCACCACAGCATCCGAGTGGTGCCTTCATTCATTTAACAGTTTATCTTTATTTCCGTATTTCTAAATCGTAATAAGTAAACAGTGTGATATGAGAATTTATTATATCAAAAAAACAAGCCCGAATTTCCCACATCACGATGTTGCTTATATTAAGACTTCTACGTGTAAACAATTTGTTTTCCAAACCCCATCAGTTGTTTTATGTTTGTCCTGAATTTCAATCTCACCCAACGACAATACAAACTACCATAGACTTACCCACAAAAAACCATCTCTCCAACAGTGTAAATCATAGATAAAAAAAGGTTGAAAGGTAAAAACAAAATTTTAAATGAATGGACCTCAAAGCTGTTAGTTTCACAATTAATAAATTATGTCCTGATTCACCTTATTGCAAAAAATATCTAACTATATAGATGCAAATTGTACCTTACTTCAAAGTATGTAATTACTTATCAGGATCAGTCAATAATAGACGTAGCTTGTAACCCAAATAGCTTTTATAAAGAGATATAAAACGAAAGTGTTTAAAAGTGGAATATACACCAACAACAATATACTTTTCCGATATAACAACACCCGTAAGTAAATCCGGACTAAAAGTCTACAAAGTGGCATATGTTCTTATTTAAGCAGCTCTTTTTTGTAGGTACGCCTTTATTAATAGTTTGTTTGTTTTCAGGTCAGTACTGAACATGGGAAGTGAGCAAAAATGTGTGTTATCACTTATCAGCCAATGCCACGGTCATATTCTTCTTTCTCGATCAAATTTACTGCAGCCTGAAGTAGTTGATGATCCTTATAGTCTTGCGTTCAAAAATTTTTTTCGTTGATGTGGTCATCAATCCCTATACCTGTTGTCTAAAATTTGTCAACGAAACGTATTTAAATATCAGAATTCATCACTAGACACATCAAATTACTGCATCCATCGAATTACTGAATTATTACTTGCAATAATAATATAATATTGTGATAATTAAATACGTTTTGCTGGCAACTTTTTGCGACAGCTTGCGGTCGAAGATGGATTTACTTAGTCAATATTGGGTTACGGCACTCATTAAAATCACGGATGATATCGACGGTTAAAAGGATATAGGGCATAAGCGACATTTTTGTCTAAACTGAGCTTTGAATGCCATCTCACTTGAAAAAAAAATCTGCGTCGAATGCGCTTACTCCCACGGCCTTACAATGACTTTTATGTCGCTTGTCTCCAAGCAAAAAACTGGGTTTTTATATGTCGTTTTGGTGTTACCGACCTATTTTTAGGTCGTTTTTTCCTTAACGGCACTTGTATCCCTGTAAAAATGGCATCAACTTTGGCCTCTAGTCGGTAATGTCTTTTTACTTCCTACTGGTATGGAGCTTCTGGGCGCTTACGGTTCTTTACCAGAAGCAACTATTTTTAAAGTTGGAACTAATGTCTCTTTACCTTTGTCGTCAAAAACATTAAGCGTTGGTTATACCTTACTGCCATTTGCAAGTTTACAATACAGCTGTCGCTTATAGGCAACTACTTAAACCTAATTAATTTTGAATTGTCGGTTATACCCTATTACCATTCTCAAGTTTGCCATACAGTTGTCGCTTATAGGCAATTACTAAAACCTATTTACTATTTAACTGTCGGTTATACCCTACTACCATTTACAACATAATACAACTCTGTTACTTACGCCGTATTACTTTACAAGGATATTTTATGAATTGGTGCGTATGCCAATTTGTATCACATAATCAAGTCTCTGTTGTTCTCAAGTACCTATTTAGCGAGTCGTTTATCCCAAAATCAGTCGGTAATTTCACGCCTGTATCCCAGAGAGGTAGACAGAGACTAAGGCTTGCCACTTGCCACGATCTTTGCACACCTCTTTCGCTTCATCTACATTCATAAGTCGTTGCATGCACACTCTCCGGTTGTGGGTACCCTTTGCCAACACGTCCCCAATTTGGTCTACTTATGTGCGCCTAGGGCGTCCCCTACCGAATGTTCCACTCTCATTCTTCATCCTCTTTATCTCACTATCTCCTTCTTCTTCTTCGTCGTTTCCTCATGGCTGAGGGACGTGGCTAAGGGCAGATTCCGCCACCAGCTCTCTCCATTGGATTATATTACGCGCCAGATGTATGGCTGCTTGTAGGGTCCTTACCGAAGCTTTAGTTATTATATCTGACCAACGCGTTGGTGGTCGTCCTCTGCTTCGTTTCCCGTTCGCTCGACCGGTGTTGATAACATACTCCAGGTTATCTGGCCCGCGTCGGACGGTATATCCGAAGAACTTCAGGATGCATTGGGTGCAGATTGTGGAGAGCCTCGTCTTTATGTGAATTTCTTCTAGAATAGATACGTTTATGCGGCGTTCGGTCCAAGATATACGGAGTATTCTCCGCCAGCATCACATTTCAAACGCATCTATTCTTTTCAGAATACGGGCTTTTAATGTCCAGGTTTCCGAGGCATACAGAAATATTGAGAAGATAAGGGTCCACATTAGTTTTATCTTTATCTTGCGGTTGATGCTTCTGTTTTTCCATATCTTCTCAAGCCTTTTCACTGCTGACTTAGCCATATGGGATCTTCTGACGAATTCTTGTTCGCAGTCTCCGTCATTGCTTATTTGCGAGCCTAAGTATACAAATTTGTGTACAACATCAAGGTCTCGCAGCTCGTTGGTTCGTTGCAAGGTGCCCGATCTATCAATAAACATCAACTTGGTCTTACTTCTGTTGATATAAAGTCCGTATTCTTTACTTATACTATTCACTCTCGCTAGAAGCTCAGCCAGCTCTGTTTCCGAGGCGCCTATGACGGTGGTGTCATCGGCAAAGTGAAGGTTGTTCAGAAGATGCCCACCTATCCGAATGCCCCCCTCTAAATTATCCAAAACCCTTCTCATTATATGTTCCCCGATCAGGTTGAACAGTTGGGGAGATAGTATGCACCCCTGGCGCACTCCTCGTTCTGCTTTGAAGCAGTGTGAAAGACTGTTCTCAATTCGTACTTTCGATTGACCGTTGGAGTACAGTTGCTGCACAAGAAAGGTAAGGTGGTCCGGTATACCCATCTCCTTCATAACCCTGAACATGGCCTTCCAGCTGATACAGTCAAAGTTAAGGCTTTTGCATAATCGATGAAACACAAGGCTATAGTGATGTTATGTTCCCTGCATTTTTCGATCAGCTGTCAAATGTTCAAGATTTGTTCCCTCGTTCCTCTTCCTTTTACAAATCCAGCTTGTTCCTTCGGTATTTGGCTATTGATGTAGGGTGCAAGCCGGTGGTTTAGGACGTGTAAGAGGATTTTTCACGCGTGAGAGATGATAGAGATGGTTCTGTAATTCTCACATTTACGGGTAGAGCCTTTCTTGTGTATATGCACTACGATTGATAGAGATGGTTCTGTAATTCTCACATTTACGGGTAGAGCCTTTCTTGTGTATAGGCACTACGATTGATTTGGTCCAATTTGCAAACCATTGACCCGTTCTCTAGACTTTTTGACACACAGTATGTACGATTGCTATGCCTTCACTTCCTATATTTCTTAGATTAGATCTTCCTAGATTTGCGTGGTTAGGCCATCGCTGCCACATGCCTTGTATTTCAGTTTGAAAAGTGCTGCCTCTACTACCTCGAGGAGGATGTCTGGTTCCTTTTCCGAATAATCCATTTCCATAGTTCTTTCATCGCTGTTTTCGCCGTATAGCTGCCGACAGTAGCTCTTCCATCTTTCGAGTACCTAATCTTTATCCAATAAGGGCGTCCTCTTTTCATTTTCAATGGTCCAGTGCTTTGGTTTAAATTCCTTTGCGAGCAGGTTTACCTTTTGAAACATATCTCGGGAGTGCGCCCTTTCCGAACATTTTTCTATCGGAGCATATACTGTCGATATAGGCCTCTCGATCTTTCCTGCAAAGTTTTTGGACAACGCTATGTAGTTCCGCATAGTGGTTTCGTTCTTCGGCTTATTTTAAGTCCTGTTCCTTTAAGGATTTCCTCTGCTTAACCATTTGTTGTTTATTGAGGGTACCTATTTTTGACTTCTTCAAACGGATTTTAAACTTAGCAATCAGAAGCTAAGTTCACTGCCGCAGTCTGCACCTGGCCTCCTCTTTGCTGCTGATATAGATGAGCTACATCTTTGGTTTACTAGAACGAAGTCAATTTGGTTCCTGTAAAGACCATTAGGTGACGTCCACGTGTAGAGTCGTCTTGGGTGTTGATGAAACCAGGTGTTCATGACCGAAAGGTCGTTCTCCATGCAAAAGTCCAAAAGCATGTTGGCACGGTTATTTCTGACTCCCAGTCCAAACCTGCCGACAATCTTTCTGAGATGGTAATCATCCTCAGTTTTTCCTATTTTAGAATTAAAATCGCTAAGTATTAATAATGGCTCTTTCTTAGGAACATCTTGGACTGCTTTGTTTAGTTGGTCGTAGAACTCAGCGATTTCTTCTTCACTGGATGCAGATGTTGGTGCATAGATGGCGAGTAGGTTGAGTGGGTATGGATGTGCTTCTAATCTGATTTTCAATATCCTGTCATTGATGGAATCGTATCCCATTACCTTGTCTTTGTGCGTTTTGGCGACGAGGTCGTACGTCGACGTATCCGGACACTATGAACAATTTTCCAGATGGAGTAGTGTAGTGTCCCGAGTCTTTTATATGGGTTTCACTTACAGCAAGAATATCCACATTATACCTGTCCATTTCCTTCTCCACGACTTCGGCTGCTCCTGGTTTGGAGAGACCACGAACGTTCCAAGTGGCTATGGTGAGAGCGTGGTGAATGTCCGGGATTTGTCTCTTTTTGTTACAGAGTAGAGTTTGATCAGCAGTAACCCAATTTCCGCAAGGGGCTTGCTGTGTCACCTTCTTGCGGCCGGTAGCATATTTCACACCAGGTGACCCGGAACCATCCTGGCGCCGGGCGTCAACCGGATGGTCCGACAAATCCTTACTATTGTTCATCCTGCTCATAGTTTTCTTGGGAGTATTAGTAGCGGTAGTATCCCCATCCTTTTCGCTCCATCGTTTACAGAGGTTATTTAGTCCTCTAGGCCTGTGGGGCCTTCTGGCAAGCCAGTTGTCGGGTTATCATAACTGCCGCCCGATACTCGGCGTTAATACTCGTTTTGCACTACCCGGGAGGCACGTGCAGGGTTTCAGACGGCAATTCCTGCGGACGCGAGTATCATCACTATCTCCAAATAGTATCTAATGTAGGTTACTAATCTGGTACATAAGAACGATGATGATAACACTAACATCATCTAACGTATGCAGTTACTTTATGTCTCATTCCAAAGGAAAAACATGTTGGTTGTGAATCTATTATTTTTAGGACGTGATGTTTAATCCGCGTTACCAATTGCCTAGATAATTTCACATGTTGGATGTTCTTGTTTTCCTCTTGGCCTACAAATCTTGACGTGTGGAAGTACCATGTTACCTTTTTTTTCAAACCACTTACGGTGTCACTAAAGTCTGACATCCTTACCATGTTTTGACTAAGCACTGTTTCTTGTGCTCCATTACCTTTTGTCACAATGGTGTGAAACGTCATATATCCCTCTTTACCTATTTTAGTTATTCAATAGTCATGTGACTCATGCCCTATTACCTCTTGGTATATGGAAATCAAATGTAGCTTAGTCTTCTATACTCTTCGTTTTTTTATATGAAGATATGACATATGCCGAATTACCTTATATAAAAAATATGTTCGATTGAGTTAAGCGACATTGAACTACATAGGGCATCGTCGAATCAAATAAAATAAAATGACAATTAATGCTCGTATTTTCTTCGAGCTTAGAGCTGTTTCCATCTTTACGTTATGACAATAAATAAAAAAGATATGATTTTTTTTCTGAAATTTTAAAATTTAAATTGCGCTCCTAAACAATTTGGTTTTTGTCGCTTATGCCCTATATCCTTTTAACCGTCGATATACGTCTAGGGATGGAGAGTGGCCATGTCACTATCCTCACGTTGTTGGACTTCAGCAATGCGTTCAACACGGTGGACTTTGATATCCTGCTAGGGACGCTGTGTTCTCTCAACATATCTCCAAAGGTGATTGACTGGTTTCGTAGTTACTTGCAAGGGCGCCGGCAACGTATACGTATTGACGAATCCTTCTCCTCTTGGTGTGATACTACTGCCGGTGTCCCTCAAGTGGCGTGTTGTCTCCTCTTCTCTTCACCATCTTCATAAATAGCATTTCCAAAAACCTTTCTTCTTCCTACCACTTATATGCAAATGATTTACAAATTTACACGCAATCCTCTGTAGATTATCTGTCTTTGGCTATTAATGATACCAATGCAAACCTCGATCATATCCTAGAATGGAGTAGGTCTCATGGTTTGAGGGTTAATCCCTCTAAGACTCAAGTGATTGTTATTGGCAGTCCTAGAATGATATCGCGGATCAAGTGGGACCAGCTTCCAAAAGTTCAGTTTGACGGTGTCATAATTCCCTTCAGTGAGAAGGTCAAGAACCTGGGGGTCATTATCGATAGGTGTCTGACTTGGTCGCCTCAGCTAGCGGAGGTGAGTCGGAAAATATTCGCTTCAGTGGCCTCTCTGAGAAGGTTACGGAATTTTCTACCAACTGCGACCAAAATTGCACTTGCGCAATGTTTGTTGCTACCTATCCTCGACTACGCTGATGCCAGCTATCTTGATGTCACCGAAGAGCAACTTAATAAACTTGAGCGCCTCCAAAACTTTGCGATAAGATTCATATTTGGTTTACGCAAATATGACCACGTCTCCGAATTCCGTGCTAAGCTCAAGTGGTTCCCATCCGTTTTCGTAGGAATGCTCACATTCTCTCTCTTTTCTACTCAATACTGTTCAATCCAGCCACTCCTTCATATCTTAAAGAGCGCTTTACCTACCTCGGTGATTCCCACAGCCGGGCATTAAGGTCTGACCTGAATATGTCGCTGAAGACTCCAACTCACTCGACGAGGTTCTTCAGCGACTCGTTTACCGTATCGGCCACTCGGCTGTGGAATGATCTTCCGGTATCAATAAGGCGCTCCCTTTCCTCAGCTGTCTTTAAAAGCAAGGTTAAGGAATTTTATCTGTCCCTGCAAGTTTAGTATTCGTGCATTGTCCTTTTCATTTTGTCTTTTTCGTATGTCTCCATTTAGGTAGGTACACAATATTGTATTTATTTCCTCATCGCGTAGATTGTTATTATAACGTATTTATGTAAGTTTATCATAACTATGTATGTAACTGTTTATGTAGGTATATTGTTATTTATATAAGTAGTGTATTAATATATTTATATTTGCACCGACTACCCGTCTCTTATTTCCTCCAGCAACTTTCCGTCGTAAGGTTGTCTGGAAGAAATTGCTTTTAGCAATAAGGCCGCCAATTGTACTTTATCTTTACATGTTTTATAATATGTGCTCTGGTGTACAATAAAGAATATTCTTATCTTATTAGCAATAGTATTTTCCTTTTCAAATTTCATTGCAAGATAAACATAGAGTATAAATTTAAAAACCTATTTAGAGGCTAAAAATTTTCACCCATGCCGGGATTCGAACCCGCAACCTCTGGCTATCCGTACCAGCGCTCTACCAATTGAGCCAATGGGCGACTCACGACATCAGTGAAATTTCGAACCTCTTTACAATATTCTCTGTATTACGTACAGAGAATATTGGAAAGATATTAAAAAATTTTTAGCCTCTAAATAGGTTTTTAAATTTGTTCCTTAGCACGGGTTAGTGCATTAAAAATAAAAATAGTGTTATAGAGTATAAAGTTTTGGTAACTTTTTAATACAAGGTCTTTGCTCGATCTGTATTTTTACTAAAATTAAATGGAAAGAAGAAACGTAACGTCAATATGGACGTCGTTACGGATTCTATTCTGAAACATAGGCCTTCAGGAAGAAATCTGAGACGGAGTATTATGTTGACTTTGACGAATATAGTTAATTGTAAATTAACTATTTTGTAAAAAAAAGTGTTGCTTTTTAAATTATTGTTACTTATTTTGATAATATATGATTTAAAACAAAGCAATTTATTTTAATTAATTACATGATTTAATCCAAGGTGTCTTCATTTTTTCAACGTTTCTATCGATATCGATGGAGAGTTAGGCCTATTCCTAGTCGGTAGCATTTGACAGTAGGGCCTGTACGCACCTTGAAATCGGTGCATTGATAAACGTAGTGCCATCTCTTTTTTTCTTATGGAAGGTTGATTAGCGAAAGCAGGACAGCATTACTGTCGAAGGTTTCTGCGAAGTTACTGCTACCCCTTGGTCGTCTCCGAAAAGCTTGTGTTTTTTGGGTTGTTTCAAGACAATCTGAAGTGGATTTCAGTGGATATTCGTAGTATGGAGTATACGTAATACACCGGAATGGCGTGTGTGATATTGGGATGTAAAACCCATTCGAGAGAAGAGAAAACAAAACCACCTTCATCAGCTTCCATCGGTAAGACTCAATTTTGTGTACTTTGTAGTGGTTTTTTCGCTAGCATTTTAATTATGAGCTACTGAAATTGCAACATAGCTTTAATATCATTTGAGAATAGTGTTTCAAAGTTAATAAATTACGATTATAATCATTTTAATCATCGTAACAAGTTTGTTGTTTATTTTAGGGCGGTAGGGATGGGAGTCTCCCACTACCTCAGTGAAAAAGTTATCGATACTTAGTAAAGAAGTTTTTTTTTATTTCTTGTGTTTATTTCCCTTAATGTTACTTTTGAAAGCTTGATTTAGTAACGTTCTATGAAGTTTCCGATTCGATTGTTTATGATTATCGATTAATATATTTCTGTTTGAATCTATTGATTGCATTGATATTTTTTATTAGTTATATTATTATTATGCGTATTATTTTATAATTTCAGCATGATAAATTAAAAACTACCAAAACGGGTTTTGATACTATTTTTACTTATATAATTCCACTTACTTTCAAAAAATGTAGAACTTGTAAGAAGGTTCTATACCTTCCGTGCTTCACAAGGCACGCTAAGCCGTTGGTACCGGCTGTCATGTAATGGGAGTCGTTAAGTCATGTCGGAGGCCTTATGTGCGGCTCAATAGCTTACGATCGACGCGTAAGCTATTGAGCGTTAAGCACGTATTATTCTCGCTTCCGTTAAATATTCATAAGTCTGACCAATCGTCTATTAACCAGTGCAAAAAGTGAACGTATAGAAAGCTCAAGACACGAGCTTCAAAGTGTGATAACTCAATCAAAAATCCAACAACAAATGCGGCTTAAATAGCGATGCAAAGTTGAAAAAATTTAATTACGCTAGCCGAGTTTAGAAGGTGATTCATCGATAACCGTCTTCGCCGCGCGCAAGTTGTCGCTACGTCAGCGTCACCGCACCGAAACGATCCGCTCCGGGCGTCTACTCCCGATCTACACTACGTGCCGCAAAAGGTCGGGCGTCGACTTAAGATTGTTATTGTAAGTGCGAAGAGGAGCTTCAAATAAGAATGAATGACCAGGGTAAGCGCAAGCAATTAAAATGTCACAAATGTAAAAAAAAAGTGGATGAGGTGGATACTCTAACCTGCTCCATTTGTAAGATAAAGTACGACTTCAACTGTGCTAAAAAACCTGAGAAAGTTTTTAGGATAATGGACGTGGAGAAAAAACGAGCATGGAAGTGTCAAACATGTACTTCTATCACTGTCACAGAACACGCTAGTCCACGCGATAGTTCATGCTTTGTGACCAAACGACCAGGTCAAGATCCGAAGGGAAAAAAGCCTATTAAAGAAATACCCAGAGCGAGATCATTATCAATAGAGTAAACCAAGGAGGACTCATTAAACTCGACTAATTCGGAAATGAACTACCGTAGTCTGGATTTGTCCACGGTTCCGGACATGGGGTTCATTCAAGAGCTACGAGATGAAATAAACATACTTAAAATAAGCCTAGAAAGCGCTAAACTAGAAATAGATAATCTAGTTTTAGAAAACGGAGTCCTTCAGGGAAAAATTGCCAAACAACAAGAACAACTGAATACTTTGAAAGAAATATGTTCCAGTCCAATGCTATCGAAAAAACAGAACAAAACCCGTCAAGTTCTTTCAGATTCATTTCCGAATACGCCTAAAACGGCCGTGGCTAAATCAAAAACTAAAGCAAAAGAGACAGAAAATCTGAAAAATTACGCTGAAACACAAGTAAGCAACAATGAACTAATGGAAGTACCACCTCCTGATATGATTAAATCCCTGGGAAATGACACCAAAGATAGCAAAGCGCTTCCTAAATGTGATGCTGAAACGCAAGTCAACGAGAATAACTGGGAAAAGGTTGAAAATACGAATGAACTAAATTTAAGGCACAACAACAAAAAAATTGTAATTATTAGAGGACAACAGTGTGTGGGATTGGCGGCAGGATTACACCGATTAAGACAGTCAAACAAAACAAACGAACAATATGCCATAACATCATTCACAAAACCGAATGCCTCCACAGAAGAAATATTGACCGCATGCAAGCTGTACGAACCTAGCAACGAGGACAAGGTGATTTTATGTGTTGGTCAGCACGATACAAACCCCACAAAAATGCTTATCGAATTAGGCGCTGTTCTGAAGACATTAGCAAGATCTTCTACATTTGTGCTGGAGCCGTTGAACAGTGATTATCTTCGTGAAGAAAAGCTTAAACACGAGCTAAAAGTGATTTTTCAAAACTTTCCAAATTGTAGGTTTATAGAAATTCCTAATAACTACGACTTAAGAAACCAAAAGAAAGCGCTATGTAATAGGATTAATTATGAAATAGATTTGGCTGATTACTATAATAAATTCCTCAGTTTTGAGGGCTTGAGGAGTTTGCTGACCACAAGAATACTGGATACAGAAGCACATAAAGCGGCTAAGAAAGGGACGATCCCCTACTACTTTCCAGTTACGGAAAAAAAATTAAACAGCAATGACAAAATTAAAGACAATGCAACGTTTTTTCGTGAACAACATAAAACCAGGTCGTGGTAAAAAGATCAAGAAAAATTAAGTTAAACAGTCGTCACATATAATTTTCCACCAGAACATTGCCAGTATTTTGAGCAAGGTAGATGAATTAGAAATCGTTATCTCAGAGTTCCTCGACTCTGAAATGCCTATAGACGTGATCTGCCTTAGTGAAACTTTTATTAAAGAATGTGAAGAAGGTAACCTTAATGTAGAAAATTACAATCTGAGTGCATCCTTTTCAAGAAAACTTAAGAAACGTGGCGGTACATGCATACTCTGTAGGCAGGACATAAATTGTGTAGAACTAACTACGATCAAAGATCTAACAGAAGAAAATCATTTCGAGGTATGTGGTGTCTCAATAAAATCCATAAAACTAATAGTAATATGCCTATACAGAACACCAAATTCAAATATAGAAATATTTTTCCAGCGGTTTGAATCGATGCTCGAACGATTAAACGTAACAAAAAATAAAATAGTGATATGCGGGGATTTCAATATAGATTTTTTAAACGATAATAAACATATGATAAGGTTAAAAAACTTGCTCTTACACTTTGGTCTCATATATCACATTCAAGAGCCCACACGTCAAAATAAATGTATAGACAACATTATTAGTAACATAAATGGTTCTGAAGGAAAACTTCATGGATTAGGCCTCTCAGATCATGACACAGCACAGACACTACATATTACTAAGGTTCCCTGTGAGACTGGTTCTACAGACCACTGGTTTGAACAAATACCTGATTATAAACAAGAAAACATCAATAAGTTTGTGGAATGCATGGAGAGCCTGTCTTTTTCAGACGTCCTGAGTGTAAATAACGCAAATGAAGCCTTTAATTTATTTCATAGTTTAATATGCCTATTCCCAAAAATACTAATAAAAAAATACAAAAATAAGAAAACATGGATTACGAAGGGTTTTAAAAGGTGTTGCCAGACAAAACGAAAACTTAGACTAGGTTATTATATGAACAAAACTGACGAAAATAAGGAGAAATTTAAGACGTACTCAAAACTACTAAAACAATGTATTAACTCTATAAGACTACATAAAAAAAGAACATATATACAAAACGCAAAAAATGCTTGTAAGGCTACTTGGAATATTATAAATAGTAATTTGGGCAACAAAAAGAACAGAAAGGATATACAAAGTATAAAAACAAAGGAAACTATACACAGCGATGGGAATGAAATAGCAACATATTTTAATATTTTTTTTACAGACGCAGTTAAAAACTCAGTAGAACCTCAAAATAACAAATTGGACTCAAATCCTTCCAGAAATAATATTTACACTATATTTTTCCAGCCCACAGATCCTTCCGAAATCTTCAAAATAATTCTATCTCTTCGCAATACAAACTCTGTTGGTTTTGATAACATAAATACTAAATTACTTAAGATTATCGCTCGACATATATCAAGTCCCCTATCTCATATAATAAACCTGTGCTTGGAGCAAGGATGCTTTCCAGAAAAATTAAAATTTTCAATTGTATTGCCTGTGCACAAAAAAGGCGACAGACAAGAACTAAATAACTACCGACCAATAACTCTGATACCAATTTTGTCAAAAGTAGTCGAAAAGGCAGTATATAAGAGAACAATGGACTTTCTGGAAAAATATAATATTTTGACAATAGAACAAAACGGATTCAGAAGAAACAAGTCAACAACGCTAGCCAGTTTTAACTTGATGAAACACGTAATAATGGGCCTCAATGACAGGTTCCCAATGGTAGCATTATTTCTTGATTTAAGCAAGGCCTTCGATTTTGTTGACCACCGTATTCTTCTAAATAAGCTCGAAAACGTTGGTATAAGAGGTACGGCACTGAATTTCTACAAAAGCTATTTAACTCAACGTTCTCAAATAACTCGGATAACCAAATTTGTAGACGAAACGAACACAGTAAAATCTTTTGACTCTTCACCAGAGATGATATCATGTGGTGTTCCACAAGAAGTATCCTCGGACCGCTCTTGTTTTTAGTGTACGTTAATGACCTACCTAGGACGCTAAAATGTGATAGCGTAATGTTTGCTGACGACACTACAATTATTGTAAAGGGAGAAAAAATTGACACTTTTGAAACTGACATAAACCAAACCTTAGATAATGCTCTAATGTGGCTTAAGAGTAACAATCTCATTATAAATTCAGATAAAACAAAATACATTCAATTTACAACAAAGAAAAACCAGAAAGCTAAACTAAATATAGCAATAAATAATAATAAAATACAAGAAGTGAATCAAACAAAATTTTTAGGCATTGTCCTTGATGAACAATGCACATGGAAACCACAAGTCGAAGCAGTATGCAATAAAATAAATAAATTCGTATTCGCTTTAAGAAAAATAAGGCAAATTACGTCAGTAGAAACTGCGCTTCTAGTATATCACAGCTATGTCTGCGCTACTTTGCGATATGGTGTAGTTCTGTGGGGAAATTCTACAGAAAGCCACAGAGCTTTTGTTGCAAAAAAAAAATGTCTTAGGGCTATATGGGGCATGTCTTGGAGAGAATCATGCCGACCGATCTTTCAGAAATATAAAATTCTCACTTTTTACGGCATTTATATTCTTGAAGTCTGTAAAGTTAAGAGAAACCTGGAGCTATTTGAAATGCATAGTAATGAAAATAAAAGAACAGTGAGGCATAAAACGTTAACCTATCCTAAAGTTAGACTCGAGCTTGTTAGACGAAATAGTTATTACATGGCAATAAAAATATTTAATTCCCTGCCGAAAGACATAAGTTCTCTCCCAGAAAATAGATTCGACAAAGCGCTTTTTAACTGGTTGGTTCAAAAATGTATATACAGTGTAAATGATTTCTTTAAACCATAATGAATTTCAAATCCAATAATGACATCTTAAATTCTTGACATTGTATAATAATTTTGTAAATAATATAGCTTCTAATTTTAAATCATTATATTTGTATACCATATAATGGTGCTACACGCTTGTCCGTATTTATGTATTATATAAAACCTACATGTACCGTGTTTGCTGACAAATAAAGACTTGAATTGAATTGAATTGATAACTTCTGACAGTAAGGCCAGCCACTGTCTTACAATTCTCCACCAATCCTGACTTGGCCCCCGTGGTGGAGTATGGCCCAACCTTCCTGCAATACAAGAAGAGACCCGTGCCCCAACAGTGGGGACATATAAAGGGTTGATATCGATATCTTATAGAAAATGAACTTGAATAGCTTTCTCTAAATAATCTACGTGTAGTATATAATAATAATGTAGCCACAAATTACATCACTATTGGGAAAAAAAGGTGTCCAGCGGTACTGGATTTTAATCTGCAGTGTGCTGTCAAATTAATAAAGAACTTCAAACTTGTATTTATGGCTGATTATAGTGGTTTTTAATTAATAATTACTTATTTCAGGTTACCCGAAGAAAGCACAATGCAACAAATGTGGACTTCACGGTCAAATTGGTTTTGAACAAAATCACGTACGTTTGCAGCAGACATTTTGAAGAAGACTGTTTCATATACGATATTAGGTTAGGACATTATTTTTTAACAAAGACTGTCATTTAAAGAACAATAATTTCATATAAATTAATTTGTATAAGTTCTTTACCGATTTATAAGTACGTTTTTAAATAGCTAGAATTTTAATGTTTATATTTCCATACCCCCTCGTACTAGTACTGAACAAGACTATCGCTGGGTTAGAAGGACAAACATTAAATGTTTTTTTAATTTTTCCTATTATATTATTTCACGTATTCTTCTTGGTTTTTGTCATTCCCTGTGTATTTAAAGGCACTGCTCTGGTTTCTGATACACAGGTTACCCTTCTTCAGGAACCAGGAATTTTAAACCACGTGATTGTGATGCTGGTTTTGCAATAAATTATTTAATTCATTTAATTTTTCTAAAAACATCTTCTACATTAACATTAGATGATACAGTTTTTTATAAATGTTCATAACTTTTATCATGAAACTTAGGGATAAAAAACGACTCCAAGTTATTGTTATACTTCTTTTTCTTGGAGCAGCGCTCTAAAATTTTGAATGCATAAAGCTCGCAATGTAGGTATAGGTCGATAAAAGTTTCTTTATTGGATGCAAATTGAACTTGTAGAAATAGTTTTATGTATTTTTATGTAACCTGGGCTCACGCTGTACATACATACATACATTACATACCAGATTTTGCACTTACTAGTTACAACCTTAGAAAATCTAATATAATAGACAATCTCACTGTGCATGTTATCGAACCCTTCGTAAATGGGTTCACCGATTTTGATGACATTTGTGTATTTGCAACATATAAGTGAGAACAAGAGTTTGGAGAGCTGATATGATAATATATCGTAGGTTAAATAAATATGGCACACCAAGGTTTGCAGCGCCAGATAATACTATATAATATTAATATAGACTGCTATATTTACAGAATGTTTAGTTAAAGTTTAGTTAAAGTCCGCCGCCCCCAACTTTACCCACCAACCAATAAATGGTATCGACGCGTTCGTATTGTTCGTCCCATCCTTATGGATTTCTACTTTTGTCTATAGGGAAGAGCGGGTGATCGTGCTCTTCCACTATAAAGGGAAATTTCCCGCCAGGCAGATCGTATGCCTGGGGACGGCCGGTCCAGCTATTGTTAGTCGGAAGTTATATTTATGGTATGTCATTGAAACACTTTGATTGCGCGATGCAGGAATGTTGGAGTTTGTAGTGCGCGCGCAGAGTTGACATGTGCTCGCCACATCACTCCCCTTCAAGACCGTAGCTACGCATAGCTAGGTCTGATAGGAATCGAAGTCTGTGCTCTAAAGCCTGCAAGTGCCAGGTGACGCTGAGTCAGTGAGTCGACTAGCGGTTGAGGGTGTTCGGCGGCTAACAGTCACTTCACCGGCGACAGTACCATGGAGCCCGCGCATGTGGTAGGAACCGGTGAAGGCTGCTGTACCACTGGCAACGTGTGCTGTTGCTGTGTGGCTGCCGTGCCGAGGGGTTTGGAGGAAGATCACCATCAGTCCCAGTAGTCGGTGCGTTGACTGTAGTGGAACTGATGAAGTGAGAGGGAAGAATGCTGGCCTTGCTTTGAGACTGTATGTAGGGTGCTGCGAGAGCGAAGGAAGGTTGACAATGTTCTGTCAGGGGTCACCACTATAGGAAAGAGCGGGTGATCGTGCTCTTCCACTATAAAGGGAAATTTCCCGCCAGGCAGATCGTATGCCTGGGGACGGCCGGTCCAGCTATTGTTAGTCGGAAGTTATATTTATGGTATACGATTGTGAAATTTTGTTTGGCGGAGTACACTATAGCTGTCTCTTTCTGGCACAAAGAATCATTGTAAGAGTAACAAGGACAGCTATTCACTACTCAACTCACTTTTTATTTTACGGCTCCTTCTATGCTTTAGTCCTTATTCTGTTAAGTTATCATAAAAAAATAAGTTATCCAATCTGTGTGTGTTCACGAATGTCACGAATCGAACCGCACTACTTATATACTCTGTGCGCACTACATAAAGTACGAAAAACTAAAATACATCCTTTTTCGTTTGACTGTGCTTGCACAGCAGGAATTCTTGTATATTAACCGTATTAAAACATAATATTTACAGCTAATTTGCTTAGTTCATAAACTGTGTGCTATCAAATTATAATTGAAGTGAGTATTAGGACAAAGTAAGTGGTTGAACTTCATTGTGTAGGTTACATTTTGGTTACAATATTCTCGTTAACTAAACGAGTACACATAAAATATTATCGCTCATTTCAGAATGGCGCCTAAAAAGGTAGAAGAACCCGAAAAAAAGCCTCTTATTGGCCGAGTCGGTACCAACCTAAAAGTGGGTATAGTTGGAGTGCCAAATGTCGGGAAATCAACGTTTTTCAACGTGTTGACGAAGAGTCAGGCTGCTGCGGAAAATTTCCCCTTCTGTACCATCGATCCTAATGAAAATAAGTACATTTTTATTTACTTCTACTTAAGCATAACTCTTTTACCTACCAGGTGGCCAAGGAGCAATTCCTATACAACAGGATTGGTTATAGGAACTGTCTTGTAGACTTGAGTGACATAAGTATAGATGTTTTCTCAGGCTTTAATTGAACCCATTTAGCCTATTTATTTGTACAGGTATGTACCATACAAACATTAATTTATTGCAATAAAACAAAACTTACGAAATATGAGCAAAAATAAAACATCCCCTATCAAAACCTGTTAGCTAGTAAGTACGGCGATAGAAAAAAAAAGCCAGAGACCCTGGCTGGGGACAAAAAATCCCAGGTCTTGGATGTGTTTGTGATGTCGCTGTTTCTGGTTCCCACGACATAAGGTATTCTAGTGTAGGGCCAGAAGCAATGTTTATGCCTGCATGTAAATGTTTAAATTTAAAAAAATCTTCTGAAAGTTTGCTTTTTGGAGAACATTATGTAAATGACTTAAAACTATTAAACGCAATCTTTGTTTTGCACTAAATATCTGCTTTTTCGCTCGACCTTGACCACGTTTCTTGAGATTTCTAAAGTTCATGTTTTTAAAATAATAAAACAGATATTTTCATAATTTTTGAAGTCTCTATATATATTTTGGACGGAGATAGAGGATTAATTATTTTTGAAAACGAAAGGTAGTTGCCTTTTACCTTACTAAAAGATCACGATACAAAAGAGTATTTCAAAATGTGTGTAATGTTATTATTAATTAAACAATGGCCGGATCACATTTTTCAGTAACACAAAGAGTACACTTTGTAATTTAAGTTGTTCTGTCTGTAGGTACATTTTGTTTCATGCTTTCCAGTTAGGTATATGTTGAAAATTAATTCAAATATACCTATATACAATGAATATTGTTACAACAATATTCATTGTCTTTTATTTTTCTTTTGCCATTTTAATTTTATAAATAAATAGATATAACACTTTTCAAGGTGACTCTGTGATATGTTATGTATAGTCTTACCCCCTTATTCATAATGGTCCGCAAACTTAAAACAGCTGCTAAAAAGTGTTCTTTTTCATTCTGACCTAGGTCAATAGAAGAAGACAGAGTGAGAATTAGCAATGCTTTAAGTTAGCAGACTATTATGAATAAGGGGGTTAAACTTTAGGTCACATTTTTAACAACTTCCCTGTCCAAGATATAATTAAATTCCAATACCCTACGTCCACAGTTAGATAGTTGTATGCCGGAAGATGTAATGAAAATGAGTCAAATGTGACTCATGAACTTATTCCAATATACTCCTCTGAGTCATATACCACTCATGGACAGGGAACTTTTAATGGACTGTATAAAGATGCGTTTAACTTTCCAAACTATCCGTTTATTAATCTTCAATCACAGTTCAATTCGCTTTTCTTACAACTTTTCTTGATCGTTAGTATTTTTCAACTCTCAATTATCAACTGTCAAATATCAACTCTCAATTATCAACTCTCAATTATCAACTGTCAAATATCAACTGACTGCGGGGTTTTTTTTTTTTTTTTTTTTTTAACCCTATAAAGGGCACCCTCCGGAGGACACGGGGGAGGGAGGTGGTGAATGCTCATGCATAACAGCACGGACCCGGCCGTGCTGCCAATGTGGGACTCACAAGAAGTGCGCCTACCCACTAAACACCACCTTGGGGCTAGTTTTGGTCCTAAGGACCCCTAAACCGACATCGGAGCGACCCCCTCGAGGCCGAGGACGGGTGCGCAGCGGAGCTCCCTAAATGAAGCGTCCGCTTAGAAGGTTAGCTACGGCTGCTAGGAGAGAATAGTGTCACCACAAGCGGGGACACTAGCTGGCGGGGGCTGTGTCTGCCTGGGACCGAGCCTCTAGTAGGTGGTCCAGTTCAGAACAGAGTTCATCGTGAGGGAGAATACAAATAAAGAGAGGGACCGGGGAGTACGAATTAGTTTAATTAAACGAGACTAGAGAGCATATCGCTATGCTCGGCAAGAGCGATAAGACGCTCAGCGGGGGAGGTGGCGGCGCGCAGCTTGCCCGCCAGTTTAGAGATCTCCGCCAGATCAATATTATTGATGGCAGCACTGATCAGCCTAAGGTCGTCAGCTGTCTGAGACCTATCTGAGGGGGGATTTGCCTGAGTGGCCGCTACGGGCTCGGCTGTAGCGGGGGGACTAGGTCGGGGGCCCCATGCGGGGGTCGGTGGGGGGCTAGGTTTGGCACTGGGGCGGCCTAGGGGTGGGAATGCAGGGGTATTCAGTGCCGGAACTGATTTCCTCTGAGCGAAGGGGGCCTTGGGAGCCTTAGCGGCGGAGGGGCGGGGGGCACGCGGGCACCCCCGGTAATTGGCCGTATGGCCGGACTGATTGCACAGTACGCAAGCCGGAGGAACTTCCGAGTCGCGAGTGCGCAAGCACTCCGCAGTGGCGTGAGGCTCTAGGCACTTCACGCATCTGGGAGGACTGCGGGGTTTTTTTTTTTTTTTTTTTAACCCTATAAAGGGCACCCTCCGACTGCGGGGCCGGGCGCCCCGCTATTTATACCAAACCCTATCATCCATCCCTTTCTAGCAAATATGTCTATCTTACTCGCACAATATATACCTATCCTTCTTTTACATATATGTCTATCTCACTCGCACACTTCGAGAAGGTTCGATATCTTTCCATACCTCTTGGAAGTTTTCAGAATGTTCCCGAATGATCAAGTACGTAATATAATACGTATAATCTCTCCACTCTACTTACTAATCTAGAAACTGCGGGAAGTACCCGGAAAGACATCGTAGGTACTAGAAAACCATAGAACGCTCCAGAATATCGTCTGGAAGTACCTAAGATCGCATCGAAAGTAATAGAAATACGTTCTACAAAACTATCGAACATTCCAGAATATCTTTCTATCTCTGTCTTACAAATAGCTATCTCTCTGTAGCACGTAGAATATTCTGGAAGGTTCCCTTGTCTCTACACACATGAGTAGTTATTACGTAATCTACCTGCACCTAGCATCTAGATTATTCTAAACGGTTCGATTACACTCTCGCCGTCCGTAACAGAACTTGTTAATTTACTTAAGTGAAGTCCCGGAAAAAAATATTGTCGTAAGGAAGTCTCCGATTTTTGTCTCAGTTCCTCGAAGTTTAGGTGAATAAGCCCGCTCCATTCCTATCACTGCTTATTACAAAAAAGGGTTACCTATGTAAAATTTTTTGGTAATAATTTTCTGCAAAAAGTTTATTGATTGTGGCCAAATAAAAAGAAAAGTGTCAAGTGCAAATAGGTAACTTTCCTGTCACTAAATTTTGTTACGAAAATGAATGATCTGGAAGTTTATAAAAGTAACATTAAAGTCCATGATAAATATGAAGTGCAAAATAAAAATATCCGTAAATCAATGTGTTGTGATAATATTAACGACCTATCTAAAACTAGATACAAGAACAAACCAAACAAAACACCGCAGCTGTTCTCGGCCGTAGTTGGTGAGGACAATACTGCAGCCCCTTTCTCTTCCGAAGGCTACGACAAAGTATGGACTGACTTTGATGCAACAGAACTATATCTCAAGTCGAAACCAACTACTTATCTAATTCTGAGTAAACCTGGTGTCAATGCATTTTTGCTGGGTGAAGAAATATCCAAGCAATATAAGTGCATTCATCTATGTCCGAGGCTTATAGTTGAGGATGAATTGGACCAGCGAGGGCCTACAGGTGATTGCCTGGACTACAACATGAGACACAACAGCATTTGCAGATTTGATGTATTGTTGAAGATGATGAAGAAAAAAATTCACTGTGCAGTAGTTAAACACAGAGGATTTGTTATTTCTGGTTTTCCCATGATACATTCAAACAGAAAGGACTTTTATTGGTTCAAGTCACTGCATGGAGAAGAAGCTCGAGAAGTCCTTGAAGATATAATTGAAGAACTGCTTACAAAAGCTGTAAAACGAAAAAGAAAAATAAAAAAGACTAAGAAACGTGTTTTAGAATTAGGCGAATTTGAAGAAGAACCGTCTGGTGAGGAAGAAGAGTTACTAGGGGATGTGGATGATGAAGAGCAACCAGAAGATGAGGCTGAGACTCCATTGGATATTCCAAGGTTCATCTTAGATCCTTGTTCTGATGTTATTCATTTTCATGAATCTTATTTGGATTCAAACAAAGCATCTTTGGTTAAGCAATACTATGAAATATTAAATCTGGATGTGAAACCAGATATAATCATTTACGTCTCCTGCAGTGATGCAGATGTTCTAAACTTAAAACAACAAAAATATGTCAACTATGTTGATGAATCAGTATTTGCAAAAAACTTGCCAAGTTCTGGTATTGCTACTGAAACAAGGTGGCCCAAAAAATATTCTACAATGGATTACACTGCATCACAAGAGCCACCCAGTTATAAAGAAAAATACAGTTGCCGACAGCCTCTTAACTGGAAAGATAATGGCTTTGACCAACTCTGCAATTACAATGAACATATTGTTCCTTTCATTGAGAGACATTTACAAGGGTTCAATCCAAAATTCCTCATTAGAGTTGATGGCCGCACATCAGTTAAAGAAATGATGCATAATATTACAAAAAGATTTCTCCACATGCCCATAAAACCAGTTTATCTAGCAGAACCTCTTGTCTTAGAAGACCTACCAGATGACCCGCTGGACTTTTGGAGAGCTATGGATGAAGAAAGCGTCTTAAAGAGTGGTGTTCTAAACTTTGTCAGATACCCGTCCCCTTGGCTCAGTAGATGCCCTGTAATGCTGAAACGACGAAAGTCCGTTATTGGAAACACTAAACTCGCGGTTTGTTTCTTGAAGCATGTTTATCTCATGTCTTCTTTCGATTGTTTGGTGGAATTCTGTAAAAATCCTCGGCCTTACCTAAAACTGGCTTATCTAGAACCCACTTGCAGAATATTTGTCACAGGAACTAAACTATCGGGTAAAACAATGTTATCTAAATGTCTTTCTTGGATATTCGAGGCGCCGATTATAGATTATAATAAATTTCTTGAATTAGAAAGAAAATCGAAATATAATACTTATTCAGTTAGAATTCTCTCTGAAATTATAGCTACTATTGAAGATAGCAGATTGCTGCAGTGGGAAAAAACAGAACTAGAGAGACTTACTGAGCTAGATCGCTGGTACAATTCTACACTGCAACTATTGAAGAAATATATACCATTGTTGGAAAAATTTTTGAATTTAGAGGGAACACCAGATAAAATGTTCTTAGCTAATATTGAAGGCCTCAAGACTAAACTTAAGTTCTTAGATTTCTTAGATGACATAGGGCAGTGCAAAACTGCGTTGTTTAACAAAAATATTTTATTAAAACTTGCTCCCAAACCATTAACTTCTTTAACCCCTAAACCTGGAGTACCCATACTCGGCGACGCAGATGTGACAATAGCAATTGAGGAGTACATAAAAAGTAACGAATTACGTAATGAAATTGAACCGACTTCTGAAGAGCTGATGAAACGATTGGTCAATATTCTAAATAGGTATGATTACGAAATATCAGAAAATAACACAATTCAAACTAAATATGGGAAATGGATAGTTGATGGATTTCCTAGCAATACTGACGTTTGGTCTGCCATAACAGATTTAAATCTTTTACCAGACAATACTATCGCTTTGTTAGAAAATAAAGAGGTTGACTATGAATTAAAGCGCCATTATCAAGAAATTGCTAAGGCAGCAAAATACTATGAGGAAAGATTTATAACAGCAAATGATCCTCTCGTCAAAATTAAATTACTTACCAAAAAAATACCAGAACAAGATAAAAAACAAATAGTATCAATAATAATCAAAGACATAATTGATAAAGTATTGGAACCAATATTACCTTACGACATTGAAGAAGAAAATATGGAAGAATCCGTAGATCCCAGTACAGATATGGACAAAATTCGAGATGGGTGGGATAGTATAAAATTAACTTTAGAAGAAAATAAGAAATGTTTTGTTGAGGTTGAACTTGAACATAAATCTGACATTGAAACTTTAGAGGAAGCTTTATTCAAATTACGAAAGACATATTACTTGATTCCCGAACCGTTGGATCTTGAAGAAGGTGGTGAGGGGGAAGAAGAAGAAAGAGATCTTCTAGTATATAATTCACCGGGTTATTTGGGTGACACAGGTGTTTACTGCCCTGTAACCTATTATGAGCGGGGTGTATTATGGCAAGGAAAATCTACATATGCGACGAAGTATGATAACAAAATTATCTTTTTTTGTTCAGCAGAAAATATGAATGAATATTGTGAAAACACAACAAAATACCAAAGGTACAATAAACCATTTAAACCTATACCTTCTCTGAAAATATGTGTGGTCGGTTGTATAGGTAGCGGTAAAACGACAGTAGCTAAACATCTTGCCAAAGAACTTGGCCTTATACATGTCGACTTCTTAGAATATGTAAATAACTATGTGATCCCCAAAATATATAAAAAAATTGGCCGTCAACATGAAAATAATTTTGAAAAAGAAGAAGAAAGTGAAGGGGAAGATGCTGCTAATTTAGAAATGGCTGAAGAACTCACTGACGGCTATCTGAGCGAGAAAGAGATGCGCACAATGCTCATCAATTATTTCGAACGTGGCTCCCCAATCTATCCTATTGTGTTGAAAAAAATACTCGAAACGCTGTGGTTCAAGGAACCGTACCGTTCCGTTGGAGTTGTATTAGATGGTTTTCCGAGAATGCCTACTGATATAGAAGAAATGACTGCATATTTCTGTATTCCTGACTTGACTATTGAGATTGAAAGTTCTGTCGATACCGCTGTAGAAAGACTGGCTCCTGTAATGTTAGATACCTGGAAGCTTCAACTTGCGGAGGCTAAGAGAATATCAAGAGCCAAATTTAATGTCCAGAAACAGACCTGGCTACAATTTATAACTAACATCATTGTGCCCAAAAGTATTTATGAAGATCTCCTAGATAATGTATTTGAAAGTTTGCCTCTTCACGATGATGTCGAAGAAGCAACCCACTTATCTTCTTATGGCAGCACAATTATAGATGCAGATCCTACTGGAGCGACTAAGAATTTGAATCCACATGTTTATAAGTTTTACAACGAAGTAACTGAAGAATATCCTCCACCTGAGTACGAAGCGAAGTGGGATGACGCTGAAGAAGTGCGTGTTAGAATTGAAGAGCGCTTAGAGAGCATTTATGAAATTGAAGAAGAGAACATGGAAGTGTTGAAAGATCTACTTTCCGAAAATAAAATGTATTCGGCTACTGTGGCAAACAAAAACATTACTTTAGAGAAATTATTACGAGCCGTATTGATGAAATTGAAAGAATACTACTCCCTCAATAGGAATGAGTCTTTTTTCGAAATAACTTATCTTATTCAATACGACATTGCAGAAAGGCTTCTCTCGATGGGATTCTTTTATCTCAGTAATTTTTACCGTATGTGTCCAGTTTACATTTATGAGAACCGGCAGTGCATTCTAAACCCATTTGAAATATACAAAAAAAATAATGATGTGTATTGTGTATTGCATAGGTCATACTTATACTATATTTTCTCCAAAGAAGGTGTGATAAAATTTAGAACGAATCCATTACGTTACGTGCTTGGACATGGAATCAATGCCTTTACCGAATTCCCACTGAGCGTTTGCGCTATAGGGCCCCCTAAGTCTGGAAAGAGTGCCGTAGCAGCAAAATTGGCGAAGCTCGGCCTCCTGACGATTTCGAAAGGTGCAGCCATCCGGCATGTTCTTAATCATATGCCGTGGAGTGAATTAGCTTTGAAAATCGACGTTCAACTTCGTTCTGGCGGATACCTAGACGTTAATCTTATAATGCAGGCTATAAAAATTGTAGTGATGGATAATCGCGTTCATTCTTACGGTTTCGTGTTTGATGGTTTTCCCGAGACTATATTAGAGGCCTATCAACTCTCTAAAGAAGGGTTATACCCTATGTTCGTAATCGATTTGCAAAGCAGCGAAGAAAAAGTTCTAAAAAATGCAAAAAATGAAGTCTATTTACATATTCAAAAATATATTCCTCCCTACTCACTGGCCTTCATTGAACTCAGATATAAGAAATGGATTGAAAATAAGCGAGGTATAAGGGAATTTATAAATAATGACTATCAAAATCTATACGAAATAAATGGCGAAGGATCGCAGTGGTCTTGCGTCGAAGGAGCCTACAATGCCGTCATTGATGAGATTCCAAAAATATATTACTACTTAACTAATGTAAAGCAAACAGTTGTACCAGTTGACATAATGTGTATATCAAACGAAGTCTTCGAGCAAAGAATGACTTCTTACAAAAACTTCTGTCCAGTTTGTTTCCGTAAAAATCAATTACGGCAAAGTAACTTTCCTGTTGATAGGAAAGGACTAGTTCAATATAGAGATAATTTTTATTGGATATGCGCGGAACACATGAGTGACGTTTTGGAATTGCCAGATGTATACTTGACGCCCCGGAAGGTAGTATTTCCAGAGACTGCTGCACCAGTTACTCACATTGATATTCATAATGTGTATGAAAACGGTATCTGCATTGTAACATACGCTGACAATTTGCCCGGCCAAAAGATTAATCGAGGGCTTAACCAATATGCAGCTGCCTATAAAGGTAAAATTTACCTGTTTTGCAGGTACAAGTGTCTCGAAAAGTTCTTAGAGAAACCTCACCTGTATTGCGACATCGCAGTGTTCAAACACAATAAAGTTCTTCCGCAGTTGTCGCTGAAGGGGTTGCCCAATTTGGGATACTTGGAACAGACATTGGGAAATATTCTAACATCTGCTTGTTGCTATGCTAACGTTGTTAGGCCCAAATATCCTGGATTAAACCCTGCGGTATCGGGCGTCCTACTCATTGCATTATATTTAAAAGTTCACAATCCTCGCACGCCGGCTTCGTACTCACCTTTATACAAGAAGGCAAATAAAGTATACGAAGCCCGTTCTAAAATTCTTATTGACGTTGGCTTGTACCTCAGATCTAGAGACAATCCATTCGCTAAATACCCTGTTAATCTGACACACAGAAAAGACAGCGCGTCAGTTCAAAAGTTGACTTCGCCTGTCTCAACAAAAAGCGACAGTTCAAGTGTTCTAATGCTCGACAATGTAGAATCTGAACCTACATTTCGTGGAGGGGGAATACGTTTTGCACACCTTTAACACTGTGCAAAGATAATAAACTACGATACAGTTTTATCGGTTGGACGAACTTCATACATTGTATTTACTGTTAATGTTATGTATGACTGTCCTAAAGCTGTTTTACTTTAGTATTAATAAAGTTATGTTTCTTTATTAGACTTTTCTTCTATATTCCTTTCTATGGTCAACCGCAACGAAGTAGGTATATACGTATCCTAGTTTGTAATATTTTAGTATCTAAACAACATGTCTAACCATTATACTCCTTGTTTCAGCAAGTAGGGTTCCAGTACCGGACGAGAGGTTCGATTACCTGTGCGAGTATCACAAGCCACTCAGGTGAGAGACCACCGTACCGTTGGGTCTCCGATGACCATACAACATACCAAACTGCAAGATGCCAGGAGACAACATACAAAAATTTGTGATGTGACGACCTCGGTGGCGCAGCGGTTTGGCACTCTGACTGTAAAACCAAAGGTCTCGGGTTCGATCCCCGGCCGGGTCAAACTAGGAAACGAACTTTTCTAGTTAGTCTCGGGTCTTGGAAGTTATCTATGTATTTATTGTATTAAATCTATCGTCGAGTTAGCACCTATAACACAAGTCATTTAGTTGTACTTAGTATAGGGCTAACGAGATCTGTGTTATATGTCCATGAATATTTATTTATTATTATTAATGCAGTAAATCGGAAATCTCCTACGCTTAACACATACAAAAATTTTTTAAATGTATCTTTTAGGTGCTAGATAAACTTAAAGCTACAATGCGTTCTCCAATCTAGCACAGCTTCTGCAGGTACTAATCGTCTGATTATTTTGACGGAGAGCTGATTTGAAACCAAATGCCGAAATTAAATCTTGAACCGTGCAATGAATTTATTTTCAGCGTTCCTTCCATTCGTTCGATCGCTTTCTAACGTAAATACTATTACATCCTTAACATTTAGAAAAATGCGTATGTATTATGTAAGTGTCAGGTTCAAGTTCAAAAGAATAACGTGGTGAGTATGAGTGAATGTGCGTGGGTGTGTGTGAAATGTTTGTAGAGGGATAGCTCATGCAGACTTATTGTTTATAAGAAGAGGGACAGAGAGGGCGCAATAGGCTCAGGAGTTTATGGAAAACAAAATTATGATATTTTTCAGTTTCCTCGTAGCTTTTTAAACACTTTTTATGCGATAGCTCGCGACACTTGTCCTGCATTATAAGATGTCCCATTTGCTTCGCATCTGGTCGTAAATATAGGGTTTTATGGTTTAAATTTTATTATTATTATTATTTGTAATTCAGGCAGGCAGTTATAGAACTGGTGAAGCCTGTATCCAGATGTACATTTGTGTTTAACTCCTTGTCTGTTTTGTTTCCTTTAGATATTTATCCAGTTTGTTTTTAAACATATTAATGCTTGTGGCTGTCACTATTTCTTCAGGGAGTTTGTTCCATTCTTTAACTACTCTATTGGAGAGAAAGTTCTTGTGTGGGTTATTATTTGATGAGGTCGTTTGTAGTTTCAAGCAGTGTCCTCTCAGATGGGTATTAGTGTTCCGCTCAAACATCACTTTGTCAAAGTTATTGAGGTCATAATGTGCATGCATAATCTTATATGTCTCAATCAGATCTCCACGTTGCCTTCTCTCTTCCAGGGTTGTCAAATTTAGCATTGTGAGCCTTTCTTCATAAGATTTGTTCTTAAGCTGGTATGGTAACTTGGTGAAACTTCGCTGTACTTTTTCAAGTAGGTCTATGTCCTTCTTAAAGTAGGGACTCCAGACTTGAAAAGCATGTTCAAGTAATGGTCTGATGTATATTTTATATATCTTTAGCATCATCTCCTTTGTTAACTTTGTTAAAATTTGTGAATATTTCAGCAAAGTGCCCGCGTTTCTCAACGTGGTGGACATCGCGGGGCTGGTGAAAGGCGCGGCCGAAGGCCAGGGGCTCGGTAACGCCTTCCTTTCGCACATCAAGGCTTGCGACGCCATCTTCAACCTGTGCCGTAAGTTTAGCTCTCCTACGTACCCCGTTATTCTGAGAACAATTATTGGTCTGAGCCGTTATTATAGGGTAGATAGAAAGCAAATGGCGATCGGTGGGCCATACTCTGCGACAGTCTGCGCAGGACGTTTCGAAAGTGATTGTCGCCTCAATTGAAGTGTTCCCTATCTCAGATCTGTAGTAGGCTAAACTCAGAAATGGGAGAACAGGTTTTCCTGTAACGGGTATCTTTATATTCAAAAGTAAAAGGGCGTCTCAACCAAATTATATAATTAAATTTGAAAATTAAATAATAAACCTTTATTGTGATAGAGTCAATAAATGCTTTCAGAACAACATATTAAATAGCGTTCACTTTACTACGCTTTGGATGTCTTGGACGTGTGCTTATCGTTACCAGGAACGTTCCCATTTCAAGATTAATTGCGTGATGTCTGTCCGAGGACTAACTCAAACCTTTACTTGTTTCCGTTAGCGCATAAGATCGGTCCATGGGTAGTACGGTGACGCGAGTCACGCTTTTTGTCGCGCTAAAATTTGCCATTAAACGAACTTTTCGCGTAGTCGCAGTCGTGACTTTGACAATTAAAATGCGCGACTAAATTCGCGTTGATAATGAAGGGGAGAATGTAAAGGGCGTCTCACACAGGCGCGTTTGACGACGAGGACGTAATCCACGTGGACGGCGAGGTGAACCCCGTGCGCGACCTGGAGACGATCGGCGAGGAGCTACGGCTGAAGGATGAGGAGCAGCTGCTGCAGCACATCGACAAGCTCGACCGCCAGGTCAATCGCGGGAACGATAAAAAACTCAAGCCGGAATATGTTAGTAAGCCCTTTCAAGAAACTTGGACCTTTCGCATGTTTATCATCGCTTTGCGAAAACTAGTATCCCAAAATCTATTCGCTTATTTATGTATGTTATCCGCGGATGTATTTTCGGATGAATATGGGAATTACATCCCGTTTAGTCTTTTATGTTAGACAGACTTATTTAAAATGGATTTACAAATTCCAAAACGTATATCTGAACCCATAGCATCATGTGCTATGAAGCAACTTAGTACAATAATATGAACAGCAATTCATTTTCACTTGTGTCACTATAGTTAGTTAGACCTGAGATTTCCGCACTATAATGAAAAATTTAATTGATCGTTAATGTGAAAGGGTCTTTTGAGTGGCTCCGGGTGATTCAACTTACAATCACTGTCTAGCGAAATCGTAATATTTGTGGTATGTACTTTGTATTAGCGAGCTGAAGTGGCAGTGGGCTGGCTCTATCTCGCGAAGAACCGACAACCGTTGGAGTAAACGTGTTCGTGAGTGGAGACCGCGACTCGACAAACGTAGTGTAAGATGGCCTCCAACCAGGTGGGATGGCGAAAAACTGCCGGCAGATGCTGGATACGGCAAGCTGAAGACAGGGCGCTATAGCGCTCATTAGGGGAAGGCTATGTCCAGCAGTGGACTAATATAGCCTGAAGAAAAAGAATACTTTGTAAAGCATAGGCGATACATTTTTTACTTTAATTAAATTCTTATTATTGTAAAGTCTTCTATGCTTTCAGGATACCCTAAACAAGATCAAGGGCGTTCTAGTCGATGAAAAGAAGCATATCCGATTCGGTGATTGGAGCGTAGCTGATGTAAGTATTCTCTAGAGTTACTATTTAATTAATAATAATACATTGTACATTTATTAATAGTTGGCCTACAAGTGTTGCTAGGCTTAAGAAAATTATCACACATATTTCGCTCACAATATATTTCGACTGGTTACTTCTATAGCTGTTGATCGACGGGCGAGTAAGACCGCGGTTTTATGGCTCGTCGGTAAAGCTCGCCGGTGTATCATTGCAAGACCGTGGTGTTAAATACCGCCGAGCCTGGCTCGCGGCTCGTCGTCATGCTATATTTTTACTCGGCTCGCTAGCCGATCAGCGCCAACGAGCCGCGAGTCAAGTTCGTCGGTATTTAAAACCGCGGCCTTACTCGCCCGTCGATCACCCACTTATAGCATTTTATGAATTTCCGACGCGCTGACGCGCGCATTGCAATTTGAATATTTTAACAGGTTCCCTGTCTAAAGAATCATATGTGATACACATAAATGACATGTTTTGTCCCTCTAGTGTCAGTAGTTCGGTTGTTAGTCCGGTTGACCGAACTACTGACACTTTAGTGTCAGTTAACCTATTGGATAGGGTAGAGGGAACGGGAGGTTTTAAAGAACCAACGTCCATTTAAAATACAAACAAGGATCAACTAGAGAGACCGGTAAAGAAGGTATATTTAAAGTTCTTAGTTAATAAAATATATATATATTTCTTAACAGATAATAAAACGTAGTTAATTACGTTCCCTCTACCCTATCCAATAGGTTAACTGACACTAAAGTGTCAGTAGTTCGGTTGTTAGTCCGGTTGACCGAACTACTGACACTTTAGTGTCAGTTAACCTATTGGATAGGGTAGAGGGAACGTAATTAACTACGTTTTATTATCTGTTAAGAAATATATATATATATTTTATTAACTAAGAACTTTAAATATACCTTCTTTACCGGTCTCTCTAGTTGATCCTTGTTTGTATTTTAAATGGACGTTGGTTCTTTGTTTGTAGGATATACTTGATAATGGCACCAATTAAATTGCAAAATAAAACTAACACGCGGATGGAAAATGGTACATGATTTACTTTACCTAACATAAGTCATTGTTTGCAACTTTTTGATCTTTCCAGATAGAAGTGCTTAACAAGTACCTGTTCCTAACGTCCAAGCCCGCTCTCTACTTAGTAAACTTGTCTGAAAAGGACTACATTAGGAAGAAAAACAAATGGTAAGTTAATAGCTATATGGTAAGTTATAGCCTTCCTGCATAGGTAGGATGACCGGCGTGAGTCGAGCGCTTTGGTGGCACTAAAACGTCAGAATTTGACAATATATCACTGGAAAGTCACAACATTAGCCGTATATAACGTGCGACTTGCGTCGTCGTGATACATAATTATGCTTATTCTTTCATCCCTTTACTCCTCCGTAGAGTTTGGGGCTGACACAAAGGCTTTCCAGTTATGTTGATGGCTAGGGAGGGTAGCTCTGACCAACTTACTCTCTTCTCTTTCGTCTCAGAAGTACGTTTCGTTAATTTTGCAGTCTTCCAATAGTTTAATTTTTTATCTTTATAACAATAGCACACATGTCTTGCGTTTGTGGCGAGCACATATCAACTCTGCGCGCGCACTATAAACTCCCAACATCGCTGCATCGAGCAATCAAAGTGTTTCACATGACATACCATAAATATAGCGTCTTTAATGGACTGTATAAAAATGCGTTTAACTTTCCAAACTATCCGTTTATTAATCTTCAATCACAGTTCAATTCGCTTTTCTTACAACTTTTCTTGATCGTTAGTATTTTTCAACTCTCAATTATCAACTGTCAAATATCAACTGACTGCGGGGCCGGGCGCCCCGCTATTTATACCAAACCCTATCATCCATCCCTTTCTAGCAAATATATCTATCTCACTCGCACAATATATACCTATCCTTCTTTTACATATATGTCTATCTCACTCGCACACTTCGAGAAGGTTCGATATCTTTCCATACCTCTTGGAAGTTTCCAGAATGTTACCGAATGATCAAGTACGTAATATTATACGTATAATCTCTCCACTCTACTTACTAATCTAGAAACTGCGGGAAGTACCCGGAAAGACATCGTAGGTACTAGAAAACCATAGAACGCTCCAGAATATCGTCTGGAAGTACCTAAGATCGCATCGAAGGTAATAGAAATACGTTCTAGGAAACTATCGAACATTCCAGAATATCTTTCTATCTCTGTCTTACAAAAAGCCATCTCTCTGTAGCACGTAGAATATTCTGGAAGGTTCCCTTCTCTACACACATGAGTAGTTATTACGTAATCTACCTGCACCTAGCATCTAGATTATTCTAAACGGTTCGATTACACTCTCGCCGTCCGTAACAGTCTCCCCCCGGCGAAGACTTGTCGAAGCCTCACGATGTAACAAGGAGGATGGCGAGTCTTGACACTAGTTGTCTGTACATGTCTGATGTCCACTTCGCTGTAACAACCTCCAGGATCCCAAGTCAGATGCTGATGCAAGATCACTTCCATGGATAACCTAGTCACAGTCCTGCGACTAGCAAGACCGAGCGGGTCACATCCAACCATCATCGTGCTCAGCACCTTTTTTGTTTCCACCCGATTGTTACTCCGTGCCTGCATCTCTTCCGGGATCTCACTGACAGCGGTGTCGATTCTCAACTTCAGCGGGGTCGCACGAAAGTCTCACCATTGCCTCGGTGTGGTTCTGTTGGACCTCTAGCAATGCTGTTTGTGGGCTGATTGTCTTCGCTGAAGAGATACTCTCCGATGTGCATGGATTATTCCAACCACGTAAATTGACACTTGCCCGCGCGTGGAATTGCAGCACCTCGTTGGTGAACCGCGTCTCTTCATCTTTCATGACAAAGCTCGCGTCATTATCATCCTTGTAATGACTTTCACAGACAGCTATTGCAGCATCTAGATTTTCGTTTGCATAGTCTGCTGCGTTCTGCACATTATGCACCAAAGACGGAGAGCTCGATGTTCCAAAGATCTTATTTCTCGTCTTGTCCTGCTGTGGAGGAGTCTCCTTGGCATCTCCTTGCCACAATAACATTTGTGCAGCTTCATCTTCGTACCGCATCTCGCCTTTGCTTGAATCTTCAGTGCCATCACTTTTTCCTGCGTAGCACTTTTCCAGGCTAACTGAGTGGTATTTTCCTTCTTTAAGACACGGTCGGTGAACTGAACGGAAATACAGTCAGGTGTCCATCACCTGACTGTATTTCCGTTCAGTTTTTCCCAAAGCGTTTGTGGCACGCTGTTCGTCTGGGTGTGTCATCATCACAAGTGGTATTGAGTCGACCTCGGAGTGCGATCTTGTCAAGTCATCGATTCGTTCTAGACACGCCTCTGTCGTGTCTATGTTCTTGCCCACTAGTTTACCCGTGTCACATACGTGTAAACACGAATCGACACTTTCCAAAAGCGCACGTGGTATAGTGCCGTAGATAACCCAGCCGAGTTTCGTCTTCGAAGCGGCTGGCTCGTCATCTTTTCCTTTTCGCACTTCTTGCGATATAGTCAGATGCCAGTTGTCCGATCCGATTAGTATACGAGGTGTGATTGCATTATAGCAAGCTTCTTCAAGGTCTCTCAGATGACTCAACCGCGTCACACTTCCTGGCACCATCTGCTGATTTAGCATCAAGTCCTTAATAGTGTACGCGTTCATATCATACTTTCTTTCCTCTGTCCGACCTTGTATACTAATCTGAATCCGTTGACTGTTGCGCTCTTGTAGACTATTAACACCACGTAGACTTAGTGGTGCCGTAGGTCCAACTGCTCCAATCTTCTGCGCAATCTCTTCGTCAACGAGTGTCACTGTCGCCCCCTCGTCGAATAATGCGAAGGTGCTCACCTCTCCTGCTGGCCCGCTGATGGTCACTGGGCAGGCTTTCAGTATTACTTGCTGCTGGGCTTGACTTCTCGACCCAGCAGCAAGTACTGCTACACTTGCTGCACTCTCCAAAGCAGCAGCCGCGTTGCCTTCGTTCCCAGGCGTCGCCGTCCCTGATGCTGCATAGGGTTCAACATGTAGAAGCGGGTGATGTGGACGCGTGCAGCCATTTATATTGCAAGTCTTGACCTTGCAATCAGTCCTTTTATGTCGCTTGCTGATGCATTTGAAGCAAGCGTTCAGCTTCTTTACAAAGTCCCATCGTGCGTTGACACTCATATCACAAAACTTTTTGCACTTGGGTAACTGGTGGTTCTCACCGCAGCCCAAACATGCTCGATGGTAGCCAGCACAGTTTCTTTTCTAAATCGTGGCTTTAGCTGTAAAGCCACTTTAAATCCAGGTCTATCGTCTCTTGCCACATGTGTCTGTGTGAACATATTAGAGTCCCGGATGTAACGCAGAGTTATGTTGGCTTCTCTCATTAGGAACTCCGACAAGATAACCAATTCAGGTTCCGATTGGTTTCGATGGTCATAGGCATAGTCTGCCCATCGCATCTTTGTGCATGGGGTCAGCTTCTCTATGATCTCTTGAACCAGCATAGGATTTTGGATGTGGCCTCTGTAGTCTAAGTTCTTCAATATGCAGACAATGTTCTTCACTCTCACTGCAAAGCTATTCAACTCTGGCGCTGTGTCGTTCAACCGAGGTAGACACTTGATATCGCGAAGTGCTTGTCCGATGATTATCTCTGGCCTACCAAAGCTCTGTTCCAAAGTCTCCATAATCTCATCAGGACTTGCAGAAGTGTACAGTAGCGCGGCTACGGCCTCCTTCGCAATACCACGCAAACTATTGCGAAGTCTCGCCACGTTTTCCGCAGGTGGTATGTTGTACAATGCGGTTGTCTCCCGCATGGCAGCCTTAAAAGGTAGCCATTCAAACGGAGCTCCCGAGAAAATCGGTAGCTCGAGAGCCTGGCGAGGTGGTGGCCTGTCCCGGGCTAGCTTCTCAATTGCAGCTGCTAGCCGGTCCATGCTGTCTTCTCCACGTCGACAATGTCCTTTGTCCGGAGATCGATTGCGATCTCGGTAGATCTCTCTTTCACACTCGGCTTCTGGGCCCACGGTTCTGCGGGGCGCGGGGAGGGAGCATTCCACGATTTGCTCTCTCCATTCTGGAGCTGGCTCCACACGTACATCGCGCGCCAGGTACTCTCCTCGTTCAGTCTTCGAACGAGGCAGAGGTTCCAGTTGGTAGTCGTGGGCGATACCCGCCCGTTCTCGCCGGGTAGCTCCCGATCCCACGGGTATGCGATCGGCATCCCGGTGGAGCAAGTCGGCGATGGCAGGTTCGCGTGCGAATCCACGAAACGTACCTTCTGACGTATCCACGATGGCAGCATGCTCCCCCCGTCGTTCTAGAAGGGCACGTGCAGAAGTCTCAGCTTGAGTCGGCGCTTACTGCTGGAGCCACATATCCACATGATCTGTGATGGTCGGCTCGTCGTCGTCCTCATCATACTGCTCCGGCTCTTCAATCTCCGAGAGACTCAATTCCAGTCGCTTCTTCACCAGTGCAGCTTCATTTTCCAGTTGCTTGCGTCTTAACTCAGCTTCAATCTTCAACTGCTTGTTTTTGATCTCGGCCAGTCGAATTTCTGCTTCAAGCTCAGCCTGACAGATGCGGGTCCGTGCGCTAGCAGACGATCGGCCTGAGCGCACACTGCGTCTGTCCGAAGACAAGGCTGACGATAACGATGCCTGATGACTAACCGCAGACTCTGTGACGTCACGCGATCGCACGACAGGAACGTTCCCCCCATCGGTCGTAACGTCAGTCTCGACGGCTGTGTCCTCACGTAGTTTCTTCAAACTCCGCGTCGTCATTCTCGAACTTTCCATAGCTTTCGCAGATTCCTTATCCGGCTTCCGAAGGACCAAACTTTAATGGACTGTATAAAAATGCGTGTAACTTTCCAAACTATCCGTTTATTAATCTTCAATCACAGTTCAATTCGCTTTTCTTACAACTTTTCTTGATCGTTAGTATTTTTCAACTCTCAATTATCAACTGTCAAATATCAACTGACTGCGGGGCCGGGCGCCCCGCTATTTATACCAAACCCTATCATCCATCCCTTTCTAGCAAATATATCTATCTCACTCGCACAATATATACCTATCCTTCTTTTACATATATGTCTATCTCACTCGCACACTTCGAGAAGGTTCGATATCTTTCCATACCTCTTGGAAGTTTCCAGAATGTTACCGAATGATCAAGTACGTAATATTATACGTATTATAATCTCTCCACTCTACTTACTAATCTAGAAACTGCGGGAAGTACCCGGAAAGACATCGTAGGTACTAGAAAACCATAGAACGCTCCAGAATATCGTCTGGAAGTACCTAAGATCGCATCAAAGGTAATAGAAATACGTTCTAGAAAACTATCGAACATTCCAGAATATCTTTCTATCTCTGTCTTACAAAAAGCCATCTCTCTGTAGCACGTAGAATATTCTGGAAGGTTCCCTTCTCTACACACATGAGTAGTTATTACGTAATCTACCTGCACCTAGCATCTAGATTATTCTAAACGGTTCGATTACACTCTCGCCGTCCGTAACAGCGTCCGACTAACAATAGTTGGACTGGCGTCCCAAGTCATACGATTTGCCTGGCCAGAAATTTCCTTTTATGTTGGAAGAGCACGATCACCCGCTCTTCCCTATACGCTCTTCTCATACACATCGTATAATATTTTTTCCCTTTACAATCCAGGTTACCCAAACTGAAGGAGTGGATCGACAAGAACGACCCCGGCGCGCCTCTGATCCCCTTCTCGGGAGCGCTGGAGAACAGGCTGCTGGAGATGGAGCCGGCCGAGAGGGATGCCTTCCTCAAGGAGAACAACTTAACCAGGTAACCCGCGTTTTGCTTTGGTACTAGAGAACAGGCTGCTGTGGAGAGCTAGTTGAGACTGATGCCTCCCTCAAGGAAAACAATCCTGACCTGGGAGCCGACTCTACGGCTTATGACTTGAATTCTACAAAAAAAGTCGAGCGACAGCTCAAATCTATATTCTGAACGCCATACTACATTGAATTCTAATGAAAAAACATATGTATAATGACTGTCGAATTAGGGGTCGTCCTATCTTATTTTTATGCGACCAATGTACGAGTATAATCCTTCGAATATTTTGCGTCTACGCTTTCAATTCGCATGGGCGATAATCAGCTCCCAGGTCACCCGCGTCTCGCTTTGCTATTAGTACATTATCGGGTGCGCTGGAGAACAGGTTGCTGGGTATGGAGCCGGCTGAGGTGTATGCCTCCCTCAGGGATAACGGCTTGAGCAGGTCACCCGGTCCCGCTTTGTTAGTGCCTAGTTAGCGAAACAGGTTAAAGCGAAATCAGTTTTTCTGTAGCCTTACTGATTCATGTTTGGCTAATTCTTCCCCTAGAGCTTCCCCACTGCGCGATAACTGTATACATATTTTTATGTTTACAGTGCTCTAGACAAGATCATCGTTATGGGTTACAAGGCGTTGCAACTGGAGTACTTCTTTACAGCTGGAGCTGACGAGGTCAAGGCCTGGACGATTCAGGTTGGTTTAGTTGTATAGAACGATAATGTAAAATTTATCCCTTGTGTCCAATTTATCCGCTCACCCTACAATTGTAAGGGTGATATTATTGTCTTCAACTTTCATTAGTGAAGTATTAAAAAGACAGATTATTTGACACTGTGAAAAATCCCTTTCACATCCACAGTGTTCGACCACGTTCGAACTGTTAGGTGTATTGCCTAATTGCCCAATTTTGCGGACATAATTCATATCGCCGCACAGTGCCTGATATAAAAATTGCAGTAGGTGCATGCCGCGAGCAGTTGAGCCCTAACTCACAAACCTATCGGATTACCTTTAATTACGTGAAGTGACCTTTTTACCAAATTTTTGGACTATTGTTTGTGTTTTGCCGTTCACGATAAACATCAGTTTACGTGAATTCCAGTGGTTTAATTCCAAGGATCTTGTGGAGCTAACGCTCAGAACGCAATCAAAAGTTATTGCCGTTTTTGCCAATGTTTAGTTACTATAGGTTATTCTGGTTGACCTACAATCATGAAATTGGCAAGAAGCAAGGTGTCATGGCGCAACTAAAAAAAGTTAATTTTTACTTACGTCACATACAGAAACGATTACAAACTTATCCTTGCAGTTGGTGCTTATAGAAGTACTGAAACTACAATTTGAAAAACCAAAGTTTGTCTTAAATGACCGTAATTTCCTTGTCTATCAAAGTCTCAGACAGCATTTATCAGAGCAGTTTTAAAGAATGATACACTTCTTCAGAAAGGCACAAAGGCGCCGCAAGCGGCCGGGCGAATTCACACAGACTTCGAAAAGGGCTTCATCATGGCGGAGGTCATGCATTTCAAGGACTTCCGAGAGGAGGGCTCCGAAGCCGCGTGCAAGGGCGCCGGCAAATACCGCCAGCAGGGTACGCTGTAGTATATTTAGTATAGCTTTGGTTTGGCAACATTTTTAAAATAAATTTTATCAAACCCAAGAGATTAAAAATCAACAATTTTTACTCAAAGTAATGTCTATAGTGTTTTTTTTTTTTACGTAGCCTCTATGTTTGTGTCCCACTGCTGGGCAAAGGCCTCCCCCAATTCAGTCCAGAGTTTTCTGTCCTGGGCCACTTCACACCAGTCCGGCAGATGGTTGTCGAGATCATCTCTACCGTTTTCTAGGCCGGCCTCGATTTCGATGTCAGTCGTGTGGCAGCCACTCGGTGGTGAGTTTCGCCCACCTTTTCGGGTACATTCGACTGATATGACCAGCCCAGCTCCACTTCAGTTTTGCCGTCTGGACAGCCACGATTATTCGGGTCCTTGCGCGTAGTGTGGTATTTCGGACGCGGTCTACCCTCCTGAGGCCCAAAATCGCAGTATTTTATCCATCCATCACTCTATAGTGTAGTGGAGAAAAAGGTAGCGGGAAAAAAACTCCACTCTGACCATCTTCTCTCTAGTACGTTAGTTGATAGCTATATCATAACATTCCATGATTGCCATCCATATCTCAAAATGACAAAACATTTGTTACTTAATTTTCTTACAAATGTAGGGAAAACATTAGTGCTGCGGCCAGACACACGAACTGCACTTGTTCACAAGCATAACGTAGGTGTCAGCCATCACCAGTCTCAACCATGTTGAAGGGATATAGATGACCCGGCCACCACGCCACCATTCGAATGATCTTTAGCAAACCTGCAGATTAAGTTCTTGTCATTTATAAAATGTATAATATTATTATTCATGGGTAATCACGTCATCTGTACACTTTTCTTCCTTCTCTTTTAGGAAGAAACTACACAGTCGAGGATGGCGACGTGATATTCTTCAAATTCAACGCCGGCGCCGGTCTTAAGGACGCGAAGAAGAAATGACGGAGCCAGGTACTCATGATCTTGGTACACATGTTGTATCTAAATCTTTGCGTTTACACCATGGTGCATATCGCGTAACAGTCAGTGGAGCATTTCAATTTGTTTTATACGTTAATTTATAACTTATATAATATTATTATGTAAGCTTTGGCTCTTATAATTACGAAATAAAGTGATGTTGATATTTGTAATTAACGTATTTATTTTAAACAATACAGTTATTTCGATTTTCACTTAAATTATTTCGACGATTTCTTCGAATCTCGTTACTTTCTTGGGTTTTTCTGTTTGCTCAGTCTCTTCTTCTTTTTGACCTGTAAGAATGTTTTAGAACCGGCCAAGTGCGTTTGGGGCCACGCGCAGTGTAGGGTTTCCTTTTAACAATTTCGTTATCAACCTTTGTATGTCCCCACTGCTAGGGCACTGGTCTCTTCCTGCATCGCAGGAAGGTTAGGCAATAGTCCTACCCGGGTGCCAAGTCCGGGTTGGCGGATCGTAAGACAGTGGCGGGCCTCACTGTCAGAAGTTATCAAGACGCTCATAAGGCCTCTGACATGGCTTAACGACTGCCATTACATGACAGCCGGAACCAACAGCTTAGCGTGCCTTGCGAAGCGCGGAACCGCTCGGAAAAATGCCACTAGCGTTATTCACGGGACGGTCACCCATGCTGCACCTGACCGCGCCTGTTGTTGTTTAACTCAAGTGATTGATTCCAATCACTCGGTTCGCCTACCAACCCGGACTTGGCCCCCGTAGTGGAGTATGGCTTAACCCAGAGACCCGTGCCTCAGCAGTGGGGACATACAGGGTTGCAATCACTCAGTTCGCCTAGGACACGAGCGCATTTCATCACAGACGATTTCAGTGGAATTTGTAAAAGTTTTCCTTTTACTTGTCTCTGTGCTAAGCCACTTTCCGAAAGACAGATGGACGGACTTGGCGAAATATTAAGAGTTACTTGTTGACGTCTTCTTCTTCAGGCTTTATTAGTCCACTGCTGGGCATAGCCCCCCTAATGAGCGCAAGGTTGTGCCATCATTGGGGGGTAATGCCCATAATCCCCACGCTGGGCAGGCTTGTTGACTACGGAACCCTAAAAACGACCCATTTCAACCCAGTGTCGTCTCGCGCAGTCACTAATAAATTTCCACACAAACGTACTTTGGTTTTAATTTACAAACGACATGCTGGACCGCAAAGAGACTATGAATACGCTTAGAGGACTTTATGGACGTTTGATCATGCTTAGAACGTAGAATATATGAGTAAAAAATAAATTATTATACAGCATCATAAGCTTTCCCATAGACATTTCTTAAAAAGGTCTAAGTAATTGCTTTTTAATAAATTAATTAGTCATTCTACCGTCAAACCTCTCTCAGCAAGTTGACAAAGAAACTTTGAAACCATGAAAATGAAAATTATTTTAAAATTAAAAAAAAAATTAAGTTTGTATGGGAATCAGCTCGTGAGGCGCCTTAAGTAAGACAATTTTAAAAGCCCTCAATTTGTCTTACAATTCCTATTACCTTCATTATCCTTAGTTTCTGCGAACATAGTTTCGACGACTACACGCAGCTGTTTCAGGAACCTCTTCAGGTTTATGTGAGACAGCACCCCCTGCTCCGACACTGGGGCCAACTTCTCTTTGTCCTTCGTGGACTTCCTGAACACATTGTTAAGCACATACGCCAATCCTTGGGTTACACTCTCCTCCCATTCCTGAAACACATACAACTAATATAATGACTTGTTCAAAATTCTGGTTGTTATCAAAGCAGTATTCTCTATAGGGCATTTAAATTACACGCGGAAAAGCTTTGTTTAAGTGACCCGACCTGCATCTGACTTATAATCGTAGACGTCTGCGGGAACAGGCAGGTGGAAAGGCATTTATTGAAAATCGTTAGCTTTCGTATTAAAGTAAAATATAAATTGTGTGCCTACAACGTGTACGCGTACGTACAAAGACTGCAAAAAGAGAATAAAAGACAAAAGGAAATCGTATTATAGCTTAGTTTATTTTATTGAGGAAGTCAATAAAAATAAATTAACTGGCCAGCGCGCCGAGACAATAGTGTACTAGCGGACCCGGCAGAAGCTGTGCTGCCTGAAGTTGCCGCCACCTGGGTACCTGAATAGTGTTCTGATTTAATACTATCCAGGTACCTACCCAAAAACATCATAATCGTCCAGTTGACTTGGAAGAGATCAGTGACATACACACGTACCATCACCCAGGAATGCGGTGTTCGCTCAGAAAACAAATGGGTTTTGGAGATCGACAAAGACTAAACAAAGCCCAGAGGGCGGGTGACCAGTGCTGAGATGGTCATTTGAAAGCTGCAAGCGAAAAAGGCTCAAAAATGATGCACCGCAACTCTAGCTGATATTACAGGAGAATTGTATATAGAAAAAAATATACATATATATGAAAAATATCTCTGAACTATTCGTAAGAAGTTCCTATTTTACCCACTTGATTGTCGTCGTAAAGCGAATTCAGAGAAATAATTTCCTCGAATAGTTTTATGTTCACATTTGCCATCGACGTCATTCTCAAAATGTAGGCTATTAACTGTCCCAATGCTGCCATTGTGCAGCCGGCTCTATAATAGAAATAAGAACAGTAAATTAGTCACACAAATCATTTTGGTTATTTTCCCAAATATGAATATTAGACTAGCCCTCGAATTCGTTTGCGTGGCAAATTAACGCAAACCGCTATTAAAACCTATTGCAAGATAGGTTGCAAGTAATCCAGGATTTCGTATAATGTTGATTCATGCAATTTCTGCCTGTTCTGTATAATCACCGAAGCTTTTTCGAAAACTTACACATTAATATTTGTGATACAATGCCGATTCCCATAATATCTCAGAGAAAAGACCTGTGCCCTGCAGTGGGACGTTTATGCCGATTTACTTTGACGATTTACTGATCTATCAACAAAACAGTAGTAATATCACACGACTTGCATTATGTTACGGCGAATTGAGTTTACCTGCAAACGTTTCGTTGGCACTGTGTAATGGCATGAACAGTGTCTGTCAGTCGTTTGTACGTGTCCCTCATGAGAAACTCCAAGGGATCGCAATCGCCGGGTGGAGAGGAACCGTATTGAACCAGCAACCTTTTCTGTACTAACACAAACTGCCGTTGGAGAACGTTCATCTCGTCCTGAAAATAGAATAATAGATATTTTTTGCGTTTCCGTGGACAAAAAAAAGTAAATAAACCACGTTTCCAGTGCACAACTAAATAGGTTTTTAAAAGGACAATTTTAAAAACCTATTTAGAGGCTAAAAAATCCACCCATGCCGGGATTAGAACCCGCGACCTCTGGCTATCCGTGCCAGCGCTCTTCCAATTGAGCTAATTGTTCGAATCCCGGCATGGGTGGAATTTTTAGCCTCTAAATAGGTTTTTAAAATTGTCCTTAGCACGGGTTAGTGCATTAAAAATAAAAATAGGTAGTATAATCATGTGGGTACAGTGATATCATTCCGATGTAAAAACCTAACTGCAAAGTAGGTAGTCGGGGCTGTAAGTGATGCAATTTACTTAAGCCAGATGTCGCTGACTGTACGTAATACAGAGAATGGTGTAAAGAGGTTTGAAATTTCACTGATGCCGGTGAGTCGCCCATTAGCTCAATTGGAAGAGCGCTGGCACGGATAGCCAGAGGTCGCGGGTTCGAATCCCGGCATGGGTGGAATTTTTAGCCTCTAAATAGGTTTTTAATATTTAAACATAAATTCACATGCATTTACTGGCAGACTAGGGTTTGCTATTAGTCACGATCCTGAAAAAACGTTTACAAACTCAAACTTAAACTCTTTCGCTTCATCAACATTCATTAGTTGCCGCATTCCTGCACGACAAAGTGCTATTTTATCGTGCCGTTTATAAATACAATCCCCTATTTAGTCGACTTACTTACAAGTAAAATTTTATTTAAAAAAAATATAAATTGTGTACCTCAAGCTTTTTCATCTTGATTCTTTCCTTAGCATGCGCTTCAATGCTTTTCAAAAACCTGTGTGTTAACTGAGTCTTAAAGGATTGGTCAACTTTTATATTAATCTGAAAATTCTTTATATCCATTCGTGTATAATGTTCCAGTAGCTTGTATGTTGCACATTCTAAAATTGCTATTACACGTGATAAATCAGTGCATTCGATTATATACTTTTCACTTTCTGCCCTTATTGTTATAGGCTCATTAGTGGCGCGATAAATTAAAGATATCGCGTCTCGAGTGTTACCCGTACTTTCCAAGTCATCTTTTGTAAAATCTATAAATTGTCAAACTATTACACATTTATCCGTGAGAAAAAACTAAACAAAGTTAAGCTTTAACTGATACGCACCGGAAAATAAATCTAGCAAATCAACACATGTTTTGTTAGTTTGAATTTCAAACGCTATCCCATATTCCGCGGCGGCTTCAGCAGGTATACAGTAAAGACTTATTGGCAACAGAACTTTTCTAGATACCACCACAATTTTACCAACGGAATCGGTTATTGTAAATAACAAATTAATATTAATATCTGAAACATCGGCATCGCTTGACAAAAACACATGAGTTTCTATAATCTCAGTCCCATTGATATTATCCAAGCAGATTGTTGAATCTGAGCAAGCAAATGGTGGACTGCTAACGTAAGTTATTTGTACGGCCTGTATAAGTTTAGGCTCCTCGCAACTGAGTATTACAACCACCGGACACATGAGCAAGTGCAATCCTTCCTCAATATCAAGAGTCATTTGCTGAAACAGGTTCTGTACCGGTTTACCACACTCCGCTTTTATTTTTACAATCTCTTCTATATTCTCTCCCAAGCCAGCCTCTGTGAATAAATGTTTTTTCTTTACCCGCGGGACAATAACGTGAGCATAAACATTAATGGATATTTATTTACCGTCTCGATTGTACATAATTTTTTGCAATGTCTTCTCTACGTTATCTAACTCTGCTTGCACGCTCTCTGGGTCTGAATTATCATTTATCATAGACGTAGCACCAGGATTTAAGTCGGGCTCAGTCCCTACGTAGTTGATACTGACAGTACCGTTGGCAGCCAAAGTAACAATGCCTCCGGCGAGGTTCTTCAGGAAACATCTTGATAAAGATATTGGTACGTTGAGCAACTGGCAGGACCATAGAAGGGTCGTGCCTTCGTAGATGTAAAGCTTGGAATCGTCAGACGCAACCATTACTAAAAGTCGAGCGGTGGGTTCTGAAACGTATTCAGGGGTATTATTATTAAAACGCGATATTCCTATAACAGTTGGTGAAAACCTGAAAAAAAAAATCAGAACAAAGGATTTTGGCAAACTCTAATTCAAATTTTGGTGTCTCAGGAATTGTGTGTAGTGTTAAAAAATCCTGTACACGTGTATGTATGTAATAAAATAATATATAAAACATATTTTATATTGCGACCAAGGAGTATAAGTTAAACGTATGTTACCGTAATACCACCCAATCAGATAGGCGTAGAAACAAATAGGCATGAAATCGAACTTCTTGATGAACTTCATCAGACCATTGTCTTGGAAACAATAGAGATAACGCTCTCCCAAGGCTAATATGCTAGAAAAGTTACTGCTGGTCTGTAACAGAAAAGGGCAAAACCTTATAATATGCACTAATATGAGTTTATTTCGGACAGTGTTTCGCCAACCTTTATCACTTGGACTGCTGAAATTTCTTCTCCCGCGTTGTAAACCCATTGTGGATTTTCTTTCTTATTTGGCTTGGTAGTCAATTCACTGAACTGTCGTAGCTGTTGATAACTGAACAGAAAAGTAAATATGAATAGGTAGATTGTGCTGTTTTGTACGACATGTCAGTTCACAGCAAGCCAGTGTCTGACAAAAAGCGGTAGCGTGAGTTCAATTCGTTCATTCGACTGAACAATATCTACCATACGAATGAAAATACAATACTATTAGTTAACGTACTATGCAGGATAAATACATAGACAGAGAAAACTAAGATAGCATTCGATAAGTATCATTTAAATAAATATATGTACCTGAAGATCTCAAGCACCCACGACGAATTGTAAATAATGAAGGCATCTGAACTGGCGACATAGGCAACCGGGCCTGGGATTATAATATTGCCGAACACACACACGAAAAGAGGCGTGTCCTGATCGAAGAAACTGAGACTGCCATCTAAACCTTGGACGCATATTAGGTCCCTGGTTTTTATGTTTCCGAATGGCCCGCAAGTCATACTGAAAGCTTTCCTCGTAAAGGAGTTCTTAAGGACAAAAGCTAATGAGTTTTGGTCTCCTGAAAATGAGAGGTATTTATGGAGTTATATTATAATTTAATACAATATGCCCCGCTCCCCGCGATCCCTGGGGGGGGGGGGGGGCGGGGGTCGCTGGATGCGGATGGCACAAGAGGCTTGGAAAACCATAAGGGAGACCTTTGTCCTGCAGTGAGCGTCGAATGGCCGGTGATGATAATGATGATTATATTTAATTAACCATACCATTTAAAAACCTACTAAAATGTTTAAAACAAAATAAACTTATTATGCGCATTATCATTGTTACCTTAGAACAGTCTGCAGCAACAACTGAGGAACCTATACATTATTGTAGCAAATTATTTCGTAGCATAACAGAATAGAGTGCAAGCATGCAAAGGTTGATGTGTTATCGACTGTACAGTCAGTGTTATTACATACAAGATATTTTGGCTAAATTAATTAGAGACGATATCAGTGATTTATCGTAAGAAGGTGGGTATAGTGAAGTTTTAGGGGGTGGAGTAACTTGATTGCGGGAAGATTAGGTACCTACTTCAGCGACAAGAGCCTATAATATCTATAATGCCATACCTAATAATGTGTAAAGTTATTAATGTTTTATAGTAGGTGGATCAGGGCCCTATTTCATAGACCGTCAATTCGTGGTTTACTATGACAATTCGCTGTATATTGCAAAGTTGAATGACTGATTCCACTTTTTCTACTCAGATTAGGGACCATCCATTAACTACGTCACACGTTAAGGGGTGGAGAGGTCCTAAATTTGAAGATGATGAAAATATTAAAAAAAAATTGGTTAAATATAATAATGGAGGAAGTGGATGCGGCTAGGAAGAGATCGAGAAACAATGCATTTCGGGAAAAAGGCCTATGCCCAGCAGTGGGCATCCGTGGGCTGATAATGATGATGCTGGTGAATTTAAATAGAAATAAAACTAATTGCGAAACTGTCGTGGTACAATTTGCTAAGTATGTGACCTCACACTAGGGATGCGGGGGTCTCACAATAATGTGACCAACTATGACAAGAACCAGGGCAAAGAGTATACGACTACTAGGAAAGTGCTAAAAAATCACAAAATTAGTGTGATTTACCTACTTTATCGGGGTCTCCGTATACATTTCAATAATGTATTAAAATCTTGCTATACGCCGTTTACATGACGTTTGTTCTTTTATGGTGGGCAATGATGCGTGGAAATGAAAGAAAATGAAAATGGAATGCTTTTATGTAATGTTTTTTAGCAAGCGCCTTTAAGATACCTGCTGGAATCGATAGGTACGTACTAAAGACACATACCAGCATCCGTATGCCCCTCTTTCTTCTGAAGATCGTAGACAACATAGCTCTGCGGATGCAAGACTACAATTTGTCGATGTTCTGCCCCACTGAAAGATAAAATACCGGTGAAACCTCACGTCATTCGTTAAGCGCACAGAGGAGAGCATGCACACCCGGTTTCTATTGCCAATGGAGAAACCGGCGGATAATTTTCGCACTAAATCCTGTCGGAATCCTGACGTTTGCGATAGCAAATAGCAATTTAAATAGAATTTGACACTAAGGCTTAGCACGCATTACGATTTTTCACCGCGCGATTTTTTTCCGAAAAAATCTGTGATATGGAAAATGTATAAAGGTGCACGCACTTGTGAATAAAGAAATCGCGCGGAAATAGTTTCCAAGCAAATCAGTAGGTATGATATTTAAAATCGTCAGAATAAAATCCCAGCGACTTTATTCGTAATGCGATCACGTATGGCTATCGCTCAGGATAGATAGAGATTACTTAATTGTACATAAAAAAGGAAATTACACAGATATTTCTTAACCTAAGAGTACAGACGCTATCACTACACGTGATCTCTTCCAGACAACCTTTGGATGGACTCGAGCAATACATACAGGATTTGGTGCCCGTGATATAGGTACAGATCAGTCAATGGAAATTGTAGAACGGATGGAATGCCACGGTCTAACTGTATTCCACTATACCTACAGTTGCGACTTGAACACTTATATGGAGTTATTTGTAAACACCCGATTCATTAGCACTTCATGCAGTTTAAAATGGTATTTCCCTTTACCCAACACTATTTAAGTATTTTTATAAATAACACCGTAATATTATGTTGTTTTAGATGGTTGCTTGATGGTCAGTGTTTTTATTATTGTAGTTGATGGTCATTCTTACATTGTAAACTTTCCAGTATCCATGTGGAGTACTACGGCATTGAGTTGACTCTCCAATAAAAGGTGCGATGTGTTTTCATCTGCGCTCGGTTTGTATATCTGAAGAAGAGATTCCTCTGCCAGTATGATACAGTCGCTATCGCTGTGTGTACTGAACCGCTCCACTTTCATGCAGTTTCCATTGAGAAGGCCTTCTGCTGGGGCTTCATTCTGTAGCTTTTCGTTGGACCACCAGGGTTTTACTTTGAAAAGAGACATAACAAAGTCTAAGATTAGTAGTATCCACGTTATCAAACCATTAGAAAGCGTTGCCATAGTAATAAACTCATAAACAAACTATTTTACTCTACTAATCGATTCTAAATTCTTATGGATCCAGATCTCAAAGAAAATCAGTTTCTACCCTTACATAATTTTGGCCCTTATGTTTGATTTTAGTTCATGGTGAACAATCTAGGGTAACTTAGTCGGTTTGCCGGCCACCTTCAGTTTTCGGCCATCACGCAGTTTTTACGAAATAATAAGAAAATAAAATACGCCCGATTAAAAAATCTATTATTACCGCATAGATTCTAATGATGTCTTTGCCTACATAATTAAGTATCTTATTAGCATTTCATTTGTTTCGTCAGTTTTCTCTCGCGTTTCAAGCAATGTGAGTGTGTGTCGAAAGCAGAGAAAAAAATAGTGCGCGCCAATTATTTGCACGGTAAGTTACGACATTGTGTATTGATTTATCCACCAAAATATTACTATAATGCACAGTTAATATGTTAAACTGATGTTATTTTGATGAAAATGTCTATAATACTTAGTACTTTTAGTAAATATTAGGTGGACGGATAACTAACTTCAATTTTGACGAGCCAGTTGATTCTCGGCCGCCTGGCCGAAATCTGACACCGATCCTACGATTATAAATTCATTAATTTACCATTGAATAATCACTTTTTCCAAATCATGTTGTTAAGATATAATTTAAAAAGTATCCTGATTTATGCAGTTAGATTTCGGCCGCATGTTTACTATTGCATTCGTGCTTAAAATCCATTTTAATTGTTTTACATAACGGTGGCCGGCAGAGGGACTTCGTAAATCCACTTTTCGGCCTAAGTGTAATAAAATGACCGAGAACTAAGGATATTTAGGTTATTTTTCGGTCATTTATAAAAGCGGTGATAAATACTAGTAAATATATTTATTTCAATAAGTTTCTCTTATATTAACTAAGATCCTGATCTAAGAGAACTCTTTCATCCTTGATTTGTTCGAAACAGTTTAATTATATATTGACATTGGCGGCCGAAAGTTAACTCCTTCAAATTAGGTTGTCGGCCATTTTATGCAAGGTGGCCGAAACCCGGGTTGACCAATTTTGTTTATCGGCCATGATTTATTGAGAGGCCGGAAATTATTTTTAGTTTTAAGTAAACAATATTAAAAGCTCTTTGATTTTTTTTTACTCATTTTATTGTTACTTAAAAACGATGCACCACCATAAAAATAAGAGTTATTAGAAAAAACAAAAATTGGCCGAAAACTAACAAAACAAGTGGCCGTAAACTGAAATCACTGAAATAGGTGGCCGGGAAAGGGCAAAATCCACACCTCACGATATTTTTATTTTTTATAATTAAACGATAATGTTTTCTTAGATGAAGGTTTGAAAAATGGAAATTGCAATAGTTTTATGATTCAAAAGTATTTTATTTGTCCATTTTTGTTTACTCTGTCATTGAAAAAAATCGCTCTGAATATGAAAATGTCCTTAAATGGCCGAAAACCGGCTAAACTACCCTATGTAGGTATATATTCTGTCTTACCTGCTGGGACATATGCGTAAGTCTAGCCATATATTTTTGTAAACAGCGCCATCTGTTATCGAGTAGCCGAACGTAGTTACAAAACGTAATATTATTTTCTTATCTATGGCATAGACACTGTCAGCTTGTCTTGTCTCTTATCCTATCTGTTTCGTCTGTGAACATAAAAAAAATGCATCAGTCAAACAAAGTGTGATTTTGCTATTTGCTGTTTTTGTACATTTCCTGGCGAAATTACGAAAATATCTTTTATCCTACCTTTACAACACAGTGCAGTTTTTAAAGAAACTTTTCTATTGTATTTGTTGTCTTGGCCAGTCAACTAAACGTCTGCGATGGCTGATGAAACAGCAAAGAACAACGGAGGTGGCGATGCAGAAGAACAAAGAGAAAACGGCGGAGGTGACGAAGGAGACGCGTGGGGCAGTCACGACTCGTCCTATGCCCGGCCCGTCGCTAAGATGCCCGTCGACAGGAATGCACCTTACTACAATATGAACCACAAGAGCCGTGGCATGGCGATTATTTTCAACCACGAGCATTTTGATATCCATAGCCTGAAGTCGCGCACTGGCACGAATGTGGATGGAGACAACCTCTCCAAAGTTCTCAAAGGTCTAGGATTCCGTGTCTCTATACTGAACAACTTGAAGGCCGAAGATGTGAATAGATATATCAAACAAACTGCAGATATGGATCACAGTGACAGTGACTGCTTGCTAATTGCAGTGCTAAGTCACGGTGAAATGGGTATGTTGTATGCCAAGGATACACATTACAAACCTGATAACCTGTGGTATTACTTTACTGCCGACAAGTGCCCCAGTTTGGCTGGCAAACCAAAGCTTTTCTTTATACAAGCTTGTCAGGGAGATAAGTTAGATGGAGGAATAACAATGAGCAATCGCACTGAGACTGATGGTTCGTCCAGTGCCTCTTACAGGATTCCCATACATGCAGACTTCTTGATTGTGTTTTCTACTGTGCCTGGATATTACTCTTGGAGGAATACGACCCGTGGATCTTGGTTCATGCAAGCTCTTTGTGACGAGTTACGTTACTCTGCTACAGAGAGAGACATTCTCACCCTTCTGACATTTGTGTCACAAAGAGTAGCACTAGATTTTGAATCTAATACTCCAGACATGCCGACTATGCATCAGCAGAAACAAGTTCCTTGCATAACCAGCATGTTGACACGCCTGCTTGTATTTGGGCCCAAAAAATAAAATACAAACTTCAAGACAATAGGACGTAATTACCATTCCTCTTAGTAGATTAGTTAGAAAAAGTATTCTTTACTTACTAGAACATAAACTGCCATAATAAAGTGTGTTTGCATTCTAAACGAAAAATGGTCAGATATCTTGTTCAGAATGTTGCGCATGATAAACAAAACAGTGAGATTACTGGTGTTGTGTACTCCTATGAACTTCATTATTATAAATTTATTTAGTGAATTGTAAAACCACCATGAACAATTTTATTATGCAGTTACATATTTTTTTTGTATGGATTCTAGGCAATGTAGCTAAGTTATATTATTCATCGGTTCCATAACAATGGTTCCCATAGTTAATTATCAAGGTCGAAATGAAACAGGTTAAAATTGAAAATGTACTTACCCAAATTGCTTATTCTAGGATAATAAGACATGAATCTCACAGAAATTTCTATCAAAAACTTCTCTCTATGTAATGAAAATTTTTAACTTATGATAATGTAACATATCATTGTCGTAAACTTGTGCTTTCTGTTAAAGTGGTCATTCACAATTTTTTTACTTTTTGCCTCTAATGTGGAAGCTTTGATCTATCTTCACACAACACTTTAAAATTTGGTGCATATAGATGGCGAATTTGACCAAGGATGTAGTTTATAGTTATAATAGCATTTATTACAGTAAAGTACTGCCATGTATGTTTGTAGCATGCTATTATAAATACCATTTATTTTATTCACTTGCCTGGGTGCTTTTATAAAATAGTGTAACAAAACTGTGCTCAAATTTAAGTAAGAACCAATATGTAGTAATCTTTGAACAAGATTTTTTTAAGATGTCCATTTGAATGGAACTACTTAATTTTCGTTTGTTTCAATACATAGACATCTCTCCTCATTACATTTTGCCACTGAAGGACTTGTATGTGATAAACGAAATGACTGATTTTATTATAGATTCCCAGGTAGGAATTGAGAATAATGATTAGTAAGAATTTATACTGTGAGGAGGTAAGGGACTGAATTTGGAATTTAGAAATGTGCCTTGTACTGTATGGTATACTTAGTGGTTTGATATGAACATGTGTGCTGATATCTCAGGTTGTAATCCACACTACATCTCCTCGCAGATATTTCACTGTAAGACAAAATATTTTGTGTAATCTAAGCAATAAATGTTTCTTCCAAAAAAAAATCATTTTTATTTCTAATTGAGATACAAAATTATTAACATTTCAATTCAAATAACAATAAATAACACTTTGGCTTATAGATTAACAGGAGTTAATACCATGCGCTTTCTCCTTCAGCTCCCAGCATTGTTCCCAGAAGAGACTCAGCCTTTGTTCTTGATTCGCACAGAAATGCTTGAAGTCCCGGAGTATCCTCGTTTGAAATGCGTCGTCGCCTGTGGCAGGGATCTGTGACCACTTCCACTTCTTTGAGATCATATGATTCCAAGACCAGAGGAAACCCATCTGAAAATTAATTACTGCCTAAGTTATTGTTGCATTGCCAAGTGTTCAATGGGTGTTCTACTTTTATAACATCCAGTAAAGAGAAATGTAGCTATATATTTACGGAGCTAATTACAATTATTAACTAGTAAAGTACTGAGAGTCTTTATAAAAATCTCTGCTAGGGTATTTGGTAAGTCCAAAAAATATACATACATAATTAATAAAGTCACGCCTGAAACCCGCAGGAGGAGGCAGAGACCAGTGTATGTCATTTGCCACAATCCTGAAATTACTTGTTACACGTATGCACGCAAGATTGTTAATATATCCTCTATTTGTCGACGTTTCTGCGCCTGGGACAGCTTTAAAAAATGTTCAGAAACAAAAACCAACAATGGTCCGACATTGACAGGATATTCTGAAGTTGCTGTAACTTTGTTTTTTTATGCAGCCTATATTCATCTTAATGCAGGGCACAGGCCTTCTCTTAGAGACAGATCGGCTTAATTACCAAGTGGGAACACCTCAGACACTCAGGTTTTGAACACACGACCTCCCGAATGTAAGGCCGGGGTAATACCGCTACTATACCACCCTCATGTTAAGAAACTTCGAAAAAATACTCACGCGGCGACTGTTGTCGTAGTCGTCCTTGTTTTTCCCGCTAACGTGCCGGGTGATATATGCCTCGTGAGGACTGGGAGCCACCTCCAAATGAACTGGATACCTAAAAAACATGGAAGTCTTTACTAATATCTAATATTTCGTCACATTGATGGTTATGAAAACCATACATACCAACCATAGGTTTTTAAAACCATACATGATTTGCAGAACAAAAAATCTTCACTTTTGTGAGATTCTGGGAATAGTAGGATCTCAGATCATAGAAAGAAGGAGATATGCCCTAACCGCGAAATAAGTCCGTATCGCTGTCGGCACGTTTGAAGATGTGTGCGTTTTATTACATGCACAATACTGTAAATATTAGGTTCACGCACACGTCTGTCCAGTCATCTACTAGCGTTCTAATCTTCTAATTGGTTCGCACACTATCAAAAACAATTGTACGAATATTTTTATTTTTAATGCACTAACCCGTGCTAAGGACAATTTTAAAAACCTATTTAGAGGCTAAAAATTCCACTCATGCCGGGATTCGAACCCGTGACTTCTGGCTATCCGTGCCAGCGCTCTTTCCAACTGAGCTAATGGGCGACTCACCTAACTGCAAAGTAGGTAGGTACTCGGGGCTGCAAGTAATGCAAATTACTTCAGCCATATGTCGCTGCCTGTACAGAGAATAGTGTAGAGGTTCGAAATTTCACTGATGCCGGTGAGTCGCCCATTAGCTCAGTTGGAAAGAGCGCTGGCACGGATAGCCAGAAGTCGCGGGTTCGAATCCCGGCATGGGTAGAATTTTTAGCCTCTAAATAGGTTCATAAGTTAATGACTTATTTGAGCAAACAGAAATTTTGTAATTTATCCTTTGTCAATTTTGCCATGTTTATAGTGAAATCAAATGATAATACAATAATGTAACATTTTTTTCTGACCCAATTGAAATATAATTCAATATTTTATTCTTTACTAGGACTCCATTATTTGAGACTAACTTTTGAAATACTGCAAAAATATTTCAATAATTTGATTTTGAGTAACAAATGTTGATAAAGCGAAAAAGATCTGTCAGGATCATGGCAAGTGGCAAACGCTGATCTGCGTACGCGATACGGGTGTGTGAATATGTTACGGTATGTTATGTTTTTTGTTAATTTGATTTTATTGAAATTAAATAAATGAATATCATAAAATAAATGAATATGAAACATTCTAGGTTCTCCGTTGAGGAGATCCTGTAACCACGTTCTTTTTCCCAGATCTAACTAACTAATCGCCTTACTTTGCCGTAATCAGATCTTATCAGAAAGTTCTGCTAAAGATCTCAATAATACAGATTAAATAAGGCGAAACTCGAATAGTTTCCTACTATCCGTTGTGAAGATCTAGTGTCTGAAGGGTCTGATGATGGCACTAGAATTTGGGTACTTTGCTGTGCCATCTAAGAACTTGTCACCAAGTTTCAACAAAGATCTCATAAATACTAATCGAATAAGTACAAACTCAAATGGTCTACTGCTATCCGTTGAGGAGATCCCATACACACCTTCCAGCGCTATCATCAGACCATGCTCCCCAAGTTTAAACAAAGATCTCATCAATACCGATCAAATAAGACCCTAACTAAAAGATTTTACTGTAAAAAACCAATTAAAAATATTTACTGTCAGTTTTCGTTAAATACTCAGTAGAAACTGGTATTTATGGTTATTTACTCTCGAGCGGATAATTACTAAGTAAGAATCTTTAACAATCTCTCAATAATTCATGAAAAAAGTCCATCACAAAAAAGTTATTTTCTCGAGATATACTTATTTCGTTCTTTCGTCAAAAAAGAATGAAAGATATTGAATATAGTCATGAGGCTCGTAAGTAAAAATGGATTTAACGGTAATGCAATCTATTTTAGCGAACGAAAACACCAATAAACGTATTAACCCACATAGATACCCATTTCGGGTATTTACCCGTTTTGGGTATTTACCCGGGAATATACCTTTCGGGTATATTCCCGCGACCCAACTCTAGATGGAACACTTGTATCAAATAATACATTTATCGATAAAATTATGTGATGAGAGATTATTCATTTATAAACAATACACTTCGTGTAGGGGTGATACAAAAAAACAGAACATCTTAAATTTACAAAAACAATATTATTAAAATAAATAATCCTATTATTGTCCCGTGAAATGTAAATATTTATTAAGTACGTGTCTTTTTGACAGTATTTGTGGCTTCAGTATATGACAAAGACGCAAACTTGGCTTTCTATTGATGTCGAATTTGATTATTTTGATAACGACGATGTTGATGACCCTTGTACTGTTTACTAATACGGTAAGTTAAAAATGTTTATATGTTAAATTTGTTGGACAGAACACCACTGAAGCATATTTGGTAGTGACGCTGCCTGAAAAGCTAGGTCTTCTGGGTTTGAATCCTGGTAATGGAAAGAACTTACTAATATTTGTGTGAAGAGCACGTCCACGGTAAGGGACGCATTTGTGCCTGGGTCTTGGATATTTTATTTAGTATATGAATGCCCACTGTAACGTGAAATCCTCTTACATTACCATTTACAAATTGGCTTATATTGGTACCTCTGTTAGGACTCTGTAAATTAAAAGTAACTTTTGTTGAGTGGAATAATGAAGTGTTGACTTTTTTAAGAATACAATAGCAATTACTTTCTCATTCTCTGAAAATAATTCACCCAGCTATATCAAAAATAGAACAAACACATGTATAAACTCGAAAAACAACAATTTTTCTGAAGAAATTGCCATGTGACTGAGTAACAGCAATATATTGGAAAACAGGAAATAAGCCATGCTTGGATTCTCAGGATTAACTATAGTAATACTAAATATAAAACTGGCCAAGTGCGAATCGGACTTGCGCTCCAAGGGTTTTGCACATCACACATTTTTTATAAAGTAGTTTTTTCGTAAATTCCACTGACACTTTACCTTGTTATAGACTTTCCTGTAATCTATAGAAAAAAAACTATTTCTCATATTTAAAAAAAAAATTGATCCTTGTAAATTTAAGGATAAAAAGGGGGAGGGGATAGTTATTTTTTTTAAGTTTTCATATTATATAAATCTATTATGTGTAATTTACCTATGTGTGACAAAGAAACCGTTTAGTTCAGTGACCGTCAATAATTTTAAATTGAACATTTCATGAAAACATCTTACCTACTCTATCTGAAGATATTTTTGAATTTCAGGTTAGTCATGCAAATAGCTATATCTAAAAAGATTTTTTTTTATGATCCGTCAACCGTCCGTAATAACATCGATAAATTATTGATAATATTGCATGCACACCGCTACTGCCCTACGGCGTGCACTCGAAGCTACGTAAGGTGTTTGCACTGACAGGTTGAAGCTTCTTAGGGTGAAATCTTTAAAAATACATTAAAAATAGAAATAATACTTTAAAATAGCACTTAAAAGTGGTATGTTATTCCACATGTCTTATAGGTTTGTTTAGTACTCTGATTTTTACAAATAAACAAGCTACAGACCGGCATTTCGAAATAAATACGAAGCTCCTGCGTCAATAACGATTGCCAGACAAATGAGTCTGCGCTAAGAGCGGTGCGCGCCGCTATGATCAATTTGATCATATCGAGGCGACACGAACCACGCCCCCATGCCATATCTCCTTCTTTCTATGATCTGAGAGTAGGACGTAGGAGTAGGCTGTGCCCACACCAGAATCGTCTGGTGCCCAAGTTAATATGTTAAATTGCATTGTTGTAAGTTGCACTGCATGCATGCATTACGACTAGGTGGCAGGCCATAACGTTTCAGTGGCAGGTCACCCTGGAAAATATACCCTGCTGGGACAGTCTTTCCTTAGTGCTAACTAGGCCCAGGCCTACAGCATCCACGCGCGGAAAAACACTATTTCGCGAGGGATGATTCAAAACATTTAAGAACAAAACAAAAAAATCATAGAATATTTTATGTAAGTCAGTAAATAAAGGAGGTCAATACTGCCAGTCTGCTACTGTACGCCAATGCAGTACGCCTATATTAAAAAAACATGGTTACCTGCTCGCATTAAGCGGCTTATTCGTCGGCCTCGAGCGTAGACACGTCTTCTGCGCCTTGACCGTGGTCGGTATCAGTATGAACATGTTGCCAGTGACGTGCACGTACAAATGATCTCCCACACTGGCGCTTCCGCCGGCTTCATGGGAGGTACTCTCCACAGTGCACTTTATAAACCCGAACCGGCCGACTATCGCCTCTTGGAAAAGGAACAGCCGCTCCAGCCACGTGTCTTCGGGGAAACCTGGAGGTATTAGAAGTAATGAAGAACTAAAATAGGAGGGGCACAAAAAATTTTCTCTCTGTCTCTCTCTCTCTCTCTTGATGACATGACAAAAGATAATTAATAGTGTCAAGGTGACAATGATTTTTCTCTACGGCTAATTCATTTTATAGGATCTATGTTTTACCTACAACTCCCTATAGAATCACTTCACAAGCAATATTTTTCCATGTTTCAACAAGCAATATTTGTTCATGTTTAATTTTTCAAACTATTGTTTTAACAATGACATCTAAATACAAAGTTTAATTAGAAATGCAGTAATTTTGAAAAAGCATTATACTATAATTATATGTTTAAAAGACAAACATACATTTTAACATTTTTCAGATATGTAACAAATAATGCATTTAGGAATAAGTAAATTAGGAACCCAAATTCTTCCCGCGGGTTTCGTAAAAGGCGACTAAGGGACTCAAACCAGGGGGTGGGCAGCAGCGCCCCCTGCAGTACAATTCTACCAAACTGCGATCCCCAACCCGCATGCCCAGCGTGGGGATTATGGGCATTCCCCCTAATGATGACACAACCTTGCGCTCATTTGGGGAGGGCTATGTCCAGCAGTGGACTAATATAGCCAGAAGAAGAAGAAGAAGAAATTAGGAATAAATAATTTAACAAAGTAATTAACAAATAGGTAACAAACTTTAATTTGGTTTTGGTTAGAAGCATTGGACTGTTCCCCATTGAATGATCTTAAGGAAGTTTACCTTCAAAGAGGGCAGTCTTATTCCGGAGCAAAGGCTCTACGTTGAGCGGCACGTAGATGGGCCCCCGCAGCGGGTCTGACTTGGTCGTGAACGGCAGCGCCAGTGGGTCGGCTGGTATGGGCACCATCTGCAGGCGGCAGTTCTGCGCCTTACGTGCCCACCCGAATATCTGCAGTTAAGACAAGCCGTCAGAAAAACACTTATTTTAGGGGGACGTGGGATTAGTGTTGGGAACATTGGAAAGTGACTGCTTTACAGGAATGTAAATGCAGGATTTTAGTGATTAAAAAAGTCTTATTTATACAAACACGATTTCTTAACCTGAGCCGGTCCTGACCTACAAAATAGCAATGATTATTTTCAAGCGCTGAGGCGGGTAAAAACACTCCTCAAATACAGTGTAGAAGCCTATTTAAAAAAATATAACTAACTCAAATCTTTATCTGTATCTGCATTGGAATGAAATTACAATTATCGTATTTTACCCGACTGTGGCATAACCTAATAGGAGGGTAATGTGTTAGGCTCGGGTATGTAGGTATGTATGTCCGATGACAGATAAGATCTCAATCGATTCGTCGTATTTGCGGGAATGTCATAGGGTTTAACCTCGTAAGGCCCGACCTTGAAAAGAACACTTGTTTTTGTGATCACTTGAGGACATGAAATCAAACATTGTCGGTGTCGTATTCTGACTCTAATAAAGTTGGTATGGCAGTGATCAAGGATCTCTAAAACTCACCAGTTCGGCGACGATGTTCCCGCTGGCGACGCACCACTGGATGCACATCTCGTAGGCCTGGTCGGGCCGGAAGGTGGCCTGGTACCGCGCGTGGCCCCACTCTATGCGGTCGCTCTTGTTGTTCACGTCTATGTCCAGGTGAGTATTCTTGTACAGGGAAAACGTCACTGTGGAGAAAGTAGTGTAGATGCAGAGGATGTTTGAACTGGGAGAGATAGTGAGATTTGAACTACCCAGCTCAGTCAGCACTTTTGGGCGAGACAGCATCTCATGCTCATCTTCAAACACCAGAGTGCTTAGTGCGAGTTTGACAGATCTAATCGAATAACTTTACTACCGCGTTAATCGAGCATCGAGTAGTGAGTATGAGTAAGTTAACCGTTCGAACTGGCAAAACGCTGTAACAGTACAACTCGCACTCATCCATGTTTTGGCTGGTAAACGAGTTCACTTCTCAACGTAAACCATTACAAGTCGCACTCAGCAATTTTAATTTCCATACTTGTCGCTAGGTGGCGCTTCCTCGATGCCATAGAAATATGAGTTTACGTTAACGCGATCGAGTAGTTAAAAAACTCGCACTAAGCACTCAGCAGCGCACGAAGTGGCGAACGCGTCAGCGAGCGCTTCGTGTCGGGGACCTAGTGATGCTGAAAGAATATGTACCTCCACGGCAATGGCGTTTGGCGCGGATCAGTCGTCTATACCCAGGAGCAGATGGAATAAATCGTGTAGTCTAGGCTAGTAAAGATACTGAAAGCTGTGCTTTCGACGCCCCCGATGATATGACGTGCCAAGTCCAAGCTGTCCAAGACGGCTTGAAGATTATTTAACGCTTCATATACGTCACCCGCGCGTCCATGTTCTCTGCAAATGTCAAACGCACACTCGGCGACTCCATGGTAAAGGCGGTTGCTGACCACTCGGTGCCCGAGTGCAACACGTACTCGACCAGACTCATTTGTTTAGTACAGAACTCACCATCATTATCACAGTCCAAATGCATGTAGTTGGGATCGATATTGTCGCAGAGGAACGCCGGCACACCGGTCTCGTCGGTGACCGGACTCGACGCGCCGGAGATGTCGATGGCGCCCGCAGTTGCCTCTATCAACGGCGACCGCGGCCCAAGCACCTCCACTTCCATCCACTCGTTCTCGAAGCTTCGCAGATCACCCAGAGGCTTCACGTAGTCTATTAACTCTAGAATTTAAAGTATCCTTCAAGGAACAATTCTCATACAAAAGTTGTTAGGATTTAATTCCCAAACGACATACAACAAACCTTTATTTGGGGCATCTAAACATATTGGCCGCCGCCAATATGTTTAGATGCCCCAAATAAAGGTTTGTTCGTGCTTACAACTGAGAATAACAGAAAAAAATTAGAGCCTCATAAGTCTTTAAAAAATAGTGTAAGAATGTACATTCTCAGTGTTGAATGTCCATTTACAATGTTGTTGTTATTTTTATTGCTGTCTCCGGGTTGGGTTCTAGTGGAGAAAAAGACAGCTAGAAAAATCTCCACTCTGTCCATCTTTTCACATCAATCATATAAATCTATAGGTACATAAGTTGGTACGACTACTTACCTAACGAGATCCCATGGCCGGATGATTATTGATTAGATATAGTAGATAGAGGGAGGGATGGGACGGGGAAGGGTTTTCCTATACATAAAAAAATAATTCTGTAAAGTTTTTGCTGTATAGTAAAATGGTAATACATGCAAGCGGCTGTCGAACTTATAGTAAAACTGGTGAAGTGTGATTCAGACTCCGGCCAAGAGTCCGGAACTGAATGGAAAAGCATATTGTTTCAGAGCTATAAAATATTGGTAAGGAACCCTTGGTCCGTACGTGTCAGACTCTCACTTGGCCTGTTTTATTTTATTTTCTCTGCCTAATCAACTTGCAGTCAGTCTAATAGTAGATTGTTAACCAAGGGCTGTATGACATCAATTGCATATGAGGTTTTTGGCTAATTAGCCCGAGTATGCAATTGATGCTTACACCCGAGGTAAACTGGCAAACACTCTGCTTTACATAATATCGATTGTGAGGTAAGTAAAAAAACAAGAAAGCAGGTTTCTATGAACATAGAAATAACTATGTGGTAATAAATAATAAAAGCACAATAAACTGGAAGGTTGTAGCTTCTTAGATAATTCATTAAAATATGATATAAAAACACTTTCAGAAAGAGATTTAACTTTTTTTTCTGACCGCCACTTCATAAATTCGTTTGCCTTATCTTTACATATATATTTACCCTATACATATCTTTCTTTCGAGTTCGGCGGTAATAGATTTTCTAAAACTGTTCGTGCTTCTTCTTTTATAAAATCGGGGGTTAGATCCATGTCTTCGTCACTTGACATTTTTGATTTTTCAAAACTTTTGAGAAAGAACTCCAAAACACGAAAAAAAATTACTTTCGCGCCTAGCTAGTCGACTGACTTTTTTACTTTTCACGATTTTATGGCACGCAAGCGCGTCAAATCGTGCTGGCCAGTTTGATTTTTAAATCGATTTCAATTAACATACGATGTGACTGCGAAACAAATAGTTCGATATTTAAAATAAAATCTTCATAAATTCTAATATAAATTGTCTCGATTCCGATTCGAGTAAATAATCGATACCGAGAAAAAAAATATTAACTTTTAAAAAATATTCTTCTTGCAGTATGAGTATGACAGTTCTTTTTTCAAATTTCAAAACCTATGCTGTAATGTTAACATTACATGGTATGTTTTGAAACCTATGCTGTAATGATATCCATACACCCCGGCATTCAGGGAAGTAAGTGACTACTTACAGAGCAAGAGATATGTAATAGTACATTACACAACTAGGGTGGTAATACAAAGAAAGGCCGAGATCGCAGAAGTTTGCGGCGGCCCGAGCTGCAAGCGAGGGACGTAAATATGCGAACGAGAGCTTTCTTTATTGCCTCCCGTGTTGTTTACATCTTTTTATGTCTACACTTGGCCAGAAAGCGGCTTTTTCCGTACGCGCAGCGTGCGGAAAAAGCCACTTTATTGCCAGGTGTGGCATAAAAGCAATTACATCTTATGTTACTAACAGCAACAAGGATTCAATCCAAAGTAACAGGTAGGGCAATCCCACCTTCTCGGCTAGTTACACAGTTCAGTGTAATTTCGCCCAGCTACCTACATAGTTCAGTGTATATGTACCTACACATACCTTTATCTTTTTTCTGTGGCTGTATGTGATACATGTAGTAGCCGATCATGAACCGCTTAACGTCACCCGAAGCGTGGATGATCATTTTCTCATCTAGCATTCTCTGTAAAAAATATATAGGTATTACAATCAATGCTCAATCAATTATACTCTTTCTCTGAGAGAAGGTCTGGGCCCTGCAGTTTACAGGTTACAGAAAAAATACAGTCAATGCTGGAGTGCGACGGTGCAAATGTTCTCGAGTTGAACCCACGAACTGGAAAATGCAGAGCCCTTCAGCTCACTGGACCAACGATTTGTGGCAGATGGCAGGCAACGCCTGGATGAGGATAGGCGAGGAGAGAAATAAGTGGCGTCCCTTGCCAGGGGAGGCCTATGTTCAACAGTGGACGAATACGGACTGATTGATTGACTATTAATGTTATTACAAATATACTAGCTGTTTCGATCGATGTAATTAATTCAATAAAAATATTTTACAAGTATAGTATTACTACGAGTGGTAGTTCGTCTACTGTCATGTGATAAAAGAACTGTAAGACTATTTGCGATCGGCACCCATTTAAAGGCTCTTTAAAAACCAAAAATTCTTCGCTCTGTAAGAAAATCTTCTTCGCTAAAAATATTTAAAAGATGTACAAAACTATTTGATGTCGTAGTTTCTGGTTCCCACGACACAGGGTATCCTAGTGTGGGGCCAGAAGCAATGTATGTGCTTGTATGTAAATGTTATGTTATGTTATTTCTGGCGCTATAAGTTAACAGAGAGCTATAAAAAGTCATGGTTTCCACAATCAAATTAACTAAATGTTATCGCGCTTTGTAAGTTTCAATAAGAGAAAGTGGCCATAAAATGTTATGCTTCATTTCACCGAAGCCATTTCTTGATTTTAATATCTTGATAACCAGTAGTACTCTATCAAGATCCTGATACAGAGAATCAGGGTTCAGTCCCTAATTATTAATTTTAAGGACAACTGAATAGTTTTTAAAAGTCAAAAATTAATCTTTCTCTTGAGGTTTTTAAAAATATAGTTCTGGTTCTAAATTAAGGGTATACTAAAATAGACCAACTACTCGAAGACTATTGAATCGAATCGACTGTAGTCTGCGTTGCGACTAGAGGATTAAGGCTGTTCTTACGTCAAGCATTCTGTCTCGATCGCACAATTTAACATTTTTAGTATTGTCATAAAGTTTTGATAAATGTGGTCTGATGGTGTGATAGATGATAACCAGGATATCCTGTACCTAGTTTTGAATGAAAAAAAATTTACTGCAAAGTTGATAATTCTGAAAACAACTTTTCTTTATTAAACACTTCGTAAAGGAAAACAAAAATATATTTGAAATGACAGTAATTTTAGGATGCATAAAACCATCAGACTACATTAATCAAAAGTTTACTCAATAATTTAAAATGTTAAAGTGTGCGAGGAATCAAATCAAATTAATTTTATTTCCACGTAATGATTTTACATTCTGTTTGCTGAATGTCAATGTAAAATGTAAGCCAGTGCCTTCGGGCCGTAGTGTAGTGAAGAAAAAGGGGGCGGAAAAAAACTCCATTATCACGCGTGCCCCACGTAAGATCAGCCTTATTTATTTTTCCTTCTCTCTTAACAAGGCCATTCTCTCACTAGGCCAGAGTCACCTCCATGATGGCGGTGGCTTTCTCGGGCGTGCAGCCCTCCATGTTGGCGACGAGCCAGTGTATCGCGTAGATGGAGACGAAGGCCTGCGACGGCAGGCTGACGGTCAGCTGCAGGAATCCCACACCAAGGCTCGGGTGGCGCATTCGCTCTATGATCTCCGACAGAGACGCGTTTGCCTTCAGCTTCGGCTCCGTCACCCTGATAGGTTAATAGAGTACTCACGTACAATGACGTAGCAACCGCTGAGGAACGTTAACACTTCAGACACTAAGATTTCCTCACGATGTTTTCCTTCACAGTTAGCGAGTGCTATTGCTACTATAACTTCACAAATATACCTAGTCGGGCCATAAGTTCTGTCACATAGGTTTAATTTCGAATTTAAAATACTGGCCACAAAAAAGTTATTGGCATTCGAAATTTGAATTTTTCAAGAAAATAAAAACACTGATTTTCTGGAATTTTCATCATTTTCCAATATGGAGTGGACGCGCAAAGACAGAGTCGCAGTAATTGCATTGCATCGTTGCGGCCAGGCGCCAACTGAGATTTTCAAACTGCTGAAAAATTTGAAAATTCCACTGAGATTTATTTATCGTACTATCAAACGATTCAGGGAAGATTCAAGTTTAGATGATAAACAAAAAAGCGGTCGACCTCTTACTGTTCCGACTCCAGCGGTTATCAAAGCAGTGAAGGCAACTCCAACCAACAAAATCCCAAAATCCAACGAAATCCTGTCCGCAAGCAAAAAATGTTGGCTCTGCAGATGGGACTAAGCAGAACCACTGTTAAAAGGGTGTTGAATGAAGACCTAGGACTGCGTGCCTACAGAAAAAGAACAGCACATCTTCTTACCACATGGCTGAAGAAAATCAGACTCGAAAGATGCCGGATTTTGTTAAGGCGGTACGCAGGTAAAAAATACCGCGAAATACTTTTTTCGGACGAAAAAAATTTTAATGTTGAAGAGAATTACAACAAACAAAATGATAAAGTGTATGCACAGTCTAGTGAAGAAGCGAGCAGACGTGTGCCACGTGTTCAGCGTGGCCATCATCCTTCGGCATTCATGGTTTGGCTTGGGGTCTCCTATTTGGGTCCAACAAGTGTTTTTTTGTCAAAAAGGAGTGAAAACCAGTGCCCTCGTATATCAAAACACAGTCCTAACAAACATCGTGGAACCCCTTTCACAAACAATGTTCGAAAATAGGCACTGGGTTTTCCAGCAGGATTCTGCGCCGGCCAATAAGGAGGCGAAAAGTACCCAAAACTGGCTCACGACCCCCACGGGTCGTGATAATGCCTGTTAAAGTCGATTCCACAATCGACTTTATCAGGCATGAGGATTGGCCCTCCTCCAGTCCAGACTTGAATCCTTTGGATTACAAAATATGGCAAAACTTAGAGGAGAAGGTCTGCGCCAAACCACACCGCAACTTGGAGTCGCTTAAAGCATCTCTGATTAAAGCAGTCGCCAATATTGACATGAATGTCGTGCGTGCATCGATTGATGACTGGCCTTGCAGATTGAAGGCTTGTATCGAAGCCAGAGGAGGACATTTCGAATAGTTTTAATATGGTTTAAATCTGTATTTTGTACCCTTTCCTTTGATATATAAATTGTTGTAATGCGTAACTCATTGTGTCCTTTATTTAACTTTCCATATGTGACAAAACTTATGGCCCGACTAAGTACATAACTTTACACCTTAGACACTAGGGTTTCCTCAAGATGTTTTCCTTCACAGTTAGCTAGTGGTATTTTTCGTAGGTATAAGTTCACAAATGTATTTATCTTAGAAAACAAAGTCATTGGTACATGCCGTGGGTCGAAACCACGACCTCGTGATTCTACCGATTTGAGTTTCGATTCCTTTTCGGGTCTGTTTTTGAAGTCATGTTGTTCATGTCTAACATGCAACCTTGGCACTTACCCATCGTCATAAGTATCTTCACTCTCGCCTGACTGCGACTGCGTCCTTTCTAGGACAGTTTTGGCTGCAGCTCTGTGGATTATAAAGGCCAAGTTAGTATATTATTTCTTAAAGTTTACGACTAATGAAAATGAATGATGCGATGCACGGAGTAAAATCAAGCTTGGATAGGAACATTCTTAAGGAAAATAAAAGTATAGGCCATAAATGTTTTCGGTGGAGAAGTTTTTTTATTGTAAATTACGATAAAAATATGATGCAGATGATGGATGGTACATCTATTGGACGACAAAGGAGTTATTTAAACTCTATATGCATTGAAAATACTTATCAACCTAAATAATCCAATACACGATTTCTCATCCAGCAAAAACATTTACGGGCACAGCCAGCAAAGAGTCACTTGCATCTAAATAAGTGTAATGAGATTAACTGGGAAAATATATGTGATGAAAGTGGATATGATAAGCTATGAATGCGAAATGCCCACTTACCTCAGCGTTTGGCTAGTGTTTAGTGACTTAGAAGGTGACAATAGCAACTGCAATAAAACATTCGAGAAAAATAAGAAACCTAAAAGCGATGAGTCCAAGGGAAGAAAGTATATGGTAAATTTAAAGGCTGTTTAGGAATGCCAAAAGCTAGAAAATATTAATGAGGTAAAAAATCTGAGGGGAACTACAATAGAATCCTATCCACAGGTGGAGACCTGTGGATAGGATTTATAATTTACATTACGAACACAGTACCCAATCCAAACACTACTTGGTGCAACTACTAAAACCATAGCAACGTACTAATAAAACTTTATACAAATGCCAGTAAAATCTCAAAACCATAGCCAGCAAGCGTGAATGTTGATGCATGACAACGCGGTAATATTAAGGAAATTATTTTATATAACTTGAATGAGTGAGACAAAATTATACAAAATTAAATAAGAGTTATTCGAAACACCCAAAACCCGATAACGTTATTCCAATACGTAAGTTTTTTCATTGTATGTAGCTAAAATTAAACCACTCTTGGTAAGCAAAGGTTTAAAATGCTTACTCAGTAAGTCTTTAATTCTCCTTGCTCAGTAATTATCAAAATATAGACTGTGGTAAAGTAATTCCCTTGCTGAGTCTCCAATAGAGTATTTTAAGGAATCGTATTTATATAAATAACACCGACAGTTTTTTTACACAAGACAAAATTGAGTGTTTAAACCATTGCTAAATGAGAGTGGATTAAATTGTGGATACTGAAGAAACAGATTTCGAGTTTCGCATTTATCATTGACACAGATAGTAGTTTAGTCTCTTTATCGCCTCAACGGAGCGATTCCGTAATGAAATGCGTCCGGTTTTCAACAAGATGATTTTTACGCTACTTGTGTTACTGAAAATCGGCTTCAAATGCGGAACGTAAAGTAGGAGACCATGCGTGAATGCAAGAGTTGATGATGAGAAGTGGATGTAAACGGTCCATGAGTGAATGTTACTGACACAGCTTCGAGCCTCAACCGCGGCCGGTCGGGCAGGCGGGTACTCCCCACTCGTTCTCTGAACGGAGAACTCGAAGCGCCTCCCTACACATACACACAAACCTTATATCAGTTGGCGAACAGCACTGGCATAGTTGAGAGAATCGGTCAAGAATACACTGTCACATCGAAATTAGAAGCCTTTGCGAAGACACTCTATGCGAGAAACTACCGTGTCTACGCAAGTCACCCCAGGGGTTATGTGACATTCGGTTATATATATATGTATTGAGAAGTTATAAATGTGACAGAGAGAAAAAACATTTATTACAACAAAAGTTTTTCTGACAGAGTTCTAAAATATCACTGTAAAATATAAACAAAGAAAAGAAGCTAGCAAATATTTCACAAAGTTAAAACAGTGCAATTCTTTCGTGCAGGTAAATCAATACGCATAATTTTATAATAAGCAGTGCAAATAAATATGGTGTATTAATGCATAGTAATAATTACTTATAAATTAGTTTTTATAGTGTCAACTATACCATACTTTTCTACAATGTGTGCGACGCCCTAAGGATAAACAGATATCTCCCAAGAGAATCAAAAGATTAGTTCTGTTCACTGCTCGTGAATATGCAGTTTAATGAAAGCATTGATTTTTATATAAAATCGTGGAAATTAGTAGTTAATTTAACTGTACAAACACAGTTACAAGTTTTAGTTAACACGATATTTTTTAGATGTGTTAATGAATTAATCTCGTGACCTTCTAAATCAGGAATCCTTCTAAATATTACCTACCTATTCTGAGACAACAGAGATAATTTAGATGCCAATAGTGTGCGAAATATTATGCAACATCAATTTATAAAATTAAAATTTGGGTACCAATTACTTTAAAGCTACGCTCACAGACAAAAGAATATAGATCACGCTACAAAACGTCTAGCTTATAGAAAACAAATCACTCCTGCTGGACTAGGATGGCAAGCCAGTCTGATCGATATTCATTTGCCCAGCGTGCGCAGCCAAGGAATAGAGATCTGCCGTCTAAAGCTGGCACATTACAATTCCGTCTCTCTCGCGCTAGGGCGACGTGACAGAGGCAAAATGTAGTTTTGTCAGATTCATCAGGCAGTTCTGTGAGGGAGTGGGGAGGCGAGTAGGGTAAATATACCTGGGCGCTCTGTCTACTGAGGATCGAAGTGGAATGGCGACGGCGCGTTAGCTGAGGATCCATCGCTGGAGCGCCGCCCTGCCGCGCACACACACAAACAAAACGCTCACTGACACGCCTCACGTCACATTATTAAACGATATCGCGCTGTTTATGTCGCCTTAGGGAAGTCATAGATTTAGGTTTGCATTTGAAGCTAAAACGCTGTTAATTTACCGCTGCCTGGAAAGTGATTAAGCAAATAGTGAAAGAGTTTTTAACTATGACAAGACTGAAGAGAAAACCCTTGTATCCTAATGACTCCTCTACACGTGGGCATACTCGATAGCCATCAATCAAGTCGGCCCACGTGTAGTCAGGGTGTTAAAAAGTACATAAGGGTATAAGTTTTCAGGATAATAATAGAACTTTACTAGTATTGGTTTTAAATCGTTTTAGCTTCACCAGCTATATCCCGTCAACTATGGCGGTCTCAAATCATCGAGTCACCTCGTTGCAAAGGCTTTTACTAGCGCATAAGTAACTTGGTGTCCCGAAATAGATCCTATCTCAGCAAAGAATAAAATCTGTATCCGCCACCTGTTTGCTTTACTACTTCAATATTAGATAAATATCTATAAACAAATTAATACGATATTATAATCATGCAGTTGGGACTCAAACAAAAAATTTGTATGTGCAAAAAAAAAGTATATATAAAGGTGTAAAAGTACGACATTAAAATTTGACAGAACATCGCATGCTAACATAATGAGCTTCTGTGCATGTAACATGTACCGGGAGACACAGACAGACAATAAATGACAGTTCGTTTGTCTCACGATAGCGGGTTGGCCTTGACTGTGTATGTGTAGATGCCCGTTCACATTATTCCCGTGTGGGTAAACTCGCCCCAGGCACTGTTACTGTGTGCGTAAACGCGTCACAATTAAAATGTCCGGGGAATGGGGAATGTCCTTCAGTACAGGACCTTAGTAAATCACTTCCGCAGAAAATTGTCATGCTCTCTTATTACGTAGGTAACTGACCACTGTATTGGGTTGTCCATTTTGACGATTCCGATGAGTCAAAATATGAAAGCATTTGACACTTCGAAGTAGCTTAAGTCCGTCGAGTCCACACAGTGGTGAAGTTACGCTGTAGCGCCCTACGTCCCAAACTAGGATTGGTAACTAGGTAATGTCATCACAAACACGGAAATACTTCCAGATTGAGGCCATTTGTGAAAGTCAAGAACGGCAGCCTCCAGTGGGAATAAGAGCCGCGACCTCTGTTTTGGTGTTAATTAAATTTTTTGTCTTCGTTCGTAGTTATTTACAGTAATTTACAAATAAACTATTTCAATAAAAATAATTAACAAAATTATACATCATCAATCATCATGCGAGACCTAATCACTAATCAAATCTACAAGTATGGCTCGCCCGCCGCCATCGTGAAATGAAAGAACTGTAGACTATTTGCAATCATGCAACATTTAGAGCAAAGTAAAATGAAATTTCATGTTTGAGTGCCTATTTAGTAAATTAGATCGATTACTCCCAGACTATTGAAGCCAGTCTATAGTCTGCGATGCAGGGTTTAATTATTTTCTCTTTCTAAATACTGAACAACGACATGCATTGTGTGCAAACATTACTCAGTGCAAAGATGCAGTACATGCTCGTATTAAACACAATAGTTTACAACATGAAAGGTATTTCTATTGAGAGATTCTCTACTAACGAAATGTTGAACAGGGGAACAAGAACTTTAAGCTATTTACATAAGACAATTTTCTGACAGTTAGGTAATGAAGAAAAATGTACAAAGATGTAATCTATAGATTTCTTTCTCTAGATAATTACTTACAACAACAACGATCTGAATTCCTAACAGCCTCATTAACTTAGTGCGGTTATCACTTACCCTCTGCTTATTTGGTCTTTTTACTTTGTTAAAGTATAACTCTGTCATTTTAAGAAACCCATCGGTCAGCTGGTCCAGATCTTGCCTCGTGGGTGTTGGGTAGATGTCACAGTGCGTGCCCTCGTCCTCAAGTATTTGCTTTGTAGCCGGGTTGGAGAGAGGCAGCAGAAGCGTTCGAAACCTCCAGTATTTTAGTGGCTACGAAAGAAAAATAGAAGAAAACTGTAAGTGCATCAATGATGTCAACTGACGCTAAAAGCTCGTACAGTTCACATTTTTGGACTAAGGTAGCAATACGAAGTAGACGGCACTTTACACGGACCACTGTCCTGACTTTATAGTCACACGGTAATATCTCTTTCATGTCTAATATCATGTCTCACTACTATTCAAGGGGTAGCACTAACTTAGCAGAAACCTTGAACAGTAATGCTGTCCTGCTTTCGCTAACTAGCCTTCCATAAGAAAAAAAGAGATGGCACGACGTTTATCAATGCACCGATTTCAAGGTGCGTACATGCCCTACTGTCAAACGCTACCGACTAGGGATGGGCCTACCTGTCCATCGATATCGATAGAATTGTAGAAAAAATCGGGCTTTTCGTATTGTATGACGCATAAGTATTAATTTATGTAATATTGAAATATATAATAATAAATAAAAGACTGTTACTTTTTATGCAAAATGAAAATGCTAAATTATTTTTTTTACATAGGCCTTAACATAAAAAGTTCCATACCTTAAAAATCCGAGACTAAGCTTTACATTAAGGTTGTTTTTTGCATTAAGTAAAAAATAAAAATACATACAGAGTTAGGACCCTTTGTTACATATTCCATGATAGGAAATGGATGAAAATATCTTTCTTTTGTATATTAGTCTTACAATACCATTTGATAAGAAATATCGTTTAGTGAAAGCAGATCACTGTCAATATTTATTGGAAGATACGTAATGAAGGCATACACTCGCGACGAACATCTCTTCAAAAAGAATACTAACCCTAGTACTTGGTTAACCAGATAGTATCGATTAAGTAAATCCATCTTCCACCGCAATCTCTTGCTAAAAGTGGGCAACAAAACGCGTTTAAATATAATAATATTATTATTATTAAAAATCTTTATTGCATAAAAGTTTTTCACATAGGCGAGGTTAATACTACTTAGCATTATCTACGAACCAACCCTTTTTTGGAGATTAGCAGGAAGTGCAATTTACAATATTAAATTTACTCGTTTCTCATTTAACTCTAAATTATAAATATGAAATTTAGGGTCTGTTTCACAATCTGCTGATAAAGTTCCGGATAAGCTATCCGCAACCAGGGCTGCTGTTTGTTCTAAATTTGAAGCCATAAACGAACACACGCAACATAGAAAAAAAAATTCAATTTAGAACAAACGGCAGCCCTGGTTGCGGATAGCTTTTCTGGAACTTTATTTGAACATTGTGAAACAGGTTCTTAGTATAGTGGGAGAACATTATAATATAGAGAGATATATACAATATATACAAATACAGGTGGTAGTTGCCATTCGTTGTAAACCATGTTATTTTTAAACAATAAACTATATTTGTATTAAATATATATATATATATATATATGATGGATTCTGATATTTAAAAATACGTTTCGTTGACAGATTTCAGCAAAAGATAGCGGTGGTCGTCAACGACAGAGTCATCAAAAGAGTGACTATGCAGTTCATTAAATACGTTAGACTGCAGTAAGGGGCCATCCATAAATTACGTCACACAAATTTCATGATTTTTGACCCCTCCCCTGTCCTTGTCACAGCTGGTCACATTTGTGAGAATCTCCCCTCCCTAGTGTGACGTCACATATTTTGCAATTTCACATTCAAAAATGATTGAATATATTCAGAACAGCAGTTCCGAAATTAGTTTTATATCAAGAGTTGCAAATGTCTTAAGTACCTATTTCGTTAATAGTGCAAAGTTCGTGTTTTAACACGTAAATTTGGAAATGAGACGTCACGAAATTTAGGACACCTCCCACCTCCCTGTCACACAATGTCACACTTCGTCGACCCCCTCCCGCCCCCTTAACGTGTGACGTCATTTATGGATGGTCCCTAATATTCTTGAAATTTCGGTGATCATTGCAGTGAAGTGCTGTGGTTTACCAACACTTTTTTTGGGAACGAGAGCTTCAAATTCTCTGAGTACTTGTTCAGAAGTTTTGCAAATTTTTTGGACACTTATTGATGGTTTAGTGAGGCCTCCCCTGTATCCTGAAAATAAAATACAATCGTTGTAAGCGTCCTGTTTCTTAAATAGTGTCAAGAAAAATAAAAAAATCGAAAACTGATCTACAACAAATATTCAACGTTCTTACCACCACTTCCATTTTTCCTGGCAAATTTAAGTTAGGCACTACATTTTCTTTTAGGCGTATTCGCAATAAATTTCTGCTTAGAAAGCAGTCGGGTCTGAAGTGCCTTGAGCACAGTTTCCAATAGCTTTTGTACTGCTTCTCATTTCTGCCAATGGCGGCAAACCATTGCGAGCGTATGTTACTTTTCGGAAAACTTGAACAAAAAATTAATGTATTACATACTGAGAAGGGCTAAAAGGTGTAACAAGAACGTTAACGAACATGTTATGATAATACTACCACAATGACGAACATTTATCGACAATGCTTTTGCCATCACTAGTGAGATTTACTAAATGGATTTGTTTTTATTCATAATTTTCATGCATAGATTTGTTTTAGGACCAACTTTTACAGTAATCTTGGTTAATGAGCCATCGAGGAATCTTTTTTCATTGATATTATTTCATCCTATGCTTCTTTTACACGAGAAAACATAGATTTTTGGTACTCACTTATGGAAGCTCACATTATCATCTGCGTTTTCTTTATCTCTTGAACGTGAACTGCAGCCACGCACTATGCACCTCATTGTACATTTAGTATACAATATCACACAATTGTTTTTTTCCTCTTAAATGTCTTAATTATTTCAAGTTATGAAATAATCCGTCAGACGACTGCTGAGATTATAAACACGCAACAACCCGACTAACTTTGAAAAGGTTACAAGTGATAACACTTTGTTTAGTTACAATACCATCTTAATTTAGACTCTTACTCAAGGCATCAAGGTATCGTTTTGACAATTAGGCGTGTACGCTGTCACGTGACCATCGTTTCTTCTATTGATTTAATTGTTCTGTGCTACTATTGATCGGACTTAGGAATATTTTAAATATGCTCTGAATATGAAACAAAAACTGACATTTCACGCGTGGAGTTCGCTCGGATAACGCGCTGTTCAAACATACCATCAGTCGGTCCGTCAATGAATGAATGAATGAATGAATGAATGAATGTATGAATGAACTAATAAGTGAATGACTGAATGAATCAATCAATTATTAAAGTACGCTTCCGCCGGGAATATTAGCTATATTGCTATTCACAGTACATCAATACTCTCTTCTTCGCATATTCTTCCATATATTGTCAATAACCCCTACGACTGAACAAATAGACGCGGTGCAACTCTACAACTCTACGCCTTTTCTACGGATTTTTTCAAAATGGAACTTCGAATGCAGTCAGATGTAAGACTTACCTCGCCAAGCGCGAAATCAGTGTCACCGCGTGTGCAGATATAATGGTCCATATAGTTCCAGTTATAGGTCTCGAGCTTCTCCGTACTGAAGGAGACCCAGGAGACCTCATAGGTGTCGTGGTTGGGCGCGTGGAACCGGTAGCGGTAGTGGATGTTGAACGGCGGGTACGGGTGTCTGTAGGGGAAGAGAATTCTATCTAAAGTAAAAGAAGATAATGTAACGATTATGGGTCGTGTTGGGTGCCGGCAACTTTCAACTACTTTAATCATCATCATCAAGCCATTATGTCCCCACCGAGGGGCACGAGTCTTTACCCTGAGCAAGTTGTAGGCCATACTCCACCACGGGGACCAAGTCCGGATTGGTGGAGGTTTGCAAGACTAGTGGCTGCTCTTACTGTCAGAAGTTTTCAAGCTGCCTTATGGCCTCTGACTTGGCTTAACAACTGCCATCTATGGACGGCAGCCTGCACCAACTGCTTTACGTGCCCTGCGAAGCACGGAACCGCTCGGAAATATGTCACTAGCGTTAGTCGTAGACGGTTTACCCATCCATGCACTGAACGCGCCAAGTGTTGCTTAACCTTCGTGGTCGTTTAAGATCACTCAGGCAGCCGGGGCTACGAGCGATTCACTCTTTTAATATTTGACGGTAATGACCTAATAAATAGAACAAAGGGTTTGCACTATTTATTTAAGTTTCTCGCCTTTGTTCTATTTATTTAGGTTCTCGAGTGGAGACCACGCACTGGCAATCGACGATCTGAGGCAGATTGCTGTGTGCCTTTGGGCAGGTCTACACCCAGCAGTGGACGAGTACGTGCTCGTTTTTTTTTGGTTAATTGATAAAATGCTGAGAAAGTCCAAACTGTGTTTGAAGTTTGTATAGTACAAATACATTCTATTATGTACAAATACCATATTCCCGTAATTAATTTTTTTCTGATTGCGCAATAAATTGTTCTATTTAAGCTCTATCTCCGTTGTAATTTGTGATGTGTAATTTGTAATGTTAATATTGAACTGAAATAATAAAGTAATAAACTAAGAATCACATGTATACGATATCAACCCTCCCATGTCCCCACTGTTGGGGCACGGGTATATTCCTGCATCGCAGGAAGGTTAGGCCTTACTCCACCGCGGGGGTCCTTATGGGCAGCTTGATAACTTCTGACAGTAAGGCCCGCCACTGTTTTACAATCCTCCATCAACCCGGACAATTATGTATTATCGTTCAATTATTTCACCATACGGTTGGTGGGAGCGAAAGAATCCCAACTGACCTGGGTCGGTATCTGGTGACGGTGATGGTGGACCCCACCAGCGTGAGCTTGTGGAAGATGCGGCCGATGGACAGCAGGAACCGCTTCGCCGGCGCGTTAGCCGTCTTGTTGTACTGCGGCGCCACCTTTATTAAAAATAACCAGGTTTAAGAGACGTGACGACAGAATCAAATAATCAAAGATTTATCGATAGTATTGAAAGGTACATATTAAAAGTATTGAAAACTCTTATTCACTGTTTAAAAATAGAGATTACTAATATTTTCAATTAAATAAAATATTATAATACTGCTTTCAGCCATTCTGACTGAAACACCAATCACACCGCGTGACGTGACGTTTAGGTAAACATTGGTAAACTTCACCCTTACTTTGTGGTGACTAATAGTGATTACGATGTTTGTTTACCTAGGCGTGCTGTCAGATTCGACGCCATGACACTGCGAGCTGTTTTCCCACAGATTTAAAATAATTTTAGAAAAATGGCTTTAACCTTCGTTAAACTTTATTTTATTACTGAAATATAGGTGTTTTTGTAAATAATGTGTCCCCACATTATGGAAGAGGATTTAAATATCTTTCGTCATGCCTATTCACTAAAATGAAGTGAAAATGAGATGGGGTCAGGGTCTTAATTCATAAAATAAAATTCTTGGTATTTCTTAAAGATTCGCGATACTCATGTTATATATTAAACGGGTCTAATCGCGATTATTTAGTAGTCTACCCGTGACCACGGCAACTGTGACGCTGCCGAAACGTCGGGGAATAAGGGAATTACGTTTTACCTAATAAAAAATCGCAATTAGAACTGTTTAATATATAACTAAAATTCATGGTTTACTGTGACAATCCGCTATTTGACACATATCAAATTTGACGCGATAAATGAATATTTCCTATAGTATTTAACGTAAGAAACCGAAATATGTTGATTTTGCTATAATCAATTCCACCAACTTAGTCAGTAAATTGACATTTGCGATGTGACCAGTTTATGACAGAAAAATAATAGGGATGTACACAATCGACATAAAATAAAGACTTAGATTATTTTTTTTTATTTTATACATTTAACCCACTACTCACGAAAGCTATGTAAGACATGATGAATACAAACTTTTTTAGTGATCTATATAACTTTGAACACTTTTATTTAATTTTCTTTACTAGAAAATGTGGTGATTGCCAACTTTGATATTATATTTTTGGTTGTTCGCAACACCCATCTTTCACGTCAATTCCAGTTTGGCCTAAAATGTTTTGTGTCGGTTGTGTGTGCCTCAGTTCCGTTTCTACTACAGTAGCGTGAATGTGTTCTTATGGTGTTTGGTGTTCTTTGACGACTTTGGATTTTCACTTGGACATCAATTTGACAGCATTGCGACAGACTGGCATTTCATCTGGACTACCATTGGATTGAACTACGATTGACCTCGGCTTCTCATCTGGACTTTGCGTGGATTGCATTACTTACTGGCTTACGTCTCCTGGATATCTACTTGGAGTCAATTAAGGATCCTCAACCATCTACTTCGAAACATTAAAGCCTTTAACCGAAAAAAACAAAGGAGGCACCAATCACTTAAAAGATTGAAATGATATTGAAAACTTACAAATAATTATGTTTTTGGAAAAGAAAGCTCTGAATCACCGTATGATATGCCGAGAAAAGAGGATTGTGTTTCAACGAAACGGTCTGTTTATCGTGTTATAAACAAAATAAAACTGATGCCAGTGAGTCGCCTATTAGGGCGCTGGCACGGTTTTTTTTTTTTGTTTTTCTTTCCTTTCGTTTGTTTTTTTATTTTTTTTTGTCATGTTTTTCTCTTTAGGTATAATATTTTTGTTTATTAATATTGGCACGGTTAGCCAGAGGTCGCGGATTCGAGTCCCGGCATGGGTGGAATTTTTAGCTTATAAATAGGTTTTTTAAGTTGTCCTTAGCACGGGTTAATACATAAAAAAAAAACTTTATGTAAAATATGCGGTGGAAGAATTTGCCGCTCAGTATGGTGTCACCATTCTGCTACTGCCTCCCTACCATTGCAAATTGTACCCAATAGAATTGGTTTGGGCACAAGTCAAGGGTCATGTCGGAAGAAACAACAAAAGCTTTAAAATGAAGACATCTCAACGCTGGGCGGACTGTATAGAGCACGAAAAAAGTTTAAGATAAAATGAGGAAATTAGATCATTTGATTGACGATGTCGTAGATACATATATAATTCATGTAAGCGATTCAGATACTACGTTTATATCGTCCGATTCAGAATAAAAGTATAGAACCTAAAACCTCATATTTTATTCTAAATTCAATTTTATTTTCATATAATATAAAGTCAATAATTGAAATGAAACTAAATTCTCATTTTTAGTTTGTTTTCTTGTAGATTTTAGTGTAACTTAATCATTGTATTTATATTATTAATATTGGGTTTTCAGGCTTTAAATTCGGATTAAGCAGAATAAAGAAAAAAAAGAGAGTATGTCATGAGAATATTTTAAATTGTTCAGGTTACATCCTGTTAAAATTATCTCATAAATAACACATCCGTGATTTGTAATCAACGACAGTACTAAGAAAATAATTGATTATGTTGTTAAATCTATCGACTAAAGCACATCACTATTTTAGCTGGCAACTCTTTTTCACTAACACGATAATTCTATCTGTCAATTTACTGACTTACTTTTAGTTGGTGGGCTGAACTACAGTGCGTTCAAATTAACTTGACGCGTGAGAGAATTGGTAGCACTGAGATGTTTACTGTTACCATGTTAAATAAGAAATCATTCCCATTACTTGGGGAAAATAAAAGGATTGAGGGCTTGTTTTACCATCTTCCGATTAGGTCCAAAAGCTAATTCACATGTTATGTCCTTGTTACCAATTCTCTCACGCGTCAAGTTAATGTGAACGCACTTTATAAGTAAGTATGCAGGATGGCTGCAAAAATTGCAAAGTGAAAAATTTTTTCCTCGGTTAATTCGTAACGGCGAAAACGCTATCCGCCATCTTGAAACCGTCTAAAGTATGTAAACAAACATCTTTCAGCCAGAGCCAGTGGACATTGATTATTATAGGACTTACATCAAAGAGATCTTCACATAAATACACCCGATTTTCAATTGATAAAGATTCGGGGTCTCTTTTGGCAAGTTTGAGCCAAGTTTTTCGAATGTTAATTTCACTGGGTACACGAATCCACAACTTCCTGGGGGTCTTTATTGACGTGTTTTATCATTTTCGAACAATGCAATAATGATAAATGGTATGTTTTGGATGTAAATTAGATGAAATCATGGTTGCGTTGTTGTTATTTCACTATGCTCAGAGATCACTTACAGAAAATTGAATGTCCAACTTTGTTTACAATTTTTTGGACTTCAAACCATAGACAAAAATGGCTGACCGCGTTTTTGGCTGTTTAGGAAAATAAAGTTTTAAAATATATTTTTATGTTGCTTTTAGGTTCTCAAAAAATATACTAAAATATTTTTTGTTCTAATGGAAGAGTTATTTACCGTTTAAGACTTACTTGAATAGAGAGTCAAATAGCGGATTCGATGTACATTGCAAAGCTGATTAACACATTAGGAAGACAGGTAGAAAGTCTCGGCTACTTTGTGTACACCGAAAAGTCATCATAAGCTTTAAGAAACCCGGCTTAGATCATAGAGTGGTGATCGAGTACTATGGGAAAAGTTTACCAAATGTATTACAATACAAGTACATACAAGTACATGTGTATTCATATTTATTTACTAGCTGACCCCGCCTCGATGGGCGGACATTGGAGAAGAAAATATTAAACATCATGCTTATGCTATTAATTAAATTACCTTGGACGGCGGCGGCGCAGGCGTCGACGGAAAATGCGCCTCGATCATGTCGTTTTCGTTAACGCCCACAATCAGTTGGAAGCCCTGAAAAAATAAGTGTAATCGTTGTTTGCAGTTTCTTGGTGTACGAACGCTGTGACAAAAGTCGTGGATAGAGTTACAAGCAATAGGCTCAACGCTGAGGGCGCCGAACATAATTGTGTAATTTGTAACTATAAAAAAATGCTTGTATTTGACTCCAGGATTTTTCCAAGTTAGGGAACGTCCATTAAAATTTTGAGGAAGTGGAAGAGGTTTCACATGATCGCGGCTAGTGGTAAACCCTGATCTCTGCCTACCCCTCCAGGTTACAGGCCTGGCCTAACTGGTCCCGCATACGTTATTTTGCATATTAATTAGTTATTAATTACGGAATTAAGTTAATACTATAGTAAATTCGCTGTAATTATCAAAAAGTATGTAGGTATTATTTTCTTAACATGATTGCCAGTTTGACTATTTGACCACCATGGTGGTCTAAATATGTAAATAATGTAAATACTTATACATTAAGTCCAAAATTTGTAAAAAGAAATGCATGTAGAGAAGTAATCAAGTGTCGATAGATCGTCAATGAAGCTATTGACTTTTGAGTAAGCACCTGTGCAAGTCTCTGTGACACCAGCTCCTTGAATACTTCTATCGTGGTCAGGGGGTTCTTGTAAATGGCCCTATTCTGTGCGAAGTCAGCGTTCACGTCGTCTGGAAGCAGATTGTAGTCCGACACCAGATAATCGTTTTGCAGCGACCTCTTATCCGGAAAATAGTCCGTCGTTATTGGGAGACACGCCGGGATGGTCAGTGATTTCCAATCCACACCTGTAAAGTGTCTCAACTTAATTACTATAAAAGGTCACGGGTGTCGCAGCCACATTGCAGAGTGCCGAGGCAACTTTACCGAAAGTACTGTTGCGTAAAGCAGCTGTGACGTTCGTGACCTTAAAAAAACTGCGTCCTGCAGTTATTAGCGGTAAAAACTTACTACATTATGACTGCCACTCAAGTACTTATAACCCAGACATATCAACTTCTTATGTAACAAATGGCGACGCTATAAACGTCTAAAGGACAGTTATAACAAAACAGTTGAGTGGCAATATCCATTCCAATAGAGTTGATTTGGCTGTGGTATAATAACTATATTTAGCAGATTCGTGGAGCAATGTGTAAGGACTGAGGGTGATGAAATAAACTTATCTTTACGATATCCATACTGCAACATATAATTTGGAGTGGTGGCGATCAACTCTAGTAAATTTTGCATGTTTTCCGTTTATATATTGTGATAGTTCATTTCATCAACCTAAACCTAATATGATAAGAGGATTGGTAGAGCGAATAAATTATGGAAAGGAAGGTATGATGAAACATCGTCTGTAACACGTGCGGGCGTTTAGTGACAAAATACTATAGGAACATTCTTATTGAAATATAGCTCTTAAGAGTACAATGATAAAGCTAATTTAAGGATGTATGTAAAGTAGACCCACTAGCGTCGAAGCACCGTTAAAAATGTTGATCGTGCTGTTAGTATTATGTTATTTCCGAGATACATGCATATGAATAATGATTCTAGCATCGGCTGCGTCTAAGATAAAATGCCGTTGCCTAAAAAGCCTTAATAAAAAGGTAGGATTTGCAGTTGAAATGCACATAAATTAGAATATGTAACCCAATATCTGTAGGTACTTCAGCATTAGTCCAGCTCTACCCATGTATAGAAGCGAAATTACTGTACGAAAACTACTATGTGCAAATCCAATGAATGTCATATCAAACCTATGGCACGGCTCGCTTTAACGTCACGTACGTGGAGACGACGTTGTATAAAGCCGCATTTACATGAAACATTACAAAAATGAGAGAGCCACGTTGAGTAATGAGATTAGTATAGTGATCCAATGAATGATGTCAAGATACTTTAGATAATCTGAAATGTAATGATGCAATGTAAAGATTTTCTTACAATTGTGTTACTAGGGTTGCCAGGTGAGTCACGAAATAATACCTGACAACCCCCATCCGGTATATTCTAGGTCGCAAGAAAATACGGCCTAGCATATAAGTTGGTACCGGCTTGGATCGCGTTCTGAAAGAAACTGAAGCTACTAAATACAGAGTTTTCGAACTGGAACCACTTTTCCAAGAAAGCTCGTTGATTAGCAATCAGAGCGTGTTTTTTAAACTCCTGAGTTTCTTCATCCGATAGGTACTGTTCCTCGAAATACCGGACATTGTTCTGCCCGGTATGACCATTTATTTTTTACCGGACAGGCCCCAAAAATACCGGACTGTACGCTTAAATACCGGACATCTGGCAACCCTAAGTGTAACCCATTAAATGTCTAATGTGATGAACCTTTATGCAACCCGTATGGAACTATGTTATATTAATTTACACTTCAAAAAATTTTTCTTCTAAATAAAGTTATTCTGTACATGTGATATCTGGTCATGTAATATACAGATATATATATATATATATATATATATATATATATATATATATATATATATATATATATATATATATATATATATATATATATATATATATATCGGTATATTACATGTACAGAATAATAGGATTATTTCTACCATGTCAAATTCCTAGGACATTCCAATTAATATGTATTTTGCAATAACATTCTATAAGATATTTTTTTATAATATCATGCTATTTCAGTATGTAATTAAATTAATATAATGGTACACTGGAAAACAGAAAAGCGTGAACATTCATGTTTTTTTAAACATGGAAATTTGAAACAAAACTTTCAAATGTCGCAAAAGAAAAGTTGTTGTAAATGAAAAACAGACACGTTTCAGGAATTGAGCATTTTAGAAATATATCGTTGACCTGTAACCGCATGAGGCACACAGTAAATGAGTTTTGACGATTCTATTATCCTTTGTCAAGGCAAATAAAAAAATGCGCAAGTTGAATCTTAGGGGTAACTGAACTCATCATACTGATCAACATTTGTTCTCCATCTTTTACTTTTGTCACATAAATTATTCACTGCCGTCTTAATCTTTGTACAAAACATTTTTTTTCTCGCTTTATGCAAACTTGTAACACAGAAAAGGTTTAACATTTACAAATAGATTTGTTCAAATAGTATTTTTTTTTAATATAATTTTATATGCACATACATATGTACCTACTATAGTAGTGAATTATCAAAAATCGTTACTTTTACCGCAGTTGGGACCCGTTTTACATTGCTTTATAAATTTTTTATAAAGACACGTAATAATAATTATAATATTGGCTTCTTTGCATCTACTTAATGAGATGATTTATACAGCGTCCAGTGGTATCTTCACTCACACTAGATGGGTGACGGGACCACTCCGACGCTGAAGTGCCTGAGACACGGTTTTATAGATGGTGTAGGCTTGCCCAGCACCTATACCATCCTGACAGCTTAGTCGGCCTAGCCCACAGGAAAGACTAGTCAATACGTGCGGAGCCAACCAAGCCACGGGTTTCCTCACGATGTTTTCCTTCACAGTTAGTGTGTGGTATTGCGACAAAAAATTCGCAAATGTACGTAACTTTGAAATTAAACAAAGTCATTGGTACATGCCCGCACTCGGGATCGAACCTGGGGCTCTCGCTTGCCAGTCCATGGTTCTACCCACTGAGCTACATAGACACGTACACTTAAGGTATTACTGTCAAAAAGTTACGCACGCAGTGGCGTACCAAAACATATCTGCTGTATGAGTTGCACATTGACTTAGCTTCCGCATAAACTCGTCAATACGCTCAGGACAATCCTTGTAACGTAATCAACACACCAACGAGTTAATTCCCTTGGCTCTCGCTAAATTACAACTAGAGCACATAGTACTCACATTAAAAGTCTCTTTCGAAGCCTACAGCAGGGTTGGACTCACCATGGTCACAGAAAACATACGGTGAGACGAACCAGACAGCAGAGTTTCAATGTGACGTTTTGAGCTAACATCGCAAACGAAAAATCATTTAGTCCATACGTAGTTTCAAATCACAGCAAGTGCCGTTCACTCCACTCGTTGCACGTTACACCATAATTATCTATCGGGCGTCCAAAAATCACCTGATTGGTTTGGCTGATATGCTAGCTCATTTAGTAACAGTCACACAGAGTGTAACACACAGTGTCGGGATTCAGCTAAAATTTCGTCACGTGATTTCTTGACGCACAAATAATATACTAATATAGGCAGATACTAATTATCGTTGCACAGGGGCGTCGTTAGGGAGTAAAACCTGTGGTGAGTGCGGGCGTCCATTCCTGTTCGCCGGTGGCGCCCCACAGCAGCGCGAGTGAGGCGTTGTTGGTTGTGGACGCCGCGGGGGTCGCCAGCGCGCCCAGCACGCTGAGGGCGCCAGAAGCGCTTATCACACGCTTGCGGCTCATCATGTTCCCTGCAACATTGCACCGGGAGCGTGGTCATACTGTACGCTATTCCTAAGGCCCACTTGCGTCGGCCCGGGTTAGCTAATTTAACTCGAGTTAACCGGTTAAATCGATAATTTCGTATGCGAAATGATCGATTTAACCGGTTAACTCGGGTTAAATGAGCTAACCCGGGCTGACGCAAGTGGGCCTAAGTTGTATGTATGCCTGCACATACAACTCTGACGTCGCGAGTAGTGCCTTTCAAGTGGCAAAAGTCGCGATCAGTCAAATCGTAACATTTTGGCGCCACCAAACGCTTGAGTACCGTCGTTATGCTATTTATAATTTTTTTGTTCTAAATAAAATAATATATATATAAATCATAAAAATTGCTCAATCCCGATATTAATTATTACCTAACAGACTTAACATATTGTCGTTATGATAGCCTACGAGTCGGACTTTTCACACTAACAACTTCATAGGTTAGTAATAATTTGTAGAAATATTTGAGTTTTTTCTGTCCACTTCTCCTAAACGATCTAGGATTTGAAATGGACACCTAATTTAAATTGTAACGTTCATTAAGTCGCTGTTTGTGCTACCTTAGATAAAAAAAACTTTGATTGAAGTATTTCAATCAATGTTTTTTGAAATACCCTCTATCAACCTGCTACATTAGGTTAAATCTTCTAACTATCATCAGGTAGACTGGGTAACTTGTTTTTGAACTTAACCTTTCGTAAGCACTACACAATTACGAGCAGTGTAATTTCTTTTTTTATATACAGTAAATTGTCCTATCTTTCTATTCGCACATAACAATTCCGAAATAAAGTTAACAATGAACCATTGCCCTCATAAAAAAACGCAAATCTGCAGCACATCCACCTTCACATCCGTAAACTCTGTCTGGTTACTTACTACGTAAAATTATATATGTCGTGTTTAAATTTTACCTAATAAATAATCGCGAATGTTTGAATGATAAAATAAAAATATAACTAAAATGACGTAAAACGCAAGTGTGTGCACTATATAGGCAATCGAATTAAAGAACAATCGCGCCATATCAGCTGGAGAAAAAAATTAAGACAGATTTATAAATAATTTATTTACAATTACACAAGGAAACCATATTTATGAGACATGTAAATTATCTTCTTTTCTTGACTTTTTGGTAAAAAAATATTTATATCTGTATTTTTCTTTGTAAAATATAAAGGGTGATGTGCTGTCGACTATACTCATCATTAAAAAGACTGGGCGTTGTAAAGTGCAGCAATACCTCATTGCACTTGGCTGGCCGAACTCATTACTTTCGTTTTCGGGTGTCAGTCCATGACTAGATACGAAATCAGTAGGACATTCAAAAGATAAAACAAAAAAGTATTTTTGTTTCATGGTACATACCCTATGTTTTCCTTCACAGTTAGCGAGTTGCTACTATAACATCACAAATGTACATAACTTAGGAAACAAAGTTATTGGACCATGCCCGTACTCGATTCCGAGTCCATTGTTCTACCCACTGGGCTACCGCCGCCGCTTCAAGGCTCATATTCCGTTTCAGGGGCGTTTCCGTTTTCTAGGTTTCTAGCTAGGGCGTCACATTTGGCAATCTTACCATCAACCTGGTAGACCGGGTGGTTGTTGGTCGCTCCGGCCCCGTTGTCCTTAGAGGCGGGCGTGTCGCAACGCAGCGGGGCGTCACTCTTTGCAGCCTCGCCCGCCGGCCGCGCCTGATAGTGGTGCTGCTGTATAAGCACGCCCGTCGGTCCTGCCAGTTTGATACCACGTAAACTCAACTGCAGGTTTGCTAAAGGTCATTCGAATGGTCGCGTGGTGTTCGGGTCATCTATCTCCCACTGCGTTATGCTCGTCAACGGCTTCACCACAAAGAAAGATTTAAATTGGGGTGAAGCCGTTGACTTAATGGTGTAAGTGTGAAGTTATGCGGTTACATTTGCATCAAACTGCATCAGATAAAGTCTCGAAATGTATAAACCTGAAACTCCTACTCCTGATCCCATTTTAACACGGAAAAAAATGCGCTGTTTAGAGATAATGCTGGTGGAAATAAAACACAACCAACCTTTAGGAAAGATGTGTGTCCACCGCCGCCGGTTACTAGTCAACTTACAACATAGGCGTGCGAGTGGCTACACAGGCTACCAATAGAACTCAACTGACCTTTAGGAAGAATGTGTTCAGTGTCACCGGTTGCTAGTCAAATTGACGGTACAAGGAAGGGTCATAGAGGTTGATGCGCTCGCGGCCCGTCGATGTGACGGGCTCCTGCGCCAAACTTCAACCGGGCACAAGTGGCTATTTGTAGGCTACCAATAAAACGCAACCAACCTTTAGGAAAGATGTGTGTCCACCGCCGCCGGTTACTAGTCAGCTTGACAGTGACGTGGGAAGGGTCGAACGGATTGATCAGCGCGCGGCCCGTTCGTATGATGGGCTTGTGCGCCGACATCCAGCCGCGCGGCGATTGGTTCGCGGCCACGGGCGAGTCTGTCACGTCGCCCGACTCGTAGCCGCTGCGCGCACCTGTGGGGGAAAATGTTTGCTCTAATTACTTTTCTGGTTTATTCATTACTAGCTGTGTCCCGCTTCTGCTACCCGCGGTTTATCGATTTTCCCATGGGAATAA